>OW679195.1:63876707-64122806 GCA_940337035.1 Agriotes lineatus
TTTTATTTTGCTTTTCTGTTATCTCATACCCGACTTGTGCAATCAAAAGCAACTCGGACTTACCCCTCAATAATTTTTTGTAAGAAAAATGCCTGCTATACAGCTGCGAAATTTGTTTAAAACGAGGGGTGACTAAGTTTGCAAAACTAAAGCGCCTGTTGTTTAATTGATGTGTTATTTGTTGCAGCAACTTGGAAAATGGGTAGTAATTCATCCAGCTGCAAATAGTATCAACCTCGCATCTTGCAGTAGTACTGTACAATAACATCTTTGCGTTTTTATACTTCCATTTAATTAAATTTGACTTCTAATGTATACCTTAATTGGCTGAATGATCTGACGCGCCAATTTTTTATTTTGTACAGACGCAAATAGTAGTAATACTTACACGGTGTAGGGAGCCAAAAATCAGCACAATCGTGATTCCAGGTATCGTTATTGCCAAACACTCTGTATATAGCTTTCAGACGGTTGCTTATCGGGAGAGAGCCGCACGGCCCAAGTCACGTGACTTTTTTTATTTTCATAAGATATCCTGTACATATCTGGTGTTCACGTCTGGCCGACTTCACAATGCAGTGACATGCCCCAGCGGCCCATGCAAACTGTGCGCCTCGTGCACTCTTCAAACATGAACAAAACTCCGACGGGGCGCTCGGCAGAGAATTGCGAGCGCGTCCCTCGCAGGCTTGCGTGTGTGCTTCGGCTGAACATTTCTTGTTGGCGAAAATATTTTTAAAAATGCGAGGCTAAGACCGGGCATAAATTATTTATTTTGATGAATTATGGGAATTTTGAGATGGGCAATACATTTCCTTGCTACCGAACCTACTCGCGACGTTCGAGGCTTCGAGCCGCACAATGGGGAAAAACCTTGTGAAAAACGAAGGACGCGTTATGTAACTGCGTTCTCAGCTAGTTTCTCCTCTGGCTTTTAGTGTGATGCAATCTATGAATAAGCCTGAAAACAATGAGTTGTAATTGCAATTCATAAATACGAAATCAGATGCGATTCATTGTTCATTGGAACTTTTTATATTAAAACTTTTACAATAGCGAAAATATATACAAAACGTGTTTGAAAAATTACTAGCTTAAAGGCATTATAAAATAAATACATATATTATACGCGGTGTAAAAAAATACGCAACATCAGGGTTGCCCGCAGCACGACAAGAAATTTGACGCACTGTTATCAGAATTATCAGATGTGAGGTGTAATTATGTTATAATTTTTAGTAAACAAGAATAGAGATTCGATACTCATAAGATACTGTAATCATTAAAACAAAATGAGTAATAGCTATTGTCATATCTACGAATGTTATCTTATGAATACAGTGTTGAATCCGGGGGGGGGGGGGGGGGGGTGACCGGAGGGAAAATCCCCCCCGGGCAGTACAGATTCCCTCCCGGAAACATTACCACATTATATATATTCAAGTTCTCTTAATATGTAAAAGTATGGGTGGATTGTGCGGAAATAAGTAATGCCATTTAAATCTACTTTGTTTCTATAAATTAACTAATCACTATTAAGTATCTTTATATTTGAATTTTTGTAAAATACCCCCTAGAACTTCCATTTTCGCCCCCTGAGGAAACGGTCTGAATTCAACACTGTATGAGTATCATCAGGCGCGTAGGAGCGTTTTCTAGACTGCGGGGGCCATTCTATTTTCAATAAAGACTTACACTTCTAACTTGATCCATTAATACGAGCTATAATATTTCTGATTTCCTGATTATCAATTTTTAGTTTTATACTATAATAGTATATTGTATAGTCACTGGTTACTTAATAAGTGCTATTTTATTTAAAAAAACACTGTACCATAAAAAAATTAATTAAACAATGAACAATGTTTATTATCAGATTTTCACATAAGCAATAAAGAATACACATGAATAAGCAAACTTAAATAAATATAGAAACGAGTTTCCGAAAAATAAAAAGGGTATAAATAAAGATTAAAAATAATAAAACACAAATACAAAAATAAATTCAATTAAGAAACTATCATTTAGAAACCTGTACCAAAATCAGAAATTCTAGTTGGTAAAGCACCTACTAATGTTCCACATAATAAATCAATAAATGTATTTTATCTACTCCAGCGGGATAAGTAACGCATTACGTCACTCATTTGACACTATTTCAGTTAGGTAATGAAGCTCATTACACCACTCAGTTATGTAATGGTTTCATTACGCAACTGAGTTGTGTTATGACTTCATTGCGTAACTGAAATAGTGTCAAATGAATGACATAATGACATTTGCCTACTAAAATATTTTTGAACATGACATCTGACATTTCTCTTAATGCACTTTTTTAAATTTTAGGCAGTCGTAGATAAAATTTTGTACAATACATGTGTGATAATGCATCATTAATATACTTGTGAACTTACATAACTCGTGCTACGCACTCGTTTGTAACTTACACACACGTATATTAATGATGCTGTTATCCCACTTGTATAGTAAATAACTATTATCAAACCCGCGACAATCGGTTGTTCAAAAAGGCGGTTAAAATCTTAATAGTAGGCATCTTTTGGAAACAACCTTGCAGTTGCACGGCAAATACCCGATAAGAAAAGTGTTGTTATAATAGTCTCATTTCAATTATATCCGACCACACCGATTACTTTCTGGAATAGTGAAATTTAATATCGTTCACTCGGCGGCAATAAAAAATAAGGCGATTTACAGACGCGGGTTTTAATTACAATTCATCAAGTTCATATATGTTCATGTTAGTGGTTGCAAGAAATACTTAAAATTATAAATTATGATGAAACTAGAAACAGATATTTTTGAGGGGGCCAGGCCCCTCCGAAAATTATTTGAGGGGGCCATTGGCCCCCGTGGCCCCCGCGGCTCCTACGCGCCTGAGTATCATAACTGCCGCAGATGTCGGTTTGAAATCCTCGCTCTAAGGCTGTTATGACTCATAACATGGTTTGTTCAATAGTTTATCGGTTGCAGTATGGTATTGGTTGCTATGTAGGGTACATAAGGCATATTATCGTACAGATACACTTGTTTCAGTATGGTAATAGTTGTCATGTACAGCAAAGGAATATTATAGTACCGTACAAATACAGTTATGACTTAGTTACCAGCCTACTTTTGTATATGTAAACAAAGGCTTAATATCCTGAAACCAATAATAGCTATTAACATATCTAGGAATGTTATGAGTATCATAACTGCCGCAGATTTTGCATTGAAATCCGAGCTCGCAGAGCGAGGATTTTAAAACATCTAAGGCTGTTATGATTCATAACATCCGCGATTTGTTCAATAGTTTATCGGTTGCCATGTACGGTAATGGTTGCCATGTACGGTAATGGACTATTGCCGTACAGATCAGTTATGACTTAGTTACCAGCCTACTTTTGTATATGTAAACAAGGGCTTAATATCCGGCAACCGATACAACAATATAAAAGAAGTATCTCAGCATAACTTGTGTTATGTGTCAACACGCTCGCTCGTATCATAAATACTAAACAGCTGGCAGCTACTGTAGGCTTTCCGAAATCGAGCTCAGAACTTGTACGGAATTATGGGCGAAAGTGCGACTGCTGCCGAACCGACGATATAGCAACTTCAATGTGGGCGCGAGGGTTCACGATTTTTGAGCCGCTATCGCCACTTCTCGCAGGCTTATCGTAATATTTACTATTATGCGCTCCGGAAAATATAAAGCAATCCGTCGGTGCAGCGGCCACTGCGCGATAGTTACCTCTTGGAAATTTTGCGCAAGCTTGCAATTGAAAATGAATGCAAATATACTTTTAGCAAAGACATTCTTGTACCCTTGTAAGTTGTGTTTGAATAATCTTACATAATATCGCTTGCATTTGGGTCATGCTTATTTATTTTCGGTGATTTCGGTTGTTTTTTGAAATTTTAATTTAAAGCATAGCATAACTAATATATTAATTTTAAAAGCATAACGTTAGCTGAAGAGGTTAAAATGAAAAACTTGGATGGCCTATATTAAATTTCAACCAGCAAGATAAAGTTGAAACTCGTAATTTTACAAGACATTTTTCTGTGGAAATTTACAAGAAACAAATGCTCTGTTTTTTTCCACTATTAAACATATTATTATCCTGCGTGGGTCTTTAAGTCGTATGCACATTTTGTGGTGTGTTTGAATACTTTTCTTCAGTTCATATGACGTTGTCTTTTGGATTATTAAAATAAAAAAATCATCTCTATATTTAGATTAAAACATCGAGGAAATATATATGATATTTGTTTATGTGTATATTTGTACATGTACGAATCCCTTGTAATAGGGGATTAAAAGTGGTATGATGTTGTACGAGTATAAACATAATAGTTTCAAAGTTATTCAATTATTTAGTTTGAAAAATTACTTTAACCTCTAATATATCAAATGAAATAAAATAAAAATAAAATAAAATAATAATAAAATAAATCTAATTGTATACACCTTTAAGTTCGCCCTCCATTTACTACCGTTACGTGATAGTGGTGCTGCTACTAATTTATTAAACATAGCTATTAACACCAAGTACCAAAAAACTAAGGTAGCACTTTTTATATTCTTTTAGTATAATTTGAAATGATAATTACTAGTCGTCTATAGCAAAGTGTTAAGTATCGATAAAGTTAATATTCTAAAATTATGCTTTTTTCGTCTAATGCATTTATATTAATATTTGGTAATTATGTGACAAATGACAACCCTGTGCATAGTTACTGTAATGACTTTTACGAATATTTTTATAATAAAGGCAAATTATGACAATGAACTTTGTTAAACGCTCTCCAAAGCTCGAACTGAGCAGTTTGTGTATATCTTGTTGGTAAGCTTTTATAAAACTATAATTATAAGAAAAACAAGCAAATTGATTTTCATTTCTAAGGATGGATTAATAAACGCACTACTTTCGTTGTAGAAGTTGGAATATTTGCAATATTTTCAGCGACAGCAGATTTTAACGGAACCACTTCTCGGGTGATAGATAATACTTTAAGCAACCTTAAAACGCACATCGAAGCATTGCTTATCATAAAATGGGACGCTATTTTAAAAATTGGCGTCACGCTGGATGTCAGCGATTGGACTTGCTTTGTCGGCGATTGAGTTTGCTTTCTTGCGTCGTCACCCTCACCTTTATAATACAACGATAAGGCTGTGTGGTATGTCATATTCCTGACTGAGCAGTTAAGATTAGAAATGAGATTCCCTCTGGGAACCTAGGTTTGAAACTTACCGACTGTACTTTTTGTTTCTAAGAACTTTGTAACCCTAGCAACGCGCATAATAAGTAAAGTAAACCTTTGAGCTACCTGCCATCTAAATCTAAACAATTTTATATTAATATTGGCAATCACATAGAATGTGTGGTAGTATTGGCATTAGCATACCCGTACCTATACAATGCGTCAGTTTCTTTTACGTGCTAGAATAACCGTTCACCCTGGACGCAATTCTGGAGACATGGCACGACGCCATGACACTATTTTCTGCATTACTAATGTAAAAATCAATTTAATAATAATAATAATAATGTTTATTTCCAAACTAATTTACATTATTTTTTTTTGTATTGACATTAACTAATAGAATAGAATGGAAAAGCGATGGCAATCAGATGAACCCTACTAGGGGGATCCCTGCTCTTCCTTACCACCGCAGTAAGAAAAAAAATCAAAAAATGAACAAATGAAAAACAATGACAAATCACCAAGCATATGAACCAAAAATAACAACATAATACAAATTTCAAAATTAAAAAAAAAAACGAAACTAGCCAACCATACAATATAGCTGCAATGCGCAATACCTGCAATATCCAGTCACCCACGAAGAATTACAAATACAAATAATAAAAATAATAAAAATATGCCTTAAAATAATGTTAAATAAAATGATATATAAATTAATAATTCTAGTCTAATCAGTGGCCTTAAATAACCAACCCTTTAGTCGAAGTTTAAAAATAGGTAGAGCACATGTTTTAAAAGTAAAAGGGATATTATTATAAAGTTTAGCAATATTATAGGAGAATGAACGTTTATACAATTGAGTCCGATGTAATGGAAAATCTATAAGACCTCTATGTCTCAAATTTAAATTATGAATGTCAGTACGAAATGTTATTTTATTGTACAGGTAAGGAGGAGATTTATTGATAATTATTTTATGATAAAATACGAGACAATGTATATGTAATAGACGCCTTTTTTCCATACTAAGCCATTTGGTCTCTTTAATTTTGTGAGAGATATGTTCTCGACGTCTAATACCATGGATAAGTCGCAAACAGGAGTTTTGGACAATTTGAACTCTTTTGCTAGTCGATTTATCAATACAAGGACCATACACGATATCGCAATAATTAAACTGTGATAACACCAATGAGTCACATAAAAGCACTTTAACGTTTTTGTTTAAACTTTGTCTATGATTATAAAGCAGTTTAAGGTTTCCATAAGCTATACGAGTATATTTATTAATGTGCTCCCGGAATCTGAGCTGATAATCTAGGGTTACACCTAAATTGCGAGCCGTATCAGTGCAAGGAATTGTGACATTATTAACAGCAATATGAATATGAGGTAATTGGGAAATTCTAGTGTTTTTACCACCAAAAAGTATAACATTAGATTTCAAAGGATTAATGGTAAGCGAATGTAAGGCAGCTAATTGAACTAAATTGTTTAAATCTTCATTAATACGGCTACAAGCAACAACAGCGTCCTCAGGTTTAAACGAATAATACAGCTGCGTATCGTCAGCATACTGATGATATACGCAGTGTTTTAGAATTTTACATAGACTGGAAGAATAAATTATATAGAGTAATGGGCCCAAAACCGATCCCTGAGGAACCCCATGTTTAAGAGTTTGAAGCTCAGACCTATCATTTGCCAACACCACGCACTGCTGTCTGTTGCACAGATAATTCTGAATGAAATTTAATGCTACATTATCAAAACCAAAATGCTGCAGAACAGCCAACAGTACGCGGTGATTGATTGTATCAAAGGCCTTGGAAAAATCAAGTAGAACTAGAGCTGTTAACTTGCCTTCATCGGTAGCTTGAAATATATTATCAGTCACTTTCAATAAGGCAGAGACGCAACTGTGATTTGAACGAAACCCAGATTGATGATTTGAAAATAACTGATATTTATTAAAATGAGCTCTGATTTGATTGTCCACGATTTTTTCCATGGCCTTCGACAACGCGGGAAGAATGCTGATAGGTCTAAGATCTTTTAGCTCTTTAGGGCTGTTGACTTTACCGATAGGCTTAACATATGCCTTTTTCCATTCATCTGGAAAAACACCTTCCAGCAGGCAGGTATTAATAATATGTGTAATAAATGGTAATAGAAAAGGACAACACAAGTGCAACATCACTATATTAATACCGTCGCAACCAGTAGCTTTATATTTAATACTATTTAAACACTTTAAAACTTCATCTTCATCAACTGCAGAAAAATTAAATTTAGTAATGTTGGGCTTTATATTTTGGTAAACTCTAAAAACTTCAGAATCTGGATTGTCAATTCCTTGAATTGAACTAAGAAAATAATTATTTATTATATTAGCATTGTCAAAATGTGGGGGGAGGGTATGCTGTGTTTTCTTAGTATAGATGTCACAGTTTCTTAGCTCTTTCCAAAACAATTTGGAGTTACCTTGTGAAAATTTGTAATTTAAGTAAACTTTTTTTTCATTTCTAATTGAGAAAGTGACAAGATTTCGCAACGATTTATAGTAATTCCAATGCTCTTGTCGTTTAGACTTTTTAAAGCGCTTATAGGCAGCATCTCTTCGTGTCATCATCAATCTAATGGTATCTGTAAGCCACGGAGCTTTTGGTTTGCGAAAAGTAGCAGTTTTGAAAGGAGCAAAAATATTAAAAGCTTCGAGAATATTATCATTAAAAAATCTAACCTTATTATCAATTGGCTGCAGATCATATATTTGGTACCACGGTATTAACCTAATATGGTGTTCAAAGTTGTCGTAATCAAAGTTAGAAAAGTCACGAAAAGTGTGTACTACTGGTTGCAACTTTTCCACAGCTGTATTGATATTGCAATAAACTAGTTCATGGTCAGAGAACGCATGGAGGTGTTTGGTACCTGCTGTTTTTACCAAATCAGAATTAGTGATAAGTATATGATCTAAGAGAGAAGCCGTCGTAGCAGTGATTCTGGTTGGTTCTCTAATCAGTTGCTTAAGACCAATAGCATCAAGTAAGGAAGTATAAATAAAGTGTTCTTGTGAATTCTATCTTTCTGCAAATACATTGACCATAGTGATCCTGGTGATAAAGTTCCTGGTCTTTCAAGGAAGTGCGCCAGCATCACATTTGCACTGATGTTGGTCGGCAAACAATTTCAAAAACGCTTGATATGTTTGATTATACCTTGCTTTGGATTTTTCCAGATGAAGTGAACCACAAACAATGTTCGATGCTTCTTCTATACCATTTCATCATCACCTAACATTTCTTAAATTTAGTTTATTTGGAAACCACCAAAATTCAAAACTTCTGACACAAACCTTGATGACAGATGTGAAATATTAAATTTTTGGCTAAACTGCAAAATCCGTAGCAAATTCCTCTCCTTTTACTTGCTTCCCTTATAATTTTGTTATGGTTACTAGAGAAACACGGCTAATGATAATTAATATTAACAATAGCAGGGGAATGTATGTGCCCTGGATTCTGAAGTTTTCCCAAATTTTTGTATCAAAGTGACATTAAATTTCAAAATATAACCAAGCCTATACAAGAACTTGTTTTTATGTACTGAAACACAATAAACAGCTTCAGTTGAAGTATATGCGTTTTGCAGTATTGTAGTGTATTATTGTTGGTGGCACTGTAAGTCAATGTCAAATTCGGGGTTCACAGGTTAGGTCTTACGACAGTCTTGACACAGACTGATACAAAACCTAGCCTGCTAAATTCGAATATGACATAGACTAACAGAGCCACCAACAATATACTCAATATAAATATTGCCAAACGTAAAACGAATCGCCGTTGCTATGCTGTAATGGTTGCTATAACACCACATTCCGATTTTAAATGTAAAAATGTAGTATATTACCATACAAAATTCGATAAAAACATTTTTTGGGCACCCGTCCTGAAAATCATGCATTACTGTTACATTTTTAGACCGCAATCTATTTTTTACAGGACGAATTTGGAATTTTGGAAAATTGACGGTCTGATTTGTTGACTGTGGTTAGTAAGGAAATCAACTACAAATACCTCTAGATTTTACGAAGGTATAATGCTTGTTTGTTATGTAATGTTCCAATATTTAAGTGAAATTATGAAGAAACGCGAGTGCCTAAAAAATGTTGTACGTAACTCATCCGCAAACGCCTTTTATATGACTTTTTAGTAAAGTTGGTCTTTCCGGACTTGTTACGTAAACTACTATTATGTTAGACTGCGTTCCAGAATACCTAGTGCTTTATTAGATAGTTGAGCCGTTTAGCGTTTATAAAGTGGCTCTTTATTTCACTAGTGTATAATGATAAAGTAAATTGCATTGATATATCCATGTCAAAATGTGGAATTGAAAAAGTTATTCCTTCGCATTCGACGCAATTTTACTTATATTATCACAGGCTTCTGCTTTTGTATCTTCAACAACATCCATTTCTTATGGTATCAGTTTTAAAATTTAATAAAAGCATGGAAAAACTTCACCCATAACATTTGGAATACGCTTTATCGGGTAAAAAGCGGCGATTTCAAATTTCTCAACATTCTAGCCTGGAAAAAGTTTTTTTAAACCCCTATACATGGTGTCTTTAAGGCGGCACCATTGTTAACTCTGTTATTATTGAAGCTACGAAGTCAGTTAAATTAGCAAACTGGTAGAATTTTTTCTGCTGATTATGATGGTAGAAACAAAAGAAATATTTCAATATTAGAGTTACCTTAAAAAATTAATATTTCTTTAATGGAACTTCCTGCATTTTTTCGTCAATTAACATAAAATCTTGATACTTAAAATTAACAGTTTTAAACTCTTTCAAAATTAAGTTGCCATGGAACAGAACAAAACGTTACAATAATGTATTTGGGCGTCCGAATCATGCAAAAATTCTTCAACAATTATAGTTATTGACATTATTGTAATTTTATAATAAATTATCGTTATGCTCCATGACTACTTGATTGTAAGAGGTTTAAAAGAGTTATTGTTAAATAGGTCGGTTATTTTCAGATTGATTAAATAAATTATATTAGCATTTTTGTTTAGACATTGATTTTATATCGATTGATTCAAAAACATACAGAGCGTTCCATTTTAATAACTGTGCATTTTTAGAAATAAGTTCAGATATGGATATATGATTATTTTTCCGTTGTTACCATCATAATCAGCGGGAAGGAGCCTACTAGTTTTCTAATTTAACCAACTAAGTTGCTTCAATAATAACGAAGTTAGCAATGGTGGCCCCTTTATTTAGTTCTCTCTGTATACAGAATTTCTTCCAAATCGCACCAGTGGTTTCCGCGATCTAGGTGCCTCGCTCCCGACCACGCGTCCCTCTACAGGTAGACAATTTAAAAAAGGACTTTTAAGTGTGTGTGTTTATTAGTAGCTTCAGCGTACTTATGCGAACGTTTTGTCCGTCCGTCCGTCCGTCCGTCCGTCCGTCCGTCCGTCCGTCCGTCCGTCCGTCCGTCTGGATCGCCTGTAACTTTCGAACGGCTACAGATATCGAAATTTTGAAAGGGGGCAAAGTTGTTGCTAAGGTCCCGAGCACCTTCATGCGCTATTTGGTTTTGGCAAAAGGTGCCGATTTTCCACTTTGCAAAATTTCCAAGCATTGTAGCACAGTGGCGGCTTGTCCACTTGGCGCCATCTACAGAAGTTCGGTGGTCACGTTTTGAACTACACATTCTGAAGCTACTCTTTAGATCTGTAGTTGAGCAGTTTATTTATATTTTCAACGATTTTTATTGTTTTCGTATTCCAAGACTTTCTATACTACGTATGGAAAGTAAGAGCAACCCAAATAAGAATATATTTTAGAGTTTTCTGCGTTGAAACGTCTTTGCGCCGAACGTCCCACCCCGTAAAATATTATATACAACTCGTGCATAGTAGGCTTTATTGTAGAGTCCGGTTCGGTCAAATAAAAAAAACTTTACATTATGTACTAGTTGTATAAATTACTATATTTGCAAGAGCGAATATAGTAATTCTACTCACTACTTCGAGTTAAATAAAGATGAATTTTACCCACTCGATGAACATCACCATTAACATAAAGTGGATAAATTAATTAACTCAAACCCAACATCAAACTTTTATTAAAACGCACTATCGTTTAATTCAGGGCAGTCCAACACGTGGCCCGCGGGCCGCATGCGGCCCGCCAGGATTTATTTGCGGCCCGCGGATTGATAGGTACTATATTTTCAGAAAACATGAATCTGGAATATAAATTATAAATGGTTGAAAACAATAACACATAGGTACATAAAACAAAGGTACAAAAATATATAAGTAGTAAAAGAATTTTCACATTATCTGGCAACAGTCCCGCCCACCTCCGGTGCAAGGCTTGTCTTGTCCATTGTTTCGGTCTGGAAATTGCCACCAATGCGAATGGTACTGCAGCGATCAGGCACCTGTTTTTGACTGTTTTTTTAATAGTGTTTAGTTCTTGTAGTTGTTCATTGATGTTAATTAATGATTACTTTGACAGTTCTTACTTTTGAACAAATGTCATTTTATCTAGCTTACTTATCGCTATACGTAAATTTACATTAATTGATGCAGATTTTTTCTTTTGTAGATATCTCAAGAACGGACGGAAATTAATCTAAAGTGTATATAATTTTTTTTGTTTAGAATCACCTCTAGAACACACGTTGTAAGTTTGTCGGTTACCTCAGAGAACACCCTGGATTGTGATGAATATGGCCTAAATTGTTTTTATTATTAATTAAAATTGTGTTGTAGGCCTTCGCATAATATTCTGCTTGACATAAAATTATTAGACTGATTAAAATAGAATCCGTACTTATTTACTGCACTGAAATAAAAGGTTGTATGCCCTTTTAATATTTTATTTACCTGGATTAATTATAACAAAACGCTAGCTCGGTAGAACAATAACTCTTTAATCCCAGGGTGAGTTCCTAGTAGGTTGTTATTTACAATTTATCTGGTACGGTACTGTGCACCGGAATTAGTTCAAATACGCGGTAGCTAAATGTTTGCAAAACTGTCAAAAATCCCACAAAATGGTTTGTGTCGTGAAGTCAGCGTTGCTTGAAGTAAAATGCTCATGAAATTATGAAAAAACTCGTATGGTAAATACTTAAATCTTCAGGCTTTGCGACAAATAACATCTTTTGTTTCAGGCACGTATTTTTTTTGTGACGTCAGATGAACGCCGGCTTAAATTTTGCAATTGTTTTAATCGGACGCTTCGATACCTTTGCATAACCTCAAAATTTTTTGGAACACCTTGCTTATTTTTCGAACTGCGCCTTTGGTGGAGCCCTTAACAAGCTTTATCTTCTTCAGTACGGCCGAATCTCATATGCCCATCGAATTCCTAACGCTAACACTAATATTTTTAGGCAAAATTTGTACCTTATAATCGGTGGTGGCTGCCGCAATGCTCGGAGATGACTCCAGTTGGTATCTGCCTCTGGAACGGCTTTCTCTGGTGTTGATGCTCGCGGTGGCACTTCTACATTCCTGCCCGATGTGAGGCAGTGAAGACCCCTGGCTCTGGACCCTTATCTTGGCCGAAATTGAATATCGGAATCCCGAACTGAACGGCTGCCGAAGTCGTCGGGGATAATTTTATTTTTGTCGCGAAAAAACCCACAAACATTCCCATATGAACTTCGACACGTGCAGAACACAATAATATACTTTTCAGGTTTCAAAATGCTCCTTTATTATATAAAAACTTTAATTAAAGTGGAGCACAAATTTAACAATGTCAAGCTTCTTAATTATTCCTTTGTTCTCTCCCGTTATTAAAACAAATTCGAATCTATTGCTATAGTTACAATGCTAACGGAAATAAGTTTTGATGAATTTTAGTACATAATGGAAATAAGTTTGATTACATAATTTTAAATTTTCAAATTTCTTACAATAAAGTATTGTCTTTTTCTTAATCTAAATTGTTTCTTTGTGCCACACACACAAACACGTTTTATTAATTGCTCTGCTTTTTCACTAATGTTAAATGCACTGATTATTTATAGAGTGCATTTCTTCTCAATTGTTTTTCCATGTCCTTCTGCCTGCCTTCTCAGATTGTTCTTTTGCAATGTACTGATATTTTATTCTGGCTTTCTTTACCTTTTTAGATTCCTTACAAATTTCATTGAATAGCTTTATTGAAATCTACGCTTCTTTTACATGCACATAGCAAACCTTTTTGTGTCTATTAATTTTTTCGGTTCGGCTATTTATTATGCCAAGCCTATTTTTTAAAGTCAACTTCGACCGCTGTGAAAAAGCAGCTTTGCCCTTTGCGTTCCTTTTACTCAGTTACTTTACTATTACTGGCATCTCTTTACCAATGCATTTATCATTTGAATTTTAAGCTTATCATTGCAGTTACATAAAACACCCCAACTCTGTGCTTATTGAATTGTTCATTAGGTTGCACTACTAGCAGAGTCGAGTCGTGGGCCTAATACATTACAGTATATCTCTTTTACGTTTCAACGTTTTTTGTAATGTAACCTAAGCTTCTTGAATAAATACAAATTAGTAACCAAATAGACACATTTTATATTTATTACAAATCACTCAGAAAGTCAAATACGACATATTTTACGATGCGGCCCTCATAACCTTCAATTTTTTTACAGTGGACCTTAGGCCTCTCGAAGTTGGACAGCCCTGGTTTAAATATGCAAATTTAAAACAGAATCATTATAATTATTAATATATATTACTGAAAACTCTGCAACAGATGCAATATCAGTCAACTGACAACTGTTATATTGATTTTTTCTTTGCCAACTTGAAAATTGTTGATATAGATAGCCGTTGTAGATGACATTTTATATCTAACACTTTCTCAACTACTAACACGCATTATCTGCGTCCTGAGCTAATACTATTTTGAGTCGGAAAACAATAGAATATCATTTAATTCTATTCCCTTTGATCCACACATCTTCTGCTACTCTTCCAATACTTCATTCATCTGGTCTTAACACGTTTCGATGCTTTACTTAATTTTTATTCTATTTTCTTGTTCTTGATGCATGTATTTTATCGTTTTTATGTATTTTTTGTTCATTTTAACTTTTTAAAATATCGAGAATAGTTTAGACAAAGTTGTTGTTTCGAAATCCAAATCAACGACAACCATGTCCGTCTCTCTCTCGTGTGGTTTATACATATATTCATTCATTCATTCAGGATCTATAGCTTCTTTTACCTTTCGGTGTCGAAGACCATTCATACCTCGCGGGAAGTGCAACGGAGGTAATGCGCCGCACGCGACTTACATTACGCTTCCCCGCATGCATACCGCACACATATACATATATATAAATTAAAAAACAGAATGCGATAATTATACAGTGTGTAAACGAAAATGTCGTACTACATAAGGAAAAAGGCAATGTTAAAAATTACAAAGGATCAACTGTATCTGTGGTCAGGTAACATAGCAACGTTGTTTGTTTTATTGTCCAAGCAAGTGTAACAGCCTTCGCAGTACAGCGTTTTGTTGGTGGGACTGGCAGTCAAATTTTAGGTTAGCAGGTTAGGTTCTGTTTGTTATTTAACACAGACTGACGTAAAACCTAACCTGCTAACCTCAAATTTGACATAGACTGCCAGTGCCATCAACAATACACTTTAGTACTGCCAAACGTATGACACGAATCACTCGTTGCGCGGATATAGTTGATCCTATGTAATTTTTAACGTTGTCTTTTCACTATGTCCGACATTTCCGTTTACATACTGTATATGCATTAGCATAATAAATTTTATCGATAGACGCATGGCAAGATAATTAAAACAAGAGTAGAGTAAAATGTACAAGTAGACGAAAATAGAGCGAGTTCCTGCAGCTGAGGAAAAAAAGAAGGACTGCCAGATAATTTACATTACTATAATTTAATGGTATATTATGTAGTTAACGGTCGAAGCAATTTGTAATAAATTTTTGCATTATTGCAGCGTAAAATAAGAGGTTTTAGAGCTTTTAATCGACCGAGTGGAGCGAGGGCTTTCGAAATGACTGGGCCAAAATTCATTCCCATCTATCTATGCACCTATATCCAACCTATGTATGTTCTACACATAGCAGCAAAAGATTTTTATGAAAATCAACGGAGATGTTCTATGAAGAGTTGGAACGACGGTAGCCGACTTTGTTTTCAGTTTAAGCACCGTCCGGTATCAGGAAGCCCAAACACCACAAAAAATTTCGAAAAAAACGATAAATGTTTTTCGTAAAAAAATGCTGTACCTATTTTGATCATTTTCACAGACGAAATTTCGCTCTGCAATACCATTGTCGATAATTAATCAGAACTCAGATTTGTAGAAGAGTAAACGCATGTATGTATGTATGTATTATCAGTTACCTCATTTACCTTGTGGTGTCGAGGCTGGTGTATATGCGCTGGCATCTGGCGGTACAATGATCAACTTGCCCCGGATTCGGGATACAGAGTTGGATCGCGCCTTTGGTGCTTGCGCAGCAACCATTGTATGAAGTGTGTGTGTATGTGTTATATTGACCTTGTTACTCTATCTCTTAGGTCTGTGGTTCTGAGTAGAGCACAGTTAATTTGGTGCCCAACTGTGAATGGTCTCACTGAGCCCGATTCTAATCACCAAGGATACGGAAAAATTCCGACCCCAGCGGGATTCGAACCGAGGACTTGCTTAATGCAAGCCTGGCGCTAACCCATCTGCGCCACGCAGCTTCTCTGTAAACGCATGTTAAATTTATATATTTACTCCAACATTTACACATGTAAACACGTTAGGTGCAACAGTAACAAGGCAATCGTTGGTATTTTAAGGCTCTTTGTGTATTTTGCAACTGTACAATACAATGGTGCTACCTACTTAAAATATAGTTTCAGCCGCAGCCCTTGCGCCTAGCTCGCTTAACGCGAATCATATGTCAAGTTATTTTCCACAACCTCATCCTATCTCCCCAAAAATTCCAGAAACTGGAATATTATACGAGTATATTCGTAAACCAATAGAAATACAAAGAAAATGAAATTGTCAACATATGCCTTACAGGTAAACGAAACGCTTTCATTTGGAAAACTTGTTTTTACTCAAATAAAAAGTTGCAAAAATTATGCTTTGCTGTTTTACAGCTTCTTCATTTCATTAATGTTAGCTAAAATCTACACAAACATTTTAAATATTTCCTTTAAATTTTTTAATGTACTGTAGGTAACGTATATTTTACAACTGCGTTGCTACTCTTGTTTAACATTTGTACGTTACTCCTTTCATATTTAACGAAAATATACATTCCGTAAGGTGTTAAACACATTACTTGTCCTGCAATTAGAAAATATGTCATAGGTATGCGAGTAAGCTAAAAATAAAACGCGTTAATTTGCTTTCACATGTAGCTGTCGCTTAGCAACGAAATATTATAATTGTTTTTTCCGCATTGAATGACAGCGACATATTTTCTTAAATGTGCGCGCAAATTGTTCTAAATTAGTTATGATTGGCATTATCTCTAGGTTTAACTGCAAAATACGAACTAATTAACAGATTTATAATAATTGGAATTTTAGTGTCCTTGTTCTTATTTTTCGAAATTTGCATTTGTACTTCCTTTTACGATAAAGGAAGTATTGGATTCACCCCAAAAATTCGAAATTTAGTTTTCAACAGATCTTCACGTTTTCGAATCCCCTGGTCCCAAAAAACATTTTTTTTCATTGGTCTGTCTGTGTGCCTATCTGTGAACAGAATATCTCAAAAACGAAAAGAGGTATGGCGTTTGTATACAGGGTGAGTTTTTTTTTCATTATCACTATAGGGATCTCGGAAACCGTGAAAGATGTTATAACTCAAAAACTATGAAAGCTAGAAGAAAACTAATAAGTGTAAGATAAACACCGTAAAAATAGCTAAAACTTTTATTCTTATTTTTTTTCTATTTTCAGGGTGTTACTAAAGTAACGCCCATCCACTTGGGGATATATTCAGGAAGATAAAATAAACCGATAATAAAGAGTGACAAAACTTGAGATTGTCCTTCCTTACAGAGTTATTAACCAACAAAGTATTAAAAACGCATGTTTTACAAAATACAGTTTTATTGATAATAAATACATTAAATGTTACATTAGATGTTCAAATAAGAAGAGGTGGACCAATAACTTGGCCACCCAGATCACCTGACCTTAATCCGTTAGATTTCTTTTTCGGGGGATATCTTAAAGAAAAAGTTTATCTACAACCAGTTGTTGAACACGCAGATGTGATTGACCGTATTCGTGCAGCTGTAGCTTTAATAAACGACGAAATGTTAGAGAGAGTAAGTGCTTATCTGTTAAACAGCGCTAGAAAATGCATTATTTGAACATCTAATGTAACATTTAATGTATTTATTATCAATAAAACTTGATTTTGTAAAACATACATTTTTCATACTTATACAGGGTGTTATTTAAGTACGTGGCCAAACTTCAAGAGGTAATTCTTTCAGTGATTCTAAGACGAAAAGTTTATATAAACATAGGTCCGGTAATGCTTCGTTTTCAAGATACAGGGTGTCAAACTTTTTTTTAAATATCATTTTTTCGTAAAAATTTTAATAATCCTTCAGCCGATTTTGTTGAAATTTGTCAGTGTTATTTATGGTAGAAAGGGGCTAATTTAGCCCTAACTACATTAAAATTATTAAGTTCAGTGGCGTCCTGGGGGGGGGGGGGGGGCACCTTAACCAATATTTTTGACAAAAAAGTGTGCGCCACTGACTTCTTTAGAACTTTTATATTTTTTTTCGCATTAAGCAGCTAAAAATACAACTTTTTTGTCTCTTTATTTTTTTGTATCTTGCTCCGTTTTCGAGAAATAAAATAAAAATAACTATTGCATGTCCATGGACAGAAAAAAAACATTTTTTAATAATTAATAAAACACAAAAAATATTTTTTAGCTAGCATTAATTGTTATAACAATTTCTAAGACTAAAATAGACTATTGATATGGAAAAAAAATGACAGGTATACCCCAGTTTTTAATAGTTTGGTAGTTTTATTTTTTTATTATGTTGTCCCAGGGACATGCAATAAAGTGATTATTTTTTTTTCTCAAAAACTGAGCAAGATACGAAAAAAATAAAGAGACAAAAAAGTTGTATTTTTAGCTACTTAATGCAAAAAAGAATATAAAAGTTCTAAAGAAGTCAGTGGCGCACATTTTTTTGTCAAAAATATTGGTTAAAGTGCCCCCCGGGACGCCACTGAACTAAATAATTTTAATCTAGTTAGGGCAAAATTAGCCCCTTTCTACCATAAATAACACTGACAAATTTCAACAAAATTGGCTAAAGGATTATTAAAATTTTTACGAAAAAATGATTTTTTAAAAAAAGCTTGACACCCTGTACCTTGAAAACGAAGCATTACCGGACCTATGTTTATATAAACTTTTCGTCTTAGAATCACTCAAAGAACTACCTCTTGAAGTTTGGCCAAGTACTTAAATAACACCCTGTATATATATATATAAGCGAATTGATTTACAACTGTCGTTGTCTCTCGCATCCTTTACGCCAAAGAGTTCTATCCTCCCAGTCGGCTTCTTCCAGCTGTCTGATTTGCATTGCCTCGTGCACCCCTTTTATCCAAGTGTTACGAGGTCTTCCTCGTTTTTTTTCTTTCAGGTGGTGTCCATTTCCAGACTTTCAGTGGCCATCTTTCTGGTCCCATTCGTCGCATATGGCCATACCATAGCAACCGTTTTCGTTCTATTGTGTCCATGATTGTTTTTTCCACTTTCATTTTGGCCTTCACTTCTTGGTTTGTGACGTGATCCAGTCTGGAAATCCTACAGCTTCGTCTCAAACATTCCATTTCCATAGATTGTAGTCGCCTCTCATTTCGTTTATTTATTTCCCATGTTTCTGCCCCGTAGGTAGATACACTTTCCACTACTGTTGTATATATAGTTCTTTTGGTAGCTTTTGTAATGTCTTCGCTCCACCATATTAAGTTTAATTTGTAGATGGCATTTCTACCCAGACCAATTCTCGTTTTTATTTCTTTATCACTTGTACCTTCCTTAGTGAAAGTCACGCCTAGATATTTATATTCATTGCAATTTGTAATTGTACCATTATCTAATTGCAAATCGTCAGCTAGTCCTCCAACTACTAAGTATTTGGTTTTGTCTATATTAATTTGTAAACCCCACTGTTTGTATTCGTCTATTAATTTACGCAGCATATAGTTGATGTCATCAGAATCTTCAGCAATCAAGACCTGATCGTCCGCAAACAGCAAGTTAGTCAAACAATGTTCGTCCATCTGTATCCCCATCCTACCACACTTCTTTGTCCATAGTTTTAACGCCTCGTCTAAATATAGTTTGAACAGTGTTGGTGATAAACTACATCCTTGCCGTAATCCTTTGGTGGTCTTAAAGCGGCGAGATAATTGTCGTCCCATCTTAACTATACTTTCGTTGTTTTCGTACATTCTTTTTATAGCATTACTATAGGGTGTTGAGACCTTATTTTCTAGGATTTGGAATAATTTCATTATTGGGACGCTGTCAAACGCCTTTTTAAGGTCTATAAACAGAAGATGAGTTTCTCTTCCACGTGCCATTCTTTTCTCAGTAATTTGCTTTAAGATAAATACATTGTCGACACAAGATCTTTCCGATCTAAAACCGCTCTGTTCTTCGGAACTATGTATCTCAGTTTCAATTCTTTTGGTTAATATTCGTCCATACTTTTGTTGCTTAATAACTCTGTAAGGAAGGACATTCTGAAGTTTTGTCACTCTTTATTATCGGTTTATTTTATCTTCTTGAATATATTCCCAAGTGGACAGGTGTTACTTTTGTAACACCCTGTATATAAAGATATAGATATAGTCAAGGGTAATACCACAAGCAGTGGATATATTTTTGACAAATATTTTGTCGTTTCCATGTAAATTATTGCGTTTAAATTTCACGATACAAAATCACATCAAAAATGTCACGAGCCAAAGGCGAGTGACATTTAAATGTGATTTTGTTGAGTGAAATTTGCAATAATTTTTATGGAAATGGCAAAATATTTTTAAAAAAATATATCCACTTCGAGTGGTATTTGGGACGACTATTTAACAATATTAATACATAACGATTAACTTTATTGAAAAATAATCCAACAATTAATATAATTATTCATTCTCAATTAAATTCAGCGGAATACTTCCAAAACACAACATTTTAAAATTTTTAACGCAAGCCAAACTTTGTTCACACAGTTTGTTGGTGTTTAGTTTTACGTAACCTAGCGATATCACTAAGGACAGAACATCGTTGCTAAGCGATATTTCGCAACAAGGCTGTTTAGTTTTTGAGTAGGTACATTGTTTTGTGAATATTTTGCATGGTGCCCAATATTCGCTGATATACTGCTATTATTGGTCGAAATAAGCAAATGTCTGCAATATGATTGGTTTATATGTTATAGTGTTGAATAGTCAAATTTATACCCATCCGGAGTCACGTGATAATCTAGTAATTTTACGTATGTCGATTCTTAAAAATGCAATTTTAGGGAAATAAATGACATTCCGTTTTGTAGGTTATCCTGACATATGCCAATTTCTAAAACAAGGTTGCTACGGGTTTATTCTCTTATATGAAATCAAACTGAATTTACAGGTTAAAGAAAACATAACATGTCGTAAAATGTAAATATAATAAAGATATGTCAGCTGCTACATTAAAAACCTGCTGCGTATAGCAAATTTTAAGTCAATTTCTGTGCATGCATATTCTGTTATAGAACATTGCCATTTGAAGCCTATTTCCTTGCACAATCTATTTAGGGAAGAAACTGAATGTGAAAAATCTCCAGATTCTTCAACCAAGCATTTTTTAGATTTTTTATGGTTACAAATTCTTTAGCTACATACATTTTATATACAGTGTCTTGACTGCTTCGTCGACTTCCGTTTTTGCATTCTTCACTTTCTGGCTCATATTTTCGGTAAATTGTGCTCTCCGAGATATTTAACGCAAGAGAAGCACGGCGAACAGCGTTGGAGGGTGAAACTGTTGATTTACTATTATTAATATTGTACTCTTCATAAAAAAAAAACGCATAATATTCAAATTAATTGTTGTGACTGCTCGTTATACCGCATGTCCGATGGTTTCTTTTAATTTCCAGTTTTCGGCTCAACAATTTTAGGTTTTATTACCCTTATCTCAATAACTTACACGAAAAATATAATCTGACAGATTAGAAACGTCAAATTTTTAAAATTAATTTTATGAATCGACATGCCTTTTTTTCAAATTTCTTCCATTTCATCTATTTTACTAAAGATGAACAGAGACAGACAAAAGTCACGTGACTCCGAATGGGTATAATTTTGACTATATCAGTTTTTTGGCTGATCGTATGCTGTTGATACACTTTCAGGCTTGTGTGCACCTTGTTCCGCCTATGTACATTTGTATATACTTCGCTACGTTTTCTGTCAATGTTTTTTCTTTTCTTTTGTAATTAATCTCCTCTTTATTTTTATATGCTTCTTTTCTTGAACTTTTGCCTCGGTTTTTCCATTCCACCAAATGTTTTTGGTATACCCGAAGGCTTCGTTTGCAGTATAGCCGTTTGCAGCTTTGTGCAGTGCTCCCTTGATGTGTCTGTAGATATGTTCGACATTGTTGTATATTCCTTTTTCTAATTTTTGATCTAACCTTTATTGATAGATGTAATTGATGCGTTCTCCATTAAAATTAGTGATGAGCTTATTCGAATAAAAAATAACCGGTTATCCGGTTATTGAAATAACCTGTGTAACTCGGTGTTCGTTCCAAGTATTCGGATGAAAAATAACCTCATCCTGATACGTACTACGTGCCACGTCTCAGCGACCTGCGAGTGATCGAAATTCTGTAAATAATACGGCATTCATAACTCATACAACCTTTTCTACGTATGTACTTAGATTGACCCAAGTGAGGCCGCGGCTGCTTGTTGATGTTATTAAGACATTTGATACTCCCAGTCGACGAGTTAAATTTATGGGGCCGTTCCTATTAAAGACAACGTTCTGCTGAGTATGAGATTTGCCGAAGGTTGGTATTAATTTATAACGGCCTAAATTTTTGCTTCGAAACGCGGTTGATTATGCCTAATAAGGGATAAACAGAAAGCGAAGGTTTTTTCAATATCGTAAAAGATTTATATTTAATTTTTAATAACGGAGCAGTCGGGACAAGAAGTGGATTTCGATGTTGAAAATTTTAAGTGTGCGTCCTTAGAACCGCGGAAGGCTGAACGTAGATAAATGATGGATTCTAAAATATACCGGTATGATGTGCAAGCGAAAAGGGAAGGGTGCCTACTAGAGAATTTTAGGAACTACAAATAGATTCAATAGATACTTTGTATTCGCATATTTATAATTTCTTTATGATTAGTATTGATATAGCTATTCTCAATGGTTTAAACTCCTAAGAAATCAAATACAAATCATTTATACAATTATTATAATTAACGATTAACTGAGTTCCTCTGCTATCTGCAAGTTACGATGCCGATGCAGATGACGGTGAACCGCCAACCGGCAAACCGGCTGACTTAATCGAAACGAATCGAGAGCCAAAATTGATCCGAATGATTATTCAAATAATCAATTGGTTATTAATATGATTCGAATGCAAATAATTCGGTTATGAAAATTGTCCGGTTATGCCCATCACTAATTAAAATGTTCAATGTTATATCTATTTGTTCTAATTTTCTCCCATTCCCTGTTGATGTTCTCTTTATTGTTTCTATTCTCATCGCCATTTTATGTATGGAAAGTAGATTTTTGCATTTTACAGATGGCGATCAGCTTTGCACTCTGCTCCTCTGATACTGTGTATTATTTTTTAAATTATTTGTACCCATACGTCTAGCAGCTTCTCTGCGTTTACAGGGTGATTCCTACCGAATCTTCCCACTATTTCATTTCCTACGTTAGATCCCACTCGAGCACTAAAGCTCCCCATCAAAGTTATTTCTCTGTTCTCTCCTGCATCGTCTAAAGCGGCTTGTAATTCTTCATAAAATCATTCCTTTACTTGAAAGGGTTGGTCATCGTTTGGTGCATATCATCCGAAAATAGCTAGTTTTCTTCCATTCATATTTATATTTTCAAATTTTGAACTATTTTTTAAATTTCTCTTGATTAGGAATGCTCTTTTGCTTTTGGTGGTTCTTCTTTTGGTACTCCGGCATAAAACAATATATATTCTTCCACTTCTTCTGTACTCCCACTCTTTCTTTTGTTTCTGTTAATACTAATGTCTACACATATTTAGTTTTCTGATTTCTCTTATTACGTCCCCAAGTGTTGTCCTTATTCCGTGTACGTTCCGCGTTACTATATTAATTACCTGTTTCCGTAGCTTAGTTCGTTTTCCATTATCTACATCCGAGTCCCGAGGTCTGAGTATTTTTTGTTAATAGGTTCTTTTTACGAATAATGGGGTGCTGGCCCATCAACCGAACCCCCAACCCGGCGGACTAGGTAATGTGTTTACAAAGTTTTCTTCTCCTATCCTTTTGCCAAACCAACATCTGACCGTAAGGTTAGGTCGTGCCGACGCCCATTCTGGCTACAGACGCTGGCGCCTGTTGAACCGTGGGAGGTATTTTATTTCCCTCTTACTCGCCATATCTACTGGGCGCTCCCCTATTCCCCATCCAGGGACGTGCCTGTAATCCCACAGGCTCCCCCAATGGTAATATGAAATATTTCATTTGGACAGACATCTGGGACGTCCCAGACAGTCGTCTTTTACGATAGGTAGGGGATTTCGTGTGTCTATCCTTCTCCGGAACCAAGGTGGTATACATAACTCCCATAACTCCCTTACGCGAATAGTTCAGGAAAGACCAACTTGGTAATATTTCAGAATGTTCGTCAACCACAACGTATGGGTCGCCACTTATTGAAGAACGCCTTCTCCTAAAGTGTTTATTTAAACTATTAATGTTTTTAAATGTAGCCATCAACTTTTCTTTGGCGGTGAAAAATCGTAATACGTTTACCTTACTAGCTTCGATTCGGCACGAAGGTCCCGTGCATACCCAAGTGCATTACCGGAGATAATTTTTGAAAAAGGTTTAACTTTTTCATCCTCATGCCTATATAATCATAAGAAATTTTAAGCCAATTGCCTTGGATCTTGGATGCACGAGCTTTTCTTGCAATAATAGCTTGCCCATGTTTGCCCCTCCACATTAGCTTTTCTTACAACCACGCCTGGGCTCGTGCTTCTACGGTAGTTCTCAGACCATCTTCAACTGATACTCTAGAAAACTTGTTTACATGAAAAATTACTTTTTATAATAATAAAAAGTACAACAAAATTATACTTAATTGACGAAGTGCTACATATTTCTTCGATTCGATAGTGTTGTTGTTCTTATTAAAATTAGGAAAAATATTAGAAGATTTCCCAATATCATCATTTAACAAAAATAGAAGCGGTGTAAAACTAACACAAACGCGTGGGTTTTCCACCACCTTATCGCATTTTTTCTAACTTTTTGTGATAATACCACCGGATGTTCAATGTTGAACTACACGCCGCCGTGATAAATGGAACACCTCCTATAGTAGAACCACATTTTGTAAACGCTATTATTTGAGAATTAATGGTTCAAAACATTCAGTGCAACTTGTACATTGTGACAACACGATATGAACAAACAAACACGAAGATGTAAAGTACGTAAGTGCAAGCATGATAGCGTTCCGAGCATCAAAGGTAACTCAATTTTACATCGTAATTACAACCAACGACGGCCCTGCCGAGAGGGCCACGTCCTATCTTATGTACTTTAGAAAAATAAACAGCGTCACTTGGCCCCAAACCTGATAACAGGCGAATCGCTCGTTTCTCTACTTTGGTTATCACAAACGCCGGAACGAGTCGAACTGGAACTGTTGAATAACTGCCGCGGTTGGACCTTCTGCTGCTATCGAGTGCAAGAGCAGAAAATTAGATGAACTTTTATCTGTTTTGAAATTTTTAATGATCTAGAGATCTAGACAGCACTGTTTTTCCTACAGATTTATAAAAGCATTCGTGGTGGTAATCATACACGATTACGGTATGTTGTGTTGGGAAAACAGACGGGAATTAACTGACGCACATTTTTCACATATGAGCAATCTAATGGACGATAATTCTTGCATTTATGCTACTTCCGGTGACACTCCTTAGATTTACATACGATGTGGAGCAAGAGAACGAAATCTAATTTGTATTCTAATAACTTTCTTATCTGTATTCGTTCGTTAATTACAAAGGTAATGTTAAAGGTACACAGGTAATTTATGTTAGCATTTTTATAAAACTTGCTTACTAGTCCACGGTTTTTTCTAATATCACATTTTATTTGGAACTGTACATGCACAGTTAAATTAGCATTCCTTGATTTGATACCAGAAATATGATACAATATTCTTTAGAAAATGAAGACAATGTCAGAGTAATTATAATTATACGTTATAAATAGGTCATAAATAACCGTGAACACAATTGTGCATATACATTACACATACTTTCATCGGAAATAATGCAATGCTCTTTCTGTAGATATTTACATAAATTATTTTACTTAACTTTTATTTATTATAAAACTGCTTTCCACATAAGCTCTTTTGAATGCCAGATTGACTTAACCTAAAATAGCACTGGTTATGTATATCTTCATTTTATTAAATTACCTGATTGATCAATTTATTTTCTGTTAAGTAAAGTTTTATACTAGCTCAGTAACTAATTTTTAAAATATGACACACTTTACTCAGGTTAAAACATGCATTTATAATTGTACGAGACAACTTTTTCCGTTCAAACTCACTATCGGTTAAGTATTTTTTTTAAATATAAAATGTACATTGGCAGTTCACTCAACCTTTCAACTCTTCCGATCATCACTTCTCACTTATTTCAGACAATTTAATTATCATAAATCTTGTCTTTCAGAAGCATTCCAATAGAATCTTCCATATACAACATTAGTCTAACCTTTTTAGGACATTCTCTATTATTTAAAAGTTCTCTGCTATTAAGAAGTTCTCTGCTACAGCTAATTGATGAACCCTTGCAGCTCCTTCCACCGCATTTTAGGATACTGACACTTCATTATTAGGTATATGTGTCAGTTAACAACACATTATTTTTGAAATATCACTTTAATGAGGAATTTATTCTAACTTTTAAGATTGGATCCAATCTAATTTATGTCAACATTTCACATTCTTGTGTATTTTCTCTCTTAGCACCCAGCTTAATTACTATAATTTTTCTAGCTGCTGTTAAAATGTTGACCGTTCTTAAATGATATTGACATTATTCATCAAATTATCATCATCATATTAGTCCATTTTTATTCACTGCAGGAGATGGGCCTCCCTCCCTCCCTCCCTTCCATTCCATCCTGTCTTGTGTTACTCCGAACCAATTGTTTTTGATATAACGTTTAAAGTCCTCTGTCCATCTTGTTGGTAGTCGTCCTCACAGTCTTTTGTTGACAATATTACAAATACTAATTTATCTTATGAAATAGCTATACAACTTCCATTCTCAGTTTATAACGTCCATCCATCACTTCCAAATCCAAACGTAGTACCTTCATATACCACCCACAATTACACACGTTCCCGCTCACCTCTGCGCATCAAAAGTCCACATGTAAAAAATGTACTCCTTTTCATTTCCATTACTATTTGTCTAACCTTAGCATTTACCTGTATTACTTTTCTTGTACCTTATTCGCGTGCTTTAATTGCAGGTCAGTCAGCTGTTCTTGCATGCCTTTGCTGTTTCATTGAACTACGCGTAGTTACGAGAATGATCAGAAAGTAAATTGGTTCATTGTTACTTTCCAATGAATAAAATGTGTAATTTTTGATCCATTCTAAATTTGGCGATTTCAACAGTTTCAAAAATAAGTACCATCCTTCCGGTAGATTTTTTTGTGCCTCTACCGAACATAAGTTTGTTAGCTGTCGAATAGCCCCCACCATAACTTGTCATATTCGGGGACAAAATACAAACTGGGCGACGAAATTTGCTTTGGTGGATTTATCGCGTAGATTATTTTATCCCATTTGTACTATATTTCGCCCTACTTTTTATGTAATTTCTAGAATTCTAAGGTTATTGATCATAGCACCATCTTCATTGAAGTACGCTATCACTCAGGGTATGATGCTGTCTTCATACAAAAACAAAATATGTTTACCAAGAGATCTTGTAACATTCTTTAATCCAGATTGCTGTCGATTTCTCAGCAGTGGTAGCTCCCAAACTGTGCAAGACGAGTATCTTGTTGAACTCAGTCTCCTCCTCGATTTTCTGAATTACTTCATCAATTTCATCATCAGGATCTTCTAATATTGATAGGTGTACTGTTTGAGGCTTTCGCGGTTACTCGAATTATTCTCCTTAGCATAGAATTTCGGCTTAGACCGCGTAGTATTTGTATATGAACACCCAGCATTTTCTGGCTTAATGTGCCTTGCACCTTGTGAAGTCGAGCAAAAACCAGCGCGATGGCCATGCTCTTTGGTGGCTCGTGTTGTTTGAGTATCTTGAGAACGAGGATACTTAGGCAGATTTGGTCGTTTTGCTGTTTATGCATCCATATTCACTAACGTTTCGCAAGACCTTGCAGCTTGCATCATCAGAGTGAAAGTCGCACTAAGAACCGAAGGTCGGTGTGGAGCTATTTATAGTCCTCTGTGCCAGGCGTGCGTAGTGGCGTAACGCTGGTTGGTCATCCGAGTGCAACGTAATCCGTGGGGCGTGGCCGTATGACGCACAGTGGTTCTAATGCTTTAGATATTGATAGGTGGTCATCAGCAGGTATATCTTCATCTAAAAAATCGTCCAAAGGTTTTCGTTCTGACTTTATTATTAATTTGATTTAGAGGTCGATATTTCACTTGTCAATCTACGAACTTTAAATTTCAATGGCAGGAGATTGTGAGGAGCACCATCATTGTTGGCATCGAATCCTAGATTAACATATCAAATTTTGTCTTCAAACTTTCAGCAGCGTTAGCTCCTATTTAGCGATCGTAGTAATGCTGGAAAATGCTGTTTTCAAGAAAATTTAATCTAGTTCCTACCTGAGTCTTTTGGTACTGTGGTTAATTTTCCATCAATGTCCTCTTGTGCAAAAAATGCAAGATCCAGCGTTGCCCCACATGACTACTAACTGGGTGGTACGCCAACGAAATGTTACTTTGCACAAATACAAACTTCGACATTTACATGTGCGGACAAATTGTCTCCTACGACGACCTTCGTTGCTTGCTTCCTTGGATTATTTTAAGTTTTGGCAACAACAGTGTTTTAAAACGATGTATGGGACTCGAATCATCCAGGCACAGTATTCACATATCGTGCACCTGGTAGACCATTTTCAGTTCAAAGTATCCCACAAAAGCTTGGACGTACGGTGGCAGTTGCTCTCGCCAGCTGCATTTCCTACAATCATTAGTGAAATGCTGCTTTTTGAGGAATTTGGTTAAAATTTTCTTTTGTCCGGGGTCATCAGTTAAACTAGTATCATAATTAAATATAGCCTGTGGTTGTACATCGGTTAGTATTTGCAAGAATTGCATTTTAATTAAAACATATAAAATCACTGTTTTATATGGAATGCTATTAAAAATTAGATACAGGTGTATGTTTGTAACTGGCATTCGTTTCTATTCATTGGTTTTATTCTATTATGGGCAAAGTCTCGGCATGGGGACTACCAGGTATCTTAGACACTTAGAGACTAATGTAACTAAAATTCCAACCCTAATTTTAAATTTTTTGGGTGGTGGATGAACTACAATAAGATTTAGCAAAAATAGTATTCGTGATTTTGAAGATACAAATCACTTCCGGTTTGACCGAAAATAACTAAATATGAACTAAATTGATACGAGAAGCTTTTCTATTGATTTCCTCCGAGTTTCACTGTTTAAATATTCCAACAAATGAAGGTGAACATTCCTAATTTCATTCTTACCTATCGTTTAATCCGATTGGGCAATGGCATACTGTGGCCAGTACAGTAAAGTTAGAAAACTATAGTTTTTTATTTTTTAGAAGTAAAATTATCTGATTCTAATAAAAAAACGTAAGTAAATTAAACCAGTTTTAGCATTATTAACTTCTTTTAAAGGAAATGGAACAGATTACAAACAAAAGCATAACTACCTTGCAGGACTTGGTGACAGCAATTAAATTAAAAGTGCATCTGTTGTACTATAAGCACGTGGTTTATTAGTAAGAAAGTTCAGTAATTTATGTTTATAAACAGCCAATTAGCGAATACTAAACTAAGGCTTCTACGGTTTTCCTGTTGTGTGATGAGTTATGCCACCTATTTACAGTTTTAATAGTTTTATATTTTGTGATAATACCAAAACCTCGAACTAATAGAGGGAAATAGCAGTAGTGTTTCTCATCTGCATATTCCCCTAATAATATGTTTAAAATTTAGTATTACTTTTCATAATTTTTTACAAAGCTTTATTTAAATTTATCACACCTAATTGGTGTGATAGATTTCAAAAGTTGTAAAGTTTTACTTGGCACTTCGCCTAAAATTCCTAAAATTCAAAGGGCCACAACAGAACCACAGTGTCTTTGCTCGGAATCTTTAAATAATTCCTTTGTAGATTTACATAATAGTATTTAGAAATACTTCGATATGGTTCGAACTATTTTTGAAATAATGTACATCATAGGGCCTCATATCCTGAAGTTATTTGTGAATTTGTTGTATATGAATAATATATTTTCATAACTTGCACTTGAGCTTCCGTGCTTCCAAGTAGATACATTAGTGTAGGGAACATCTTATGTTCTTTCAAATATGAGACGCTAAAAATACAATTACTTTATTAGTTGAGGCTAATAATTTAATCAGTGCACGTAATCTCACATCTGAGCATGTGGTAGTACATATTTAGATGTGGTTATGACGACACATCGGTCATAAAATAGGATAAATGCACTGCTAGTTCGCTAGAAATAAATTAGTAGAAGGCTCGAATAATATGGAAAAATACTATTTACTTATTATGTTAAAATGACTCCATATGATATTTGGCAGTCTCGTTAGTAGTAAAATAGTTATTTAAGTGTCTAGAACGAAAAGTTTTCTTTATTTGGATTATGCCTGTAATTACTGGCCAAGGCAAGCAAACAGGCAAGGTCATAAAAAGCAGTTTTGGTTTTAAATAGATACTTGTGTTTTTTTAAACCAAAACTTAATCAATTATATTGTTTGACTTCCTAAACAATATATTAAAAATCAACATAATTTCTGCATTTTAAATGGGTGTAACGGTCTTTTTTTAAAACTCAGTATATTGTAAATCAGCGTAATGACATAAATTATTACTGTCAAAAATATAAACCTTTGTTAAATACATTGGTACGGTTCTTTATGATTTTGGTTTAATTTAACTGAAATGAATAATATACTTTTAGGGTTTTATTACATTATATTTTATCTAACCTTTATTAGTCCTCAGCTAGCATGCATTTGTAACAAAATCAATTGTTCGACTCTCAATCTCGTCGGGTTACTACAAAAAGTTAATTAGGACATACTCAAATAAAACACTTTAAATATGAGGCAATTAACATTTATTGACTTTAAATCTGTATTTCTGAATATTTATCGGTTTAATCAAATTATTGTTAGTAAATTTAGTATTAAATTCAATTGAGATAATTAATACTGTACGTCTATATGCAGTTTATTTTAATGTTTATTGTAAAATTGTTTCGTAAACATTTCGCTTAAACACTTAACTTTACTTAAATACGCTGAAGAATTGTCGATACTCTTTAGATAGAATAGAAATTTTAATGATAAATCCGTGCTATTCTATTGAATATTCTTTTATTTTACTTTATAATTAATCTGCATGTTAATTATAATTCATTTAAAACGCTTTGCCATTTTAGGACCATATCAATGTATTTATGAATTAATAACAGCAAATTTAAGGTCATACAAAAAATATTATATGAAAAGTCATGTTAAAAGTAACTACAACTTGATGAGAGGCTGACTTGAAAAGCTCGCATTAAGGCAAAGTAGCGCCAAATCGAAGTAAAACTAAAGAAAATGAATTGGTTGCTAAGCAGAAGGTCACAGCTATCCCTTGAAAACCAATTCATCTTGTATAAAACCCTACTCAAGCTGGTTGAACATATGGGACAGAGCTGTGGGGTTGGAATAAAGCTTCCAATACAAAGATTCTTCAAAGATTTCAGTCAAAGATTATCCGGATGATCTGAATGCTCCATGGTAAGTCTCAAATTTAACCCTCCATAATGATATTAACATACCTCTTGTGAATGATGTAATCAGATCTTAAGCTACCAAATATAATCGTAACATTGACTACAGCAACCATCTTATAGCAAACTGTTCAACCAACCAATGGCAGACAAAAGACTTTAAAGGAATTGACCCAACGATATAGTTTTGTAAATTCCAGAAACCATTGATGGCCGATGCCTAACTCAAGGGGCAGAAATTCTATATAATATTTATTAATTACTCTATATTTGGTTGAGAAGATTGTAAATTACCAATAAAGTTAAAAAAGGTGTTATTCCGCCTGACATGTTAAGAAACTGCTCGTGCTATAGACATTCACTTTTAGCACTTGTATCATAAATAGCTATTTCTCGTAAATAAACTTGATAGAAGATATAAATTCGAAAAAAGAGAATTATCCGTCTTTAACACTACTTAGTAATGTGTTCGATATGCAATTGGTTTAGTCTCAGGTTTCATTTTACTGATTAGCATTCATTTTGTTTTGGAGACATTTCCCATATTCTTCAGATACTGTTTTTATTCTCTGCAAGAGATTTTGTAGAACTTGAAGGTTACCAGCTAGAATGAGTTCCCCATTCAACTGTATTCCTTGGGTAACGTCGTGAAATAGTTTACTAAAAATCATTTCTAAGTACAAATTGAACAGTTTGAGTGACAACAACACATCCTGGGATAACTCCCTTTTAATTTGCACGGTTTCTGACACGTTTCTACTGATTTTCTCTCTTAGAGACTGGTTCCAGTATAGGTTAGCTATAATTCTCACATCCTCACTGTCGAGACCAATGGTCTTCAGAATTATTATAACCGAAGTCTATAAAGCAGATGTCCGGCTCATGTCTGGACACCTTTATATAAGCACCTGTAAAGCGAAAATAGCTTTTCGGATTTTGAGGGCGTCTTTGAATCTCAATTAAGATTCGCCTATGGAAATAGTACCATGTAGAACACGAAAGGAATTTCTTTTAACATATAAGAGAAGCAAAATAGGATTTTGGTTAAATAAAGAAGATTTGCTACGTGCCGTTTCTATGGCAAAAAGTTCAATATTTACCTTTAACTGTAACGTTTCGCCCAGCGCGAACGCGATTCTATAAATTAAAAATTAATTTGCGCGTTCACCCTGGTGTTGCACCACGTTAAGTACCGAAACGCCGCGCCGAGAGGACGACGTGACGTCACCGCAAACGATCGCCCTAACACCACTGCGCACCTAGACCACGAATCCCCGCTCCAGCGACCTGATACGAACCGCCCGCACCAGGTATAAAAGCAGAAATCGAGTCCGCAACAGAGAGAATTTCCTATAATTTCCTAGATCTTCCCACTCCACTCGTCTTGCCTATGCTCTCCGGAGTGTCCCCTGGACTCTTCGAGAGGATCCCGACCAGTTACCTGAACTCCTGGAAGTTCGGATTGTTGCTATACTTTCCAACGTTATCCTCCTGACCTCCTGGAAGTTCGGATTGTTGCTATACTTTCCAACGTTATCCTCCTGACCTCGAACTCGCCGACGACGCCCTCCAAAGCTTGGGCACTCAGGAAGGCCAGGTCGTACTCGCCGGTGACGACGCCGTCCGTGAAGCAAATTTCCCGGCACCAGGACAGAAACATCGACGTGATCAGGCCCGTTAATTGCGTCTGGAGTGGCTTAGCATCTCCGAGGCCGAGGGGCGTGCACCAGGAGTTCCCGTCGAACGAGCCAGAGGCCGCCGCCCACAGACACGCGCTCGTGAAGCAAGGGTAACTCAACGGCCGCCTTCGCCGACAAAAAGAAACAGCGCATAGCTACGTAAAATTCGCTCACCTGGGGCAACAGAACAGCTGGCAAGTAGAACAAATGAAATGCATCGTTCGCCACTTGAACACTGGGAATTTCACCGTCAAAGCACCGGACGCACTAGATATGCACACAATTTAGTTTGATATTGACCACAGTTTCGTTTATTTAACGATTTTAAGACCAAGTGTATTGTTGTTGTCCGCCATTACTGGCGATCAGCTAATCTGTCAAATACCTGTTTAGGACCGGCGCGGTGCCAACGTGACGAGGGAACTAATGTACATACAGGCTGTCCCGTAATAGTGTGCCACTGCCCGATTGCCTGCGAGCGAAACACCCCGTCAGAAGAATCAATTTATTTTTATAAATGTCATTACATTCTATTATTTCGTGTTTTTAATACAGTTTAATTTAATGTATCTAGTTAAATATTATTATATAATGGTAAGAAGTTATTCTGTGTTTCTATCCTACGTTACTATCTGAGTTTATTATTTGGATCTTGGCATTTTTGAGCTATTCCTGGGAAGCCAGTTTCAATCTGGTAGCTGTAGCAATTAAACTGAATTAAACTAGCCCGTCAGGCTACATAACAGAAAATAAAAACAGTTTTTTTTTTCATTTGCTTCGATAGAATGAGATAGATACATCATTTACAGTGTTGTCATGTCAACGCATTTCTTAGCAACTATCTAGAAATCACATTATTAAATCTCATGAAATTTTGAATCCAATTATTACAGAGCTATATGCCTATCATGGATAAGCTTTAAAATATATACTAAAATAATAGAGAAAAGAATAAGACAACTCGTAGACGACAAGGTAGAAGAAGAACAAGCAGCATTCATGCCGGCAAAGCTGACAAATGAAAGCATCTATATTGTAAGAAACTTAATAGAAAGAAGGCTAGAGAATGACGAAGAACTTATCCTGGTGTTTACAGATATTAGAGCGGCGTACGACTCGATCGACAGAGAAGTGGTATGGAGTAGAGATGGGCGCGTGCGTGAGTATTCACTCAAGTCACGTACGTTTCACGCTTGCTTAAAACACTCACGTGCACGCACGCTCACGCTCACGTTCACGCTCACGTTCACGGCGCGACCCGCTACTCACGAGGTGACCCACAGCTTTAATATCAAAATTCAAATTCATATAATTTTAAAAAACAAATTAAACTGGGAGTAAAAATATCTCATAAATTTTTAACTAAAAACTGTTACCGGTGATCGAATTCGAAGAGCAGGCGGCTGCATATGCGATTCCAGCGTTTTGTGGGATATTGCAAGCGAATGCGCTATTCCTACATGCGCTACAGAGCACTTCTTGTGTCAGTGCTTCCCGGCTACTTTAAATAGAACTTTAGAATAGAAATACTTTTCTAATTCCCAGGCAGGAATCCATTGACTGTACACAGTACACACAACACTCACACCACGACACAGATGCGCATGGGCAGCAGCTCCATCTCTAGATCTTCTACATGGGAGGGCAGCGAGTGGGCGGAGCACCCTGCAATATTTTATTTATTACTAAATATTTATCGTGAAATTTACGTGAAACGTGAATCACGCCTTGGAAATTTTCACTCACGTTCACGTTACCATTTTCAAGTGACCCGACGTGACCCGACTTCCACGTCACGCGCCCATCCCTAGTATGGAGGTGCCTAAACGAACCTGGTATGCCGAAATCAGTCATACAAATAGTACGATCCACCTACAATAAAGTGAAAGGAAAGGTCCGGATAGGAGGAGTAAGATTAGAAGAGTTTACCTGGAAGAGATGAATCAAGCAAAGGGATAGCCTTAGCCCTCTACTATTTATACTAGTAATGAACAAACTAATTAAAAACACTAGAAAACAAACGATACAACTGCAGACAACAATATGATATCAAAACCTGGAGCTGATAAAAATAGAAGTACATAATACAAGACTAAAATTTAAGGACACAATACTTGAGAAAATAACAACCTACGAATACCTAGGAAGCCTTATAACGAATGATGGGAACATAGACGCAGAAATGGCCCTGAAAATCAATCAAACTCTACTATGCATTGAATGAATTACTAGGGAAACGGGAACTGAAACAAGAAACAAAACTAAGAATCCACAATGTCATAACTATCCCAACACTATCATATGCATGCGAAAACTGGGGTGTGCAGAAGAGACACGTAGGGAAGATAGAAGCTATGGAGATTAAACACCTAAGAAAACTTGCGGGAAAAACATAATGGGACAGATGAACAAACAAAACAATTAGAGAGATGACTAAACAGGAATCAATAACGAGCAAAATACGAAGAAGACAACTCAACTGGTTCGGCCACATGACAAGGATGAGCCCAAGCAGATTGAACAGAAGAATCTGGGGAGTAAAAAATCAGTAGAAAAGGAGAAGGCGAGGTCAAGGAAGAGGTGGGCATAGCAAATAGCAGAAATAAAGAAAATTGCATCGAACAGAAAAGAATGGACGGAAGGATAATGGAAGCCAACCCAACCCAAATCCGACACCCAAAAGGATATAAGGAAAGGGAGAAAGAAAGACATTGTCTTCCATCTTATCGAAGTTACCATTTCTTTAATCGGACGTGTGCTGATAACAACATCTGATATGCAATGGTTCATAGAACGTGTTCTGCGCGCATGTGACGCGTACGGAATACGACTGAACGTCGAAGAAGTGTATGGTGGTGAACAAGGACCCAAAAGCAAATAAAGACGTAACAGTAGGGACAGAACAACTCCAGAGAGTCACCAAGATGACGTACCTCGGATCTATGGTTGGAGAAAGATGAGACCCCTCGCTGAAAATGTCCTATCAAGAAGGCACAATTTGCGTTCTTCAAGCTCCAGATTGTCCTCAAAAGCCGGAGCCTTAACATCTGTTACATCTTCTTAGTTTTCCTGTACGACGCAGAAACATAGACCCTTACGGAAGTCATGCTGAAAAGAATCAAAGCGTACGAGATGTGGTGCTACAGGCCCTTACTGCGAATTGCTTAGATGGAGCGTGGTCCCAACGAAGACGTTATGAAGAGGATCGGAAAAAATAAGGAGATCATCACTACAGTCACGATCAGAAAGTTCTCGGCATGTGATGTGACACCCCATCATGCAAAGGAAGGTCTGCGGAAGGCGTGGTCCGGGCAGAAAAAGAATTTCCTGGAAAACTCACGACAGTGGTTCAGTTTCTCATCCAGTACTCTCTTTAGTGCAGTCATCGATAAACTGTTACTGGCCAACGTTCGTTAACGAACATGACACAGAAAGAACCGTAAAGTACCAAAATTTTTGGATCGGAGAAAATATAATAACACTTTTCCTACCTACTAGTTACACAATATACTATTTTAGCCGAGGCTAAACAACGTATATTTTGTATTCAGAAAGGACAGGGTGTATCAGAAAGTTTTCACTGTTGTATCCTATTTAGCTCAGATATAATTAATTGTTATTAATAGCTTTAATTCGGACTGAAAGCTACATATCTTGAAAATTTATTTATGAAAAATTAAATCATCTAGATGTTGACCCTGTTGGCGATGGCACACTTGCAAAGGATGCCTTACATTTTCCATTACGCGGCTGCATAGGTCCGGTGTAATGGCTTCAATGTCTTATCCAATACGTTTTTTTGGGTTGGCCCAAATTTGCTAGGGCGTTGTCATAGATACGGCTTTTGAGGTAGCCCCACAAAAGAAAAATCGGCTGCAGTTAAATCCGGATCTCCGAGAGGCCAATTGATGCCGCCTCTTCTTGATAAGTATAAGTTCTTCATGAAAAATTTATCTTATAGCTGACTATTAGAGATGGACGCATGAGTGAGTATTCACACACGTCACGCACGTTTCACGCTTGTTTTAAACACTCACGTTCACGCACGCTCATACTCACGTTCACGCACGCTCACGCTCACGTTCACGTCCCGATTTTCAAATATTAGTCACGACGAGACCCGGCGTGATCCGACTGTTTTCACCTCACGCGCCCATCCCTACTGATTATACGGTATTTCATGTATGGCTAGTGGCTCCCTCTTGCTTGCATCACCACTGGTCATCAAAACCATAAAATTATTGAGAGCAGGGCCAAAATCTCGCGAAACGTTGCGGCGTACATGTCAGAATTTACAGTAACCCTGTGATTTTCAAAGAAGTATTGGCTTTTGTGCCTTTCGAGCATATTGGTGTCCAAACGCTGACGTTTGGGCTCTATAATAGATTCGGTTGCCTGTTTCACTCCAAACGTTATGTTAAGCAAAATAAAAAATTCAAATTTTTAATTTTTACATTCTCAGTTTAAAGGTATTATCGAGAGTGATTGCCCTCCAGAGTTTCGCCAAATGTTGCGCCATTATGACAGAAGTGACGCTATTGGTACGGACCAGTAACGTGCTTTGAAGCTATTTGTATGCACCAATAAACATCGTTGACCATTCAGTCCCTTGCAGACCATACGAATCTGCTTCCTCGCTTCTTCTACTGGCCTATTCCGCGTACTCGCTGATTTTTATCAATATTGTCTAGATATCTCGTTTTTGGTCGACCCACGCCTCTTCTTCCCTCTGGCATGTCTTCTAGTATTTTCTGCAGTGGATCTTTGACGCCCATTCTCTGAGAATGACCGATCCATCGCAATCTTCCAATTATTACTGTCTTTTCGTGTCTGGTCATCAAATATTTGGTTGTAACCAAACTCTTTTCGTTTACAACTCTATATATACTTATTAGGATCTTGCGCTCAAAGCATTCAACTTTGACAATTATTATCCATATTTATAAACCATGCATTAGCACTCGTTTTATTAAAGTTTTAGATATTGTAAATTTTGTGTGTTTGGGAATATTGTTGGATTTAAGATGTTTCAGTAGTCTATAGTAACTATTTATTTGCTAGATGCATTCTTCTCTGAATCTCTGTTCTCCGTATTAATTTGTGATTCTAGGTACACCAATTCTTTCACTGTCAAGCTATAATTGTCAATGATAAGGTTTTGGCGGATTCTTGGGTACTGTCCTCTATACATGCCACAGCCACATATTTTGCAAGTATATACCTAGAATAAGCTATCCGAAGTGTAATTGTCATAGTTTCCTTTGTTACAGCAATCGTTTCTAGGGTATTTATTCCCTGGATAACTTTATCCAGGGTATATAGTATGAGCAAAAAGTAACTCCATCAAAGATACCTTTGGAATTTTGAAGTCATGTGTATTATAACACCAGCAAATTAGAAGCTGTCATTTGACATTTTTTATTATATGTAATAATTTTGTTGTTATTAATTTCTGAATAATTTATTTAAAAAAAATGTTACGCGAACATAAAATATTTTCGAAATGGGCAATAGTTGGACAATGGTCACTGCACAGGATTGTTGAAATGAATTTAGAGAAAGATTTCCTAACGTTGAAATAACAACAACAAACTTTTTTATCAAGTACGACCGACTCTAGCTGTTTTCAGAGAAACTGGTAGTGTAGTATACAGAGCAAGAACTGGTAGACCACGTGTGAGAACTGCGGAACAAATTGCAGATGTCCAAAATCGAATGCAAAACGAACCTTTCACATCAATCCGAAGGCTTGCTCAAGAAGTGAATTTGAGTTATGTACTAGTCGTACAATTCTAAAAAAGATTTAAATATGCATCTATACAAAGAGCTCCTACGTCCAAATTACAATAAAATAATTTTATACTGTAAATGGTTTTTGCAACATTTAAATAATGATGTTTTGGATTTAACTTTTTCCTATGAGTCGTGGTTTTATTTAAATGGCTACATTAATCCACTAGTTATGCGCTTATGGAGCGCTGATAATCCATATTTCTTTCGTTAAGGCTTTTTGCGTTGCCCTAAAATAGGCGTTTGGGTGGCGTGCTCTCGCCGGAGAATTATCAGACCAATATTCTTTGAAGATACAATAAATGCCGAAAGATATCAATATAACATTCTTGAAGAATTTGTGAATCAGCTCCATGACGATGAAATTCGACAAGGATACTTCCAACAAGATAATGCAAGACCTCAAGTAGCTGGAACGACGGTGGAATATCTACAGCAGTTCTTTGATGATCGATTAATTTCAAAAGATCTTTGGCCACCCAGATCTTGTGATCTCCCCTTTTGGATTTCTTTTTATTTCCACTTCTAAAAATGTCAGTATTTAAAACACCTGTTCATACGATCTTAGAACTAAAAGAACGAATCACCGAGTCATGTAATGCAAAAACACCAGAATTGTTGCAAAGTGTCTTCTAAAACATGAAACGTTATGCTAATTTTATTTTATTAATTTTGTTCTAAATGCTCTCCGTTATAATTGTAATTGTAACCTGGCGCCTTATTGGACTTTAGTTTGTTTATTGATTTTCGCACTTCTTATAGTGTCTGGGAGGTTTCTTCTCCTATTTCGTTCGTTAGTTGTTCGTAATCTCGTGGCACTTTGTTACTTCCTAGTATGATTGCTATTGCTTGGGTTGTCCTTGTCCTTGTCATCGTCTAGTTGCTCTCGGAAATGTTCTCTCCATCTATCTAGGATTCTTTGTTTATTGCTGATAATGTTATTCCTTTTATTTCTGCACTTAGTTGGTCGTGGTTTAAAATATTTTCTGACATTATTTAATTGTTGATAAAATGTTCTAGTTTTTCTTTAATTGTTTAGTTGTTCGAGTTCCATCATCTACTTATCGTTGCGTGCCCTCTTTTTTATTGTACTCGTATGTAATTTCTTTTCAACCCGCCCTAATTTTCGATATTCCTTTTGTGCGCTTCTCCTTGCATTCTGATGAAAGCCACATCTTTTCCTGTAGTTGATTTTGATTCGTTATCGAACTAATCATTTTCCTTTTTTGGGGACTGTTTTCCAAGACTTCATGGGATGCCTTCTGTCTTATGGCTTTACCCTTTCCCCACAGTTTGTTTATGTCATGGTTTTCATCATTAGTGCCCTGTGGGAGATTGATGTTTCAACTCTGCCGAATTCTGCTTCTTTGGCTTCATCTTCTGGCGCTGCTACGTTTTACCACTTTGTTCTTTCGCCTTTTTGTATTTTCTGCTGCGATATTCTAGCCCTGAGCTTTATTGCTCTCAATCTATATTTGTTCCTCTATAAGTTTGCATATTTAGGATATTACAGAAATGTCGAGAGCTTACCAGAATATAGTCGATTGTATTCGTTGTGTTATCATCAGGGAATGTCCAAATTCTTATAGATTCTCTTATAATCTAAACATGTACTTGCTATAGTCAAATTTAGAAAAGCGGCTAGATTAATTAGTTGTAAAACGTTATCACGGCTTGTGCTATGGAGGCTATAGTTACCCATAGTTGGTCGATATATTTTCTCTTGACCCACTTTGATTTTTATGTCCGCACCCACTCGCTATTATATTTTTCTACTCGGGTAAAATAGTATAATTTTCGATTTCTTCTAACTGCAGGAGTAACTTTTTCGACTACACATGCACTTGCCGTATTATCACTTTCCCAAAAAAGTGGGCAAGTATAGTGCTGGATGGTACTACAGCCATTGTCATACTTGATGGCGAAAATAAAACACTGTTGAATGTCACAAAACCAACTTGTCAGTGTCATTTTTCCAAAGACGTTTGTTAGTTTGTTTGTTAATGAACAAGGTCTAGGCATGCAGAGTACCAGGTGTCTTAGATACCGACTGCTTTGGTCATATGGTCAAAGTCCTACTTAAAATTTTGCCGAGACTAAGGAATTCCAACCCTAGCAAGGGATGTTTTACATGCTATACATCGTAGTGACAGGGAACCCACGGCTTTACATCATTTTCGAATGATGTCATTCTATAGAGGCTTTCATCTGAATTTTTTTATTTTTGAAAACTTCACCGCGACCGGGAATCGAACTCGCGACCCTTAGATTAGTAGACAGGATGCTTACCACAAAGACGTCCGTTAATTATTATCATTATTCCCACTTGCAAGGTTTATGAAAAACTCGACACTTGTTGACACTGACAAGTTGGTTTTGTGACATTCAAAGTGCTTTATTTTCGCCATCAAATATGAAAATGCCTCTATATCCATATTTTAAGTTTTTGCAAATTTTTTAGATAATTGCGGAATGTAAGGTAGACTTAAAGATGGATAAACGCCTTTATTCCACTTTTTGTACTAGTTTTTGATAATTAATTTCGGGCAACAAACTATTTTTAGGCTTAAATATGAGGTGGTATAATTATATTGAACGATCTGCTAATGTAAATGCTACACTTTTTTATTTTTTAATGGATGGCTATCACTGTTTCTCCACTGGCGTGGTTTAAATGTTACGAAAGTGGGCGAGTTCTTCGACCTCAATAATGACACGGTCCAATACCGGACGTTGTTTGTTACGTAGTGACTATAACTGTAATGTATTGCTATATCTTCACGTATAGTGATATTAATCTGTCTATGAATTACATTTTTATTTTATCAATTTAAAATTGCCCTATTTATGATTTGAATATCAATAATTACTATTTGTGCTAGCTCCTGAAAAATCAGGGGTGGATTCTTTTTATCTAGATTGCTTTTCTCTGAAATCTGATGTTCTGATTTTTAATTTTATTTTTAAGTCAAAATAACTTCTGTCAAATGATATGTCAAACACATTTGAAAATTAAATGACAAATATCAAATCGTTTCACTAGTACACAACAATATTAAAACAGTAATTCTTTAATAACTGATTCACCTTTATAGTCTTTATTTCTTTTCTAGTAATTACCTTACTACTCAATATCACCCACCTTTCACTCGAACTCAACAATGTTCTGAATGTCGACAACCTGTTCCCCTCTGCCTACGAATCCAACCTTTTAAGTAAAGTTTTCGCAACAAAAGGTTCCACTGACAGACAAGATGTCCAAACTGTCCAGAATTAGTGATGCAAACCTCCCCCACAGCATGTAACCAAACAGACCAAGTCTGCAGCCACCTAATTCCAACACCGCATCTGCCAACTTCCTGAAATGTGCCTCCTCAACCGATGGTCCTCCTTCTGAACTCTCCCTTTATACCAAACAGTTTGACGTAATCCAATTCGATTAGTATATGATGTCAAATGTAATTCTCCAATAAACTTGACTTAGTACTTTATTCCATTTATTCACATTTGTAGATTAATTCTGCTTTTCCATTAGTTTTTTACCACATACTTGTAAGCTTCCTTAGTGTTATATCTTTACTTGTTATTCGATTAAATTTCATTTTTATCTCACCACGCCAATTTAGTATTTAACCCTTTCTATTATCCAAACATTACTTAAAAAGTAGGGTTTATTTTAATATTTTTAATTACACCAAAATTAGTTCAGCTACATTTCTTCAAATTTGTTATTTCTCTAATAATTCAAACAAAGTGCTTAACGATATCATTTTTCTACTTTTACACTCTATCTCCTACTATTTGATTTCTACCTACTATTTATAATAATTTATTTGAATTAAGTATTTGTCACTTCCTTGAAACCTTAATTTTTTTAAATATTATATTATTTTTGAATCCATCTGTTTCTCAATTAGCCATAGTCCACTCAATTATAAATTCTATTTTCCTTTCTAATTGCATAATAATTATTCACATTCCCAATTCATATTTAAATATATCTTGATTATATTCAACTATTGTACTCCCTTAATCCTTTCTAAAATTGATTTTTATACCCCTGTGTACTATATCATTACAGTATGTATGTCTTAGATACTTAGATGAAACTAATTGTAAAATTATTAATTCTGTCTATTACATTGTCATATCTAAGAAATACATTTATTATGTGATTATTTTTCTAAAATAAATTTAAGATAACAACATTATTGTTAAATTGTTAGAGGTTATCGTTTAATTTAGAATATCAAAAAACTATAGGTATTATCTACGTATCATTTATAAAATCGTATGTATATGCCAACGCAAAACGCAACGATGTAGTTAATTCAATGCCTTATTTATAAAAGTTGTTTCTAAGACCATAACTATATCAAAAAATGGATTTTCTTTACTTTACCGTATTTCGGTTACAATACACCTGCAGGTAATTGGCATTATTATAAAATATAGAATAATTTCATCGGTAGACTTTGTTACTACTCCCAGCTATAAAAAAAGTACCATACAACATGTATTAGTTTTAACAAAAACATAAAAATAGAATGATTGCATACAACCTAATATCTCACATCCTATTCATTCGTACGCGTTTAGTTTAAGCGCTGCACCGGAATTCCGTACCGGTTGCGATGGAATCCAAGTGAAAGCAACCAATGAACCGTGACACCACTAGGCCTAGACTAAAATTTCAAAAGCAACTTGTCAAGTGTCAGGGAGTGGAGCGAGACGGAGGACCTAGCGAGAGAGACGGGGCATTGATCAGAGGCAAAATTCAGGTAACTTGACGAGCAGGTAGAAGGAACTTGACGTACAAGCGCTGGCCATGGATTCTGTACTTTACACGACATATTTTAATTAAATTAATAGAGCGCCGCAATAATAACTCTTAGCGAAAATAACGCGCTCTAAAGTAATTCCGCTGAAAATATTGCGTGCTCTGATGAAATATTTATGGCCGCGCGATGTTTTTATAAAATAATTCTGCCTCGGACTGTAGGCGCTCCGTTCTCGGTCTCAAGGTTTTATTTTTGGGGACTTTGTATTTCGAGACTCCTCCGAAATAAAATGCCGGACAGATCGGGCGAACGATTTTAAGCCGTCTTGTCTGAGGGGCTCGATTTTCAGTTTGCCATTAGTTAGCTGCAGGAACTTTCGGGTTTTCACTGTTTAGATGATTAAACCCTAAATAACAATACACTACTTTTCCAGTGATCATATCTGCCGAAGTCGGCCATTTAAATAATCATATTAAATTTTATACAGTCCAGGGAGCACCCCATTTTTAATTATGTGTACCTATCTAGCAACGGTCAGACATGTAGCCATATTATAAGTTATAAGCAAAAAATGAATTCATCAGAACAGCTTATGGCATTTTTAAATGCTGTCATACTAAAGCATTATAATTATAACATAAAAATTCCCATTTTGACCTTTAAAACCTGCCATGTAAGTTAACTTTTTGTATGTAACTGCCTAAATCTTATACGTAATTATTGGTACAGTAATGTTAGAGATAATTAACTTATACATTAGCCCTGTTACTAAGTTCAGAGACACCTTTTGTGGTTTTAATATTGATCATTTATTATGTTGTTTAGTTTAGTATTAAGAGAAAATAAACATAAATTCACAAGCAAAAATCAACAGCTGTATTACTCAATATGCATAACAGATGTCGAAAATGTATGTTTTATTCTTGTACGCATAAAACGTCGTTTCTGTTATTATTGTTAATAAAGGGTGCATAAAAACGGATCAACAGTGCTTTGACAAAATTTTGTTTACAATCCGTAGAGCGTAGCTTGTAGCACTTGCAGCTGTCAGGCTTATCCTCCAATTTGCGATTAAGTGTCATAAGTGTCATAATTCACTCATTGTGAGGTTGTGTTTATTACCTACCGAGTGAAAACAAAACCACCTTTTGACGTTTAGCAGTGGTTCGTTGCTTAGCTAATTGTAACATATGCAAGACATGCGCTAGCAAATATTTTTCAAAGCACTTGACTCGTTTTGTTTTGTAGTTGTAAAACGTTTGAACTAAAGTTTTAAATACTGAGGTTTCAGAAGCAGAAACAAGACGTAATCTAAAGGAATAATATTGCAGGATCGTGGTAGCCAGAGGTTTGTTGAACTGTACCTAAAAATTTGCTCAAAATATCCTTATTGCAAATCGTCATAGTGAAGGCGGTCGATAAATTGTTATCCTTTATCGTTAGTAAGCTACTTAAACTATTACGTTACTAGAATGTAAAGACGGCGAATGAAATGTGGGTTGTCAATGCTCCACGTTTGCATTACTTAGGAATTTATGCACCCATAAGTATAACCAACAGTCATCAGAGGAAACTGGGAAGTCCAAAATATTGTTAGTGTTAAGCGTACAAAAAACCAATTACAATATAAATCTCGAGGTAAGAGCTCTTGATGCGAGGTCAGATTTTTAAGTAATTTACCTGGCTATGAAAGAAAACATTCTAAATAGTATATTTTGTTATTAGGAGTATGGCGAGACCGGACGCGTTTGACTCACGAGCGCTAGTGAGTCACAAGTCCGGGCGAGGCACACAAAGCCACTTTTCCTCTGAATAGCATAATGCTATTTTCGGCGACTGACATCGAAAGTAGATTTTTCTAACTGTCATTTGGCAACAGAAAGTTGACACTTGCCGCTCAGCCAGCGTTTTCAGCATTTTGCCGCTCGTCGAGCGTTTCGGGTTTTTAAAAATTATTTGTAATCGCATCACATGTCAGATACTACGCAAAATGACAATAGTTCATATTTTTTATAAAATAAATATGACTATTCAATTCACCTGTCATCTGTCAAAAAGTAACCAATGAAAATCCAGAATTCTGACGTTTCTTGACCAATCAAAAAAATATCAGTGGATATATCTTCCTAGAAGGTATTCAAGTGACTATTTTTAACAAATGCTATTTTTATTAGAAAAAGTCAATATTAGTGTTCTGTTACTATAGAAATTGCGTAGTTTGTTGCTAGATTTACTGAAAACTAATTTAAAAAAGTAGTTTGGTTCATTAAATAGTCCCTCGAATACCATTCTTAGTCAAAGTTAAGTAGATTATTTTTGCGGTGGTATCACTACTAATGTCCATTGCGCTTTGGTACGATTAGGACGAGTGCGATAGCACACCACAAAAATAGTCGACATAACTTTGACTACTCATGGTATTATAAGTGATTATTTTCGCATTAATAATATGCTCAGCCGTCGAAAAAATAGTATGTATATTACGACCTAAAAGTGCTCTTGCAGCTTTTGCATGATTTCAGTATTCATGCGCAGCGGCAAGAATGCACTTTCCGCTCTTACCATACAATATACCATTTCAAACGCCCGAACTCATATAAATAAATATATAGGCTATTTCAAAAATTACGATTATCGGGAATTGGCGTCTACGTCAGTTCCCGACAATCAAAAAGTCCAATGTCAAAAATATTATAAAGCTAATCAATTTTTGAACAACTTTAACGCATTTACCTGTCTGTGAAGTCACATGAGTTGTCACTTTGATTTGAAAATAATAGTAATTTGTATACCAAGGCACTGGAGGCAAATATACGACATGAGGGATAAAAAGGAACTTCAGTGCCGAAAGGCACATTACGTTTTTCTTTTAAATCGAGAAATAGCGAAAGTACAACATCTTAACCAACTTTTGTAGGTTATGTTGACGTCGGTTGGCGTTTACCTATCGCCCCGCCGCATACAAAAAGTCGTAAAACAATGGATTACTACACTGTCCTTTTCTCGTATTTGATTAATGACGATTTCGACATTCCTCACTGTGGATTTAATACAAACATTATTCTACATAACCTCTTTCAACACTCACACACTTCATCCACCGCTTTCGCAACTATTGCATAACCTGAAAAACAAATTATTTTGACAGTTCCCCAAAAATGTATCTACAATAGCCCTCCCTTCTCCTGCACACGAAAAACGCCATTCATTAAAATTATTCTTCGAATTTTTAAACAAAAATTTGTCACTAAGCGCTAAATCAAGGACAATGTAAAGAGGATATTTTAACAAATTCATATTTTTGTTTCTGCAAAAATGCAATTGCTTTTCCTTTTTTTATTTTTTTTAAATTTTTTTTCGTCTTTAAAATTTGTTGCTTTTAGTTTTCGTGCAAAGTTTTGTGTATTTGCTTATCTTGGCGGCGAGGAACCCTTATGCATCCACTGTATCGATTCTTGTTTGATACGGAGTCCCAATAATACACCCAGATTTCGTCATCCGTGACATTTGTGTAAAAAGGTTTTTATCGCACATTGTTTTTATTCCGGGGTAAACAGTCTTGAGACCCAGCGAGCAGACAACTTCTTCTTGCATAAATCGTCGTGCAAAAACAGTCTCAGATATACTAACTTCTCTTGCAATAATCGAGACTTTCAACCGCCTATCTATCAACACCAATTCCTCAACTTTCCTCACATTTCTTCTACAAGTCTTCCAGTTCTTTGATAATCTTCAATCGGTCTTTTACCCCTTCGACGCTGTTTTGAGAAATATTTTACTTGAAAATGCGGTGGACTACTTCCCCATAAACGGCGATCGTCCTTTCATGAATATTTTTCGAACCGTTTCTTTCTTTTGCCAAGAACTTTATTACACTACGCTATTCCAGCTGTGCTTCACAAATTTTAACTTACAATAGTCTGCATCTTACAAATATTACACAAATAGGACAAAACTTTTAACAAGTTCTTAGAAATGTTACAGCTACTTGTCAACAAGAAATAAATTAGATAACTTCTTTTTTTAAATCTACTCTCGTACACCTGTAAGCTGTATAGATACAAGCTTGGTTCAGTAATGGTCCGACCGTATGCTAAAGAAATAAATAACAGCGCCTCAGGTCCCTTCCAAATAGTTCGCTTGGGAAGCTACAACGTTATTCCAGCGCTACTTCTATTTTTTTTAACCAATTTTCATACTCAACTTCTGGAGTAACCTTTAGATACTCCATCACGTTCTCCGTGATCAGCTTCATAAGTTCACAAATTTCTTTCCTTTCAAAAGGAACTTTAGGGACAGCTAGAAATCGCAGAGACCTATGTCAAAACTGACGGGCTTGATTAACGAGATGTTTGGTCAAAAAATCTTGGATAAGAAGACATGCTTGAGCGTGTACGCTGTCTCGGTTAAGGTGTCAATTACGTCTTTCCCAGAGTTGACACTGCTTTCTTTTCACCGTATTTCTCAATCTCATCAAAACTCCCAGGTAGTTTCTTGTTCAGCGTCTAACCATGGTCAAAGAAAACGGTGAACACTATTACAAGATTCCTCCGACATAGACACCTTCTTGTGCCATTCTTCTTCTGATACTTTCCACTGAGAAGACTGAGCTTTTGTCTCAGGATCATAATCGTGTGTATACGATTTCCCGAGGCTTTATAAAGAATTTGTTCAAATTTGCTGCTTAACACATATGGTCATTGGGAAAAATTCTGAAGTGCAACGGCGACAGTTTTAACACTGTATTTCACTGCGTATCATAGTCACCTGAGTAGCGCCATGGCGACGGAACTTACCAAGTTTCTACATTAGAGACCCCTCTAATAGGCTTTCAAATTATAGCGCGATAGCAGAATCAATTGGGGAGATATTGTTATCGGTCATATAGTTACCAGATAAATGTAGTTTAAAAAGTACCTACCACAGCAAGAATTCAATTCTTGAGCAGCTCTACCGACTTAGTTGATTCATCTTGCATTAGAATTCTGACCTCGCCTGTATGTTGCTCAGTGGTAGTTGATAATCTATCAGTTTTATGTTTATGTAATATAGTGTAATGGCCTTAGGCCCACGACTCGACTCTGCTAGCATTGCAAATTAATGAACATTTCAATAAGCACAGAGTTGAGGCGTTTTATATAACTGCAATGCTAAATTTAAATTTCAAATAACAAATGCATTGGTAAAGAGATGCCAGTAATTATAAAGTAATTAAGCAAGGAACGCAAATGGCAAGCTTGTTTTTCACAGGGGTCGAAGTTGACTTGCAAATAAATTAAATAATAGGTTTGTGCATAATAAATAGCCGAACCGAAAGAAATTAATAGTCACAAAAAGGTTTGCTATGTGCAAGTAAAAGAAGCGCAGAATTCAATAAAGCTAGTCAGTGAAATTGGTGAGGATTCTAAAAGGTAAAGAAGCCAGAATAAGATAACAATACATTGCGAAAGAGCAATCTGAAAAATCAGGCAGGTGGACATTAGAAAGCAATTAGAAAAGCTAGCAGCAGGATATGAAGAAAGCAATTGAGAAGCAAGGAACTCTTAAAATAATCAGTGCATTTAACGTGACTGAAGAAGCAGAGCAAATAATAAAACGTGTTTGTGTGGTGGCGCAAAGAGACGATTTTTAGATATAAGAAACAGACAATAAATTTAGTTTGTAACAAATTTGAAGATTTAAAACTATGTTATCAAACTTTTTTCTAGAATGTATTTAAATTAACCAAAACTTATATCCGTTTATATTGTAACCATAGCAATAGTTTCTATTTTGTTTTAATAACGGAGGAGAACAAATGAATAATTAAATTAAGCTTGACAGTGCTCCACTTTAATTATATTTTTAATACAAGAAATGAGCATGGTTTGTTGCTAGATTTACTGAAATCTAATTTGAAAAAATAGTTTGGTTCATAGTCGCTCGAATACCATTCTTAGCCAAAGTTAAATAGATTATTTTTATAGTCGACATAACTTGGCTACTCATGGTATTATAAGTGAATATATTTCTCAACTTAAAGTTCTGTTGGTTTAGATCATATGACCTCGAAAAAATTATTTCCTAAAATTTAAAAGCGCCTCATTAAGAGAATTATTTTTTAGTTATCCTGGTACTACGGCATGCACATTTTAACATAGAAAATAGTAAGCAACCTTAACAGCAAAATTTCTTTTAACACCATTTAAAAAACGAAATTCGAATAGTTAAAAGAAATTAGTCAATAACTTTTATTTTAAATGTATTTCCTATTAATAAAATATGAGTTCTATTTAAGTTTTCTTTATAGTTCCTTATAATTTGCTGTTGGAGATAATAACATTAACCACGTAGAATAAGAAAACTAAGCTGCGTGGGACAATTTTTTGCTGTTTTGTGTTCATCCTTCATGATAGAAAAAGGTTAACTGAAGCTTTAGTGGGAGTTGCGGGACACCCGTAAATATCCTGATAATACAGTTTGAAAATACTTTTCTCCATGCCCATCTAGTAAGTTACACTTACTTTGACATATCCATTGCAGGTAAGTTATTTTACTGTTTGTTTACTGGTTGTCATGACATTAGGGAAGTAAGGTAAAACTACTCCCCAATGGAAGTAAGTGAATTACGTGTTATTACAGTAATTTTAGTTTTCTAAGTGATCTGAATGTGTTTGAACTTAACTGATCCTAACCTATTTGAAATGTAAAAACTTGTAAAGTTAAGTAGGGTTAGGGTATAACCGTAAATTTAAAAAAAATATAATAATGAAACGAACAAATTTTTGTTGGGCATGGAGAAAAATATTATAAGCATGCTCGGGAAGTAACAATCTACATCCAGTCTCGAACTTTGCTCTCGACTGGTAAAAGCTACTTACTTCCCTTGATGCTTAAATAACTATTTTTGATAAAATGTCCATTTTTCATTAACCTGCCTTGCCATATCATACAAGATCTATTAAATTATATTACAATATTTGCTATAAAAATTAGATTGAAAATTATTTCATGATTATAATGACAATGAGCTTGTATTTTTAGTAAGAACTGCATCTACTAGAATTCAGTTAAAAATTTGAAAAATTAAATAAAAAAGAATTAAAAAAAAGGCTTTGGAAATTCTGCTGTAACCATTTTCAAAATAAAAAATGAGGGTCCAATTTTCTTCAAAATTGCTAACGTTATAGAGGTATTTGAGAAGATTTGTTTATTATGCAATTTATTGACCAGCTTCGCCTGCGCTGTTCTTTATTTGATTTAGTCAATAACTTGCAACTATTTAAAAAGTATGACCATCCGTACTTCTGCTTTACTGCCAACTGTTTGACTACTCTAATAGTATCGTTCCGACTCTTGTATCTGTCCCTTCTACGTTTTATACTTCTCTCTGCTTCTTTTCTTATATGCTTCATCTCAGATATTTGTTTAGGTATATTGCCTTACTGTAGATACATTCTTATAAATTCTTAATTTTGCATGCGTTGTTTAACATGTAATACATTTGATTTTTTTTTCACGTTGGTTAAAATATATTCATCAATTTTATCATATTTTACTTGAATATTCATAATGGTTCACTTCTGCTACGATCTTCTTATTTATTCTTACGTCGTTCACATGCCGTTCTTCTTTATCTATATGTTCAGTAGTCATTACTATCTGTTCTTTATATTTTTACATGTAAGCTTCAGAATATCTAAAATAATTATAATGGTCTTTTAACAAAAACTTGCTAAACTGTTACTCAACGTACATCAATGGTGTTGAAGCCATACTCCTAATTCTTACTGCCCTTAACATTAGTTGTCTGCATCATGTTACAAAACGCATTGTTAGTATAATATGCTTTCCCAAAATTAATCGTTTATGTAGTACTATTTGTCTTCTTCTCTTGTTTGTGTCTGATATACATATATTTAAATGACAAATGGTATATAAAAATGTAAACACCAAGATTTAAAGGCACACATTGTTTTAAAACTTGATTTCCTACTTCCAATATTTGCTATCAAGGCTATCAAGAGATCAAAACCACCAATATTAAAATTGCACTAATTCTTGTCTTGGTTTTGATCTTAATCTTGACTATCAATACTGCAAGAATTCTCCCAGATCGATAACAAGCCTAATGTAAGTCTCGTCTTGGTGTCGTGAACCTCTAAGTTCAGCAACACTTTGATTTTTTCATATGACTTAGTTATAAGTGAATAACAAGGAGAAAACATATATTTACCAGTGACTGTACTTGTATTTAAAATAAAAACAATTTCATTCTCGCATGAAATATTATTTTGTATTTTTTTGCATTTAAGACAAGTTCAAAATTCCTCAACCTGTAAATATTTTCCTATGCAATGTAAATGGAATATAAAACTAAATTCTATTAAATCGCAAAAATTATTAAAATAAATAGTTTCTGCTCACTTTGAATAAAATAGCATGAAACAAGCCTTTTTCCTAAATTAATTTTAGCCTGACGCTGCAAGTGAGTATACATTTTTAACTAATACATACTGGGTTTATAGTCATTTATGTATCAAAGGCATTAATAAGATGAGTATGCCCTTTCGAGGGCGACAAGTTTATAAGCCTGAGGGTATATGGCCCGAGGGTTTCTAAGTCGCTAGAGGGCTATAAATAAGTAATTTCCGTGGTGCATACAAAATTTTATTTTCCACTTTGACTAGGCAAATAAATTCAAACCCTAAAAAAGCTTGCAAAGCAATCCATAACGCCTTAGGGTGTAAAGAGCGGGCGTAATAATAACGCCCGCTGATTTCATAATCAGGGCCCTAGGGCGTTATGGACTGCTCGTATTACAGGTATAAAAAACAAATAATAGATCAATGTAAAATAAAAATAATTATGTGCTTTTGTTTCATCTACATATCAGTTGTAAGTGGTACTTGTTTTTACTATTGATATTGTTTGTTTATCGTTTGTTGTGCTAGAGGAAACCATTTAAAACTACTTTTTCACTTCTGCTGTTGGTAAAACTCTTAACAAGGCTTGTATCACTAAAAAGAGAAAACAATTGCTCTATCTTATGGTAACATCGCTGCTTTTGACGCTCATTTAAAAATATTTTGTCACAAACACCTATAAATTCAAGGACCTGTGATGTGTAATTTTAGATTTCCAGTATCTCTACTTGTATTTAAATACTCGTAATAGAATATAAGCAATCATACTGACAGTAATTCCATTTATTACAATATGTGTATACCAATAGGCAACTGTAATTATACTAGTACATAGTAGCAACAATAACGCTGTTATTACTAATATTAATTTCAATAGAGTTGAACACCAAACATTCCGTGGCTGTCAAAAACGTTTAAAAGGCTCATTAGTGCATCAGCTAAATTAATATGTGGCATTATACATACAATCACGCACATCAAGTTGTGATTATAATGAATTTTTAAAGATTCGTCGCCGATTATTTGTAAGCTGAGAAATTATAGTGTACAGAAGTTGATTAATTGTTTAATGAAATGGCGCCGTCAAATGGATAATTTCGCTTTTAAGCCAGCTATTAAACACATACAGCAATTGCATCATATAAAAAGAGCATTTTGGCGGAATAATCAATTATGCAGGTGCCGTTTTAAGAAATTAAACGGCGAGACTGTGGAGGATTGGCAATTTCATAGCAATTATACTCGACTTCAAAAAAGGCTCTAAGGAAGTAGCATCGACATTCAGGGTATTTGGAAAAGGCAAGTCACTTGTAAATCACTATTTCGACAGAAAAAATGACCAAGCTAAGCATAGAGTATGACTGCCGGGTACTACTTTTAGTAACTGTAACTACTTCTTAACATAAATTATAAGGCTACTTTTGCAGGTTTTCGATTTTAAAGTTTTTAATAATTGTGATTTTAGTAACGACGATATGGCACTAGATAATATACTTTTTTCTTATCCAGTAGATAGGTATAGTACAGAATGTTTAAATAAAATATACATAAGAGCATGTTTCATTAAAACACCCTGTGCTTGAGTACATCTTTAAATATTTATATTTGCTATGTTTAGTCTTCGGATGTTGTTTTAAAAATTATTCATTTGTGAAAATATTACACCTTAGAATTCCTAGTAATTAACTATGTAAAGGTGGAAGCCTGTCCTGGAAATATGGAATTTGATATAGGTATTCATTATTTTCGATAGGAACATTATATTATCATGTATTATACATTCAATAAAGCAACATGGAATTAATTTAAACAACGTTGAAATGCTGTTTATTTGGCTATTGTATAATTTGCGGTCAACAGATAAAATTTAATTTTAGTCATATGCAATTTAATGTTTGATATGCTAGTTTGTTTTCATAGAAGAGAATGATTTAACTATAACATAAGTAAAAATTAATTTATAATAACTAAATTGTAATGGGATCACTTCTTTTGTATATATTGCAATGACCCTTTACGTATAATATTTGTATGTTTATAATTACTTTAATTAATAAAAAGAGTCACCACACAATATTTAATTTAGTTCTACCACTTGCAAAATCAAACTAACTGATTAATTAATTTCGTTGGGTACGCCAAAATTGAGAATTACTCTTATGGTAGTTTGCCCTTTTTCTAATCCATTCATCTGATTTCCTAACTTCGCTAGCTCAATTTTAAATAGAGACATGAAACTAAAACTCAAAATCTCGGGTGTTGGGTTCCTAAACTTTCCAAGTTAAAAATTCTACGGTACGCCTCTGAAAAGTAGGCAGATTGACCTGAAATGTAGGCGTAATGTGCCGTTGTTAAACTGAACTGTCAATTCTATCGCACCAAGTTCTCGTTATCTCAGCTCGCGTGTGAAATTGATTTATCAACAATTAAATGAACAAATTTTGATGGTAAGATTTTGAATAATTGCCTTCAAGTGGCGTCTATGTATTCCTTTGTTTTTCCAGATCGTTAGCTATTGGTGCATTCTTAAAAAGGACGCCGTATTCGCATTTTGTTTTATGGGGCTCCACTTGACGATTTTAATTGAAAATCCTGGGAAAATACCTCGCCATCCACACGAACCTTTATGATTTTCGTGTTCCCCAGGTCGTAATTAAGGTATGCCCAAATTTTCACGCCGATTGCGCGAGTCGAAATTTTAAAATCCACTAACCTCACTTTGGTTGTCGTAGCTGGGCTTCGTTGTTATGAATCTGGCTGAAATCTTGCTCCCCGGGCTGCTCGTGATGCTGGGTTATGTTCTGGCCTGAAGTGTGGAGCTGCCGGAAGAATCCTGACACCATATGCCTTCCCACGATGCTGCTCGCTGATGTCGCAGAAATTCGCCAACTGCCGAACCTGCCTCGGAACGCCAAAAACTCAAATACCTGGAATCTCTTGCCTCCAATTGTGCTGGTACACAAACACGTGCTGATCACTATGGTGCTATTTATTTTTATGTACGTTTATGCCTTCTATGAAATTTTGATCATTAAAGATAGAGCAAAAACCAAGCACTTTCATCAATTTATTTTAAACAATTGCTCCTTTGTCGTAATTGACAAAAAACTGTCTACAGATTTGCATTTTAGGAAATCAACCAGGTACAAAAACATAACTTATAGTCTAATTTAACAAATTTTATCAGTTATTTACAAACTCTTATGTACTAAAATTATTGTCTTTTGGAATTGTTTATTTCTCAATGTTTTTTTAATGCGCCACTCACTTCATTTTTATAACACTTAAATGCCCATTGTTTATCACTACACTGACTAGTTTTTTAATCCACCAACATTGTCTAATTTCTTGCTTATTTGAATTTCATCTAATTTCTTGCTATTGCAATCTCTTCAAATCCCCAAGTCTCGTATTTTCATGTAATAAATGACTTGCCTGGCTTGTCTATATTCTTTGCCTTATTCTTCTAGTCATTCTTGTTCTTACCTTTTATTAAAATGTTCATTTGCTATTCATTCTCTAATGACTTTACTTTCTACGCTTCCATTTGTTATGGGCCAAAAGTCACTTTTCGTATTAATTTAACGATTTGCCTTATCCCTGCCTAATTCAATGCACTTTGCACATTTCGCTCTAACTATTTACCCTATATCGGACTAATCCTAGATCTAACTTACTTTAAATAGCCTAGTTTTAGTTACCCATTTCCTCAAGTAAAGTCACTGCAGATTAGGCCTCACGTTGTATGCGTGCTATGTGGGTTGCAGATGCGATTTTTCTGCAAATTTGGAATTTTCTGGGCCTAGCTGTCAAATTATCATTAGCCATTTTGAGTTGTCACAAGATGGATGTGGTGAAAAGCATCTTTGGTTAATCGATGCACGAATATTTGTAATTCGGTTTTGTCACGCTCATCCTAGCATGAAAATGTATATCTTGGTGTGATTTTTGTCTGGGAGACGTCCCCGACGTTTTTGTTGTGATACATTTCAAGCACGGATTTTTGTCCGGAATTCATCTGACAAGCACATGTAACTACTTGGGCGATTTGGAGCAGAACATCTCACGGTATGCTATTTTGACAATTACTGGTTATATTTCTAAGGCAGAATGTTGTCCCTTTTAGCTCCCTTTTGGTACGGGCGGTGAACGCACTCAGCTTCCCTTTGGTACGGGCGGTGAAAGCACTCAATTCCCCTTTGGTACGGGCGATGAACGCACTCAGATTAGGAAGCAGTCCTATAGTATGAACTAACGCTTCTCTGTTGGTGAGCGGCGAGTTTGTTCATGTGGCGCAGAAACTCTTCGAAGCGTTTGGTTGATGGATTTGGCCCCTCTTGGAGAGCACTCTCTCCAGGCAGTTGCCGCAGTCGGCTGGCTGTGAGTTTGGGAGATTTCCAGTCCCTAAAACAGGCTAGCAGATTTACTGGCCCGAGATCTCTGCGTTACCTGCGATGAAGCCCGTTGGATCACCTGGCTTTCTCGACATCGTGCAGTAGGCCTCCGATTTAGCACGTTCGTCACCTGATGCAGCCAAGGTCTGTCTTTGCAATTTCCTTAAGCGTTCTTGTGCAGTTTTGAGCTCGACCAACTTAACCTGTGTTATAGGCATGATTTTAATGTGTGTTTAATTATTATTCATTGTAGCGTTTGGGCTACGGCCAGATTTTGATAATTGATTAAATTAACTTACTTTAATGTTGTGATAACTCACCTGCAGTCTAAAAGTAAACCTATTTTGTTGTTTACATCTTTATATTTGCAACTTGACATTTTAAGCCTCCATTAGCCTTCAGGCTGTGTCTATTGTAGATGCATAGGGACAATAAGGTTTCCCTTATGTAAATTTTGTAATAGCAATTCTTGCATACGCCCATTTGAACGATTTTAGACTCGATCTCAGTGGAGAGATCCGTCAGTCGGTTGAATTTGGCTTAGTGCGGCCCCATTTTGCAAGAAATTAGCGAAATCAGTCCGATCTTTGTTTAAGCAATTACGCCCCTTTAGGGCGAGATTTATTTAGCGTGTTTCGGGTAATATTGCGCCCCCTATAAACCAAGATCTTGGGTAATAATGGGTTTTGTGTACATTTGATTACTAGTACAGTTATGTATTTTTGCAACTGAGGGTTTAGCGTTGATTTCAACTTGACAAACAAAACAAAACCTTAACTACCGCTTAAATTTGAGACGCGTTTGGTCATACATGCGAATTGCTACGATCTACGACTTTAGTTATTTAATCTGGTGAGTTTAATCTGTGATAAATTTCACGATATATTATATGAAATCTGGTTTGTGATATTTGTTGTTGTTGTGATATATTACCGAGCACTGTTAATATTTTATTAAATTATATATACTCGTTACTTATGCCTGCGAATTTGATTTGTGTGTCCTTGTCGCTACCTCTAATTTTCAGGATCGCTTAGTAGCACCTTCCGTAGTGTCTGGTATGATGATTAGCAAAGTACTGGGTTACTGCTACTTGGCGCCCATAAATTACTCATCGTTTCAGCTTACGCTTTAAGTCTTCTGTTCGACCCACGACCAGCTCCGGCTGAGAATCCGGTAGCCTTTGCTACTCCTTATTTTATAGTCAGAGTTTGGTAACACATTTTTAAGCTGTGTCTAACTTGAACTTTTTGTGCCAATTCTTAATTAATTTAGACTCGACTTTTAGTTTGTGCAAATCTATTATATTACGATTAAAATTATATTGCTAAACCCAATACACGGAATTTGAGCTTCCCTATTTCTGCGTCTATTCAATTACAATCAATGTCATTGGCGAATTATACCAGTGTTAATATGATTTGGCAATTTATGTGAATTTTCTCAGATGCTTGCATTATTACAACTCTGTGCTTTAATGATTTAATTTGTCATTTGCTTGTACTGCAATCAGAGCCGATTTGAGGGCTAAATACCATCGCAATATGTATAGTTCAGAAAGAAAAACACGCACAACGAAAAGAATAAAAATATAAAAGTAATGGAAATGCTAACACTGAAAAAATGTGGTAAAGTAGAAGCGATAGAATAAGAAGCATTTATACGAAATCATGGCGATTTCCATATTTCTTGTACCTGATAACTTTTTTTGTAGTGTCGTTTATTATTCTAAATTAACTCTATAACGGCCCTCTTTAATTTTTCTGTTTGGGGCTTAGATTGTCCCTTTGAATGTATGCCTACTACCCCTCATTACCCTCCAGGAACTTTTGAGAGTCGAGCTACGAGTAACTTCATTCGTAGTTTTCGAAACCGACACACGGCGACATTTTGGATCCGTGTGCACTTTCTGTTGGCGAATCAAGGAGTTAAGTCGTTTTGATTGTTCGCTGTGAGGCGGTTTTGTTGGGATCTGTTTCCACAAGCAATCAAGTGCTAGGAAGTTTCTCCAGCTTTCTGAAACGGTGGCACAGTTATTTTCAACCACGATGCAAACCGTGCAAATTTAATTTTTTCACTGCATTGTTCTCCACCTTAAGTTGGGCGTTTTTCTCTTTGAGTTAGTGTTGCTAATTATGCGATTCGTGTTTGGGCCCGCTTTGCTACAAACACTGGCGCCGGCATGCTGAATTTTTCCTGGAACATTTAATTTGTCATATGGACCGCTCCCGATCATCATATTCGGAAACCGTTTTGCACATTGCCAAAAAATTTCTTGATTTTGGACCCGCATCCAGCAAACCAGAGTTTCTATGCACCTTTTTTGGTCTTCTTCCCTACGAATGGTGATGGGCGATATTTCACTGACTGATTAACAATATTAAATAATCAATGGTAACGATTGTTACTAAAGTTGCTAAAAACTGTGACGTGATCACGGATTTCCTATGATACCAGGTCGGAACAACTTTGTGTTGCTTACATTTCCCCATTTCCTCATAGAAGACTTAATTCTTATCGATAACTACTGCTTGCAGAGGAACGAGCAGCAAATTCGCGCCTTCAAAGATCTTTTCCCGCTTTAGACTTCTATCAGGTATTTGTATATGTACGAAGTATGAGAGTGTGATTACCTAACGCTTTAAAATCAGTGATATAAAAAATCACAGTAACGGTTCTCCGTGTGATTGAAAAACCATCGCTCATCACTACCTACGATACGGTGGAGCTGCTCAGGAAATCTAGACAGTCTTCTATCTTACAACATACTTTTATTTATTTATGAACTGTGGATAAGATCACGATAGGAAGTTTTCTTGGTGTTTAAGGTGGACAGCGAAAATCGAAAAAATGCTATTTTTGTTGCCCTTGTTTTATCAGAGGCCCCTCGAAAAACGCGCATCGCGCTTGAAGTTAGAGATTACCTTATTGGCATGCGCCCACGAGCTGCTTTTTCAATTAGGATAAGTTTTTTTCTGTTTGATTTCAGCTGCTGGGCTTCACCCTATAATGTTTTTTAGTCCTGCGTGCTATTTGCAACGCGCAATTTTATATTGAATCAGATTTTACTCATTCCTTTACTATTTAACTTAACCAGGCTTTATATCTTTATTATTTAACGTTGACTTAGTAATCTCCTTGTTTGGCACTGCTACGTTGCTTTTAAATATTAACATGTACTTACCTGGGTCGCTTTGCACTATCGCCTCAGTTTTACATTTTAAACAAATTATACCATTTAACCCCACGTCCATTTGAATTGACGATCCTAGTTAATGGAAATGCTATTTACTTTCATTTTGTTGTTACATACAACTGTATTCAAACAGTTTGGCAATTAAAGCCTCATTATTGTTCCCTATTAATGGTATATTGTGTTTTATTTAACCTAACCGATACCTGGTCGTTTTTAAGAGTATATGTTCCAACCTATTTATATTTCGTGCGTACTGCACGTTTGAACTTTTGTGGGTGCTGTATCATTGGGGAAGGTGACTTGGGCCACATGTACCCTTGTCTGCTTGAGGCTTCATTAATGAACGATTACCACCTCAGCAGCCCCTGTTACTTTAATTTAAACTTATTTTACGTTTAGTCTAACAAATTGTTTGTCGTTTTTGTATCGTTGTTAGTGAATTAAAGTTGTAAATTTGCCACCTTGACTTTTTTAATACTGAAATAAAGTGAAATCCAGTCTAAAAACTATACAGTACAGGTTAATGTAACCTAGAAGTCGTACACGGCAAGTGTATCGTTGTATTTAGACTGTGAGTTAGACTGGTTTTGTTGTTGTCGTGACTGACGACTGGCGCTCTTTGGCCATTTCTTTCATCCAAATATTAACATTAACAACCGTTGCCTGATCCCTACCGATGAAAACAAATCGCCGAGAGTTGCGAGCTAGTCCGGGTTGTGAACGTATTTTGTTGAAGGGCTGTACAAAGTATGAGTAGAAAATCAGTTTATTACAATGCTAATATGAAAAAGTGAAAAGTGGTCCACCTAAACGATGGCTTGACAGTTTGATAATCTGTAAGTTGAAAGAGTAACAAGGAAATTCCTCTTTAGTCGTCCCCTCCTGCGCCTTTCCTTGAGTAGCCAAGTCGTACAGTTTTCTAATGGAGCACGTTCATAATCAGTACATTTATTTCGATCAGCTTTGTTATATATCTGGTAGGCCGTACTCGCTAAGGACTTAAGGTATTTATTAAACAATATGGCCAACATCTCAAAACGAATCTTTTTTAACCAATTTTAAGGCTATACTATCTGATCACCCTTTACCATTTTTCAATTCCTGAACTGCTGTTATTATTTCAGCAGACGTTATATTCTGAAAATATGAAGAGGATTCGTTTTTGAAGTTTCTTTAACCGACACAATCTATGTTTTTTCTAGGGCAGATATTAAAGTGTGCTTTGTTCAACTCAAAATAGCAGATCAAGTAGCACTTTAAGCACAAGGGTAGATAAACTAATACTTCAGCATCCAGGGTAGATTTTCTTAAGTTTTTCTTACTTTGCCTTAAAATCTCCTATAAAAATCAAAATTTTATACGCGAAAATGCAATTTAATTATCGACTCGCAAAAAATACTTGACTCCCGGTGTCATGGCTGTTGAGAAAATAGAATTGTATCGTGTTTTATCGCATAAAAAATAACTATTTATTTCTAATGTGTTTGTTGGCTTCTTCCTAAATAATTTTATCTTGTGTAAATGTTTACAACTTTGCCAAAAATTAACCTAAAATCACAATCACTTCATTAAAATTTTCCGTAGATTCCTTCTGAGATATTCTATAGAATTCGTCATCCTTTTTTTCTATTACACTAAATATCTGTATGAAATTAACCTTATCGAATTAAAGGCATTTAAAAATGATTTACATATTGTTTTGTTATTGATACATAGAATATCAAGTACATGTTAGAAGAAATTACTTATCAACAAGCATAACGTGTGTTAACACCGTGTTGTTTGATAGTGACAAATTCTCAGAAAAAGCTTGAAATTGGAACTTCTCGTAACTTCAATAACACCTTAGCAGGCGATAAAACGTGGCTTTATTACTACGATGACACACGAAATCACAGAATATGGTGTGGGTGTTCGAAGGTGAAACAGCTCCACTCACAATAAGAAGATCACGGTCAGTGAACAAGGGGGTGATTGCCGTGCTCTTCACAGCAAGGGGAATTGGAGTGCGTGAATGCATGATGTTGGAGACGCAAAAGACAATCACTGCTAAGTAGGTATCGCGTCCTACAGGAGCTCAAAAGTCCTTCCAATGTCATGGCTTAACACATAGTTCAACGCCCCTATATATTTGGCAATTGCATGTATGGTCTATTTCGCAACGACCAGGTCGAATATTCTTTTACACCCTCCCTATAGTCCTGATTTTGCACCCTGTGATGTCGCCTTCCCGCATGCGATGAACTGACTTAAGAAAAGACGATTTTCAAGTGATCAGAAGCTGCTGAAGACACGCTCATCACCGAAGAATTAATACAAAGATGTTTTTGTGATTTGAATTTTTTTCCTGTTTTCATATTTTATTTTGCATTTTTATAATAAATATGATTTCATTTAAACCACGTTTATACTAATTTTGTTAAATTAAAAAAAATAATTTTCTTTTTCTACAGATAATTCAAAATTTGTAGCTACGTCACTGAGAATACAAATTATTTTTGTCACTGAAAATTGATTATGAGAAATCTATTAGAAAATTGTAGTAGATATTAACATGATTAACAATTATTATCTCATGTCACAATAAAGTAGAATATCAAAGCTCATTAACTAGGTGAATTCTATGCATCTAAACATTGTGATTCACTTGAAGTGTTGAAGGTATTAGTCATCCACAACTGTGTAGTACGCATATGTAGCTCATAATTAGTCATAAGAGAGCGATAGTAAAAGTTAGTGATCACACTTGATCATATTTCCATAAAAATATTGTCACTATTTAAAATGTATTCTTATTTTTTTAGTGCATATGCTCTGAATATTCGCCATCACTAAATACATTAAATTGCAACAGATACATTGCTACTATACTTACCATATGCTATAAGTCAATGGAAAGTGAATGTAATAATCCACAGTTTCTCTTTTATCTTCTTCAGTGGGTTATTTTTAAGCCAATATTTATCTTTTTATTTCTTAATAAGTCTGTCTCCGTATGGTCCTAGGCTCGTGCACAAAACTGCTTAAATTTCTAATAAACGCCAATTTAACCTATTTTCGTCCTGAAGTTCACTTTTAAATGCCCATTTAACCTATTTTCGTCCTAAAAACCAATTTTTAATGCCTAAAAATCTGCTACAGTAATAAATCTAGTTCACATATTTTCGAGAGTTTAACCACTACTTACCGTTGCTATTTGCATCCTAAGCCTATTCTCACTTTATTTCCCCTGGAGGCAATTATTTTCAAGTGTGTTTGTGTATTAAGTACTAGTGTAGCTATTTTTTAAGGGTTAGATACAAGATAAACTAGCAGGATGACCACGAAACAAAAATGTCATCGAAGCGAATAACACAAACATATTTTGCAAAACATCGAAGCTGGTAAGTATGAAAAACATTAACACAATGACTTTACTTTTACAACAGCAACGGGTATATAATTTGATTTACTAGATTTCATACCAAAAAAAAGGGTCGCGTTGAACAGTAAAAAACATAATTTCATACACAAAATTTAAGAAAACCATTTCGATAAACCTTGTGAACAAATTCTATAAAAAATGTAATAAATTAAACGCACCATGCAGTGCTTTGGTTTCTGCAAAAATACCATGGAAGAAGCTTACAATTTCAAATCGCCTTGAAGTTTTGCTTGTAGACTATGGAAGTTATTAGAACAGACATTGGGACCCATGATATATGGATATCGGTGGATAAAAGTAGAGAACCCTTCGACGCTATACAGTGTGTCCAAGATAAGGAGGGCCAGTATGAAGATCTCGTTAATAGTAAGAGATACACATTTGGTTAAATGGGAAAAAAGTTTCATTATTAAAGAACTAGCAAAATTATTTTTCTAAAAATCCTTGGTATCATTTTTAGTTCTTAAAAATCTTAAAAACCGAATTTTTGGAGCGAAACTGATCAAACTTCTTTTTAATAACTGGGCTTAAATTATCGTATCAATTTTTTTATCCGACGGTTCGTCTTCGAGCAACCATCAACTTCATTTTTTTAAATATGGTCCTTGTTTTCTGATGTCAAACTTTAGAATCCCTTTGTATTCTGAATTCAACAATGTACCACACATTACGGTTTAATTACGTTCTAAATCTTTTTTACCATAATCAAGAAATTTTTGGCTATGGCCCTGCGTCCTAAAGCATTTAATACGTTGTTTCAGATTTTGTAATTTAGAATAAAAACGTAATAAGCCACACTGGATGTTTTTAATCGTTAATATTCACGTATGGTATTGTAATACAAATACTTTTAAATGATAAGTAATTAATTTATTGATAACTACGTGGTATATAAGCCTTTCTTCGCCAGGCGTACTACCTACTGTAAGTATGTAAATTGTGCTCGATAGGTTGGCCAAAAATGTGGTTTACCTAACAGATTTATACATTGATTTCTTAAATCGCGTAGTCTTGTGCAAGCCATATCTCCGATACTTTCCCCATGACTTTCTCCGGGTTTGATTTTAAAACTTAATTTGGACTTTAAAAGGAACATTGGGCCACTAAAAACCATAAGTTACGCCGATGAAAAAATAGTTCTCCACTAAGTGAAAAAAAATTGCATTTTCCATTTAATCCTCTATAATTCAACCATCGTGTACTATTCTAGTAAGTTTTGACTTTAAGGGCTGATCCTATGATATTGACTAACTCCTATAAAAATGTCAAGTTTCTATGTCTTTTGGAAGGAGTCGAAACGTGAAAAGCTGAGGCTGAGGCGCCATACTGGATCCGCAATAATAAATTCCCAGATTTTCATCAACCTAAAGGCCCAAGCAATGTCTGTTCAGAATGTCAGGTTTGTAGGTGCAAAAATAAGTCGGTCACCTTTATTGCGACAGACACGAGTGGATTTTTAATATATTGATTTTTCTTATTTGTAAACAATAAGTAAAATTTTAAATAACAAATATCCAGTGTAGCTAATTACTTTTTGCTTTCAGCTGAAAGAACATGAAATGCTCTAGAACACAATATGTCCGTATCCAAAAATTTCTTGATGATAGTCAAAAAAGACTCGAAACGTAATTAAAATATAATGTGTGGTACATTGTTGAATTAAAAAACGGCTTCTAAGATTTGACATCAGAAAAAAAGTATTTAAAAGAATGAAGTTGATCATGACTGTTCCGAGAAGAAATGTCGCAAAATGATAACGTAATCTTTAGTACTTTAAAAGTTACTATATAGCTTTTATCAGTTTCGCACTACCTGTAGGATCAACACCAGAAAAAATAGAATTAAAAAACCACAAATTTGCTTTTTTTAAGATAACACAAAAACGCAAAATCATATCAAGGATATATAGGAGCAATTTTGTTAGTATTTTAATTGCTCAATTGTGTTCCATTTAACTAGATTTGTATCTCTTACTATTAACGAGATCCCCATACTGACCCTCCTTATCTTGAACACACTGTATAGTCAACTTTATAGTTTGCAAACTAAGCGAGGAGGAAGCAAAAATTCAGTATTTGTTTATATCAAAGGCCCTGTCAAAAACAAATAACTTAACTATATCTGATTTTGTTAATGGATCCTTAAGATATACGTTGGTTTCGATATTGGAAAAATAGTTTGTCAGCACATATTTGGTTCTCACTTAACTATGTTTTTAGATATTTGTAGAAATTTGGTGTTCTTGTGGAATATTTGAACTTGCTAACTTACGGTGTTACATATACAGGGTGTTCCTAAATAACTGGCGCAACGGAACACTGTAGATTCCTCATGAAAAAAGGAACACATTTTTCGTCTTCCATTTTTCTTTCCGGGCTTTCGTTTTCGAGATACACCGCATACGTTATCAGAAAAAAAACTAACTTACCATTGAAAACAAATTACCTTAGAACTGTCAAGAGTCCCAAGTTAATTAATTGTCATGCTGCTGAGTGTTTTTTTTGTAATTGTTTAAAATTGTTAAAAATGTGGTAAAAATCGAAGGTTTTACTAATAATGAATACACTGACATGATCAAAATTTACGGTGAAACGTTTAGCAAAATGTTTGTTTTTGTTCATAAAAAGCCGTTGACTTTCGAGCAATGCACCAGCTTTTGTAAACATTTTTGACACCCTCTATCTCGAAAACGAAAGCCCGGAAAGAAAAATGGAAGACGAAAAAAGTGTTCCTCTTTTCATGAGCAATCTACAGTGTTCCGTTGCGACACTTATTTAGGAACACCCTGTATAACCAAAAGTAGTTTAAATTTGAAAATGTTTTACCCTAATCTTAGTCATTTAACATGTCTCACACATGCTTTGAGTTTGATGTCCAAAACAGTATGAAATGCGTTTACAAATGTTGATAAATTTATTGCTAATGTAAAAAGGGTGTTTTTGAAAGCTCCATTGAGAGTGGATTCATCTTTTCCATTCCCATCTCAACCCATCATAACGAGATGGGGTACCTGGTTAAGGGCTGCAAATGTCTATGCCGATATTTTTGAGAATATTCGAAAGACACATTTTGAAATCGAGATCCGCCAATCAGGTACGAAAATAACCGTTGGACAAAAAATTACGAGGAAAATACAGAATTATTCGTCAAACACTTGCAAAAAGTCTTTGAACCCTTTCAATCGAAATCCAGAGCCAAAAATGAGAAAGAAATAATGCAATTTCTGGAAGTCTCATTCCAGATGGAGAAGCCACTTGAGAAAATGAAAGACGGAGAAGTTAAAGACACCATTCTGAAAGAAATCAACAGAAGTAAGGCACCTGGATTTGACCTGATCACTGGGAAAATCCTACAAGAGCAATCCGTAAAATGTATTAAGCTCATTACATACATATAGAACGCAATTCTCCGATCTTACTTCCCACCCCTATGGAAAGTTGCATAAATAATCAAGATCCCAAAATCAGGCAAAAAGAGTGATCAAGCCATCTCTTAAATACCTATCCTATCTTTGAGAACATCTATGTAAAAATTCTTAAATTAATCACTGATGAACGAAACATAATCTCTATGCATCAATTTAGATTTCGCAACAAACATGGAAAAAATGAGCAGGTTGATCGAATTTCCAACAAAATATATAAAGACTTGGAAGCGAAGAGATACTGCTCGGCTGCCTTCTCCATTTCACAGGCCTTCAATCAGGTTTGGCACACGGGGTTGTACTAGAAACTAAAGAAACATCTGCCATAGCTTCACTTCCAACTAATTAAATCCTACCTGTCTGATAGACATTTTCTTGTAAAACAGAACAACCAATATTCCGAGCTCAATCCTATCGTGCCCGGTGTACCTCAATGTAGTGTCCTCGGACGCATTCTCTATCTCTTGTACACAGGTGAGCTACCTACATCAAGACTAACTTAACGACTGTGGCAACATTCGCCGATGACACAGCCGTACTTGCTTCTCACACGGTTCCAGCATCGGCTTCGAGGAACCTTCAGATCAATCTCAATAAGATTCAGTGCTGGTTAAGGAAATTGTAACTCAAGAGTAACGAACCCAAATCTACACCCGTCACTCACAATAGGCAGAGAAACATGTTCGCCCGTCAAAATTCATAATTATTGTCAACTTCCACAAGCCAATGATGGCAAATATCTTGGCATGCACTTAGAGAGGACAGGAGACGCACGTTGCAAAAACCACATATTCACAAATCATAAACAGTTGGGCCTTAAACTTAATCAAACGTACAAATCCATCCTGAAGCCAGTCTCGACTTATGGAATTCAGCTATGGGGTATCGCCAGTAATTCCAATATTGCCATCCTACAGCTTCAGCGAAGATAGTAATATCACAATTCAGTGAAAAGTATCGCAGAGTATTAGTTAGTACACCCTAACGTACTAGATAGTCAATTGTTCGTGTGAAGCGAAGAAGTGCAACGGTTAAAGAGATTTACGCCATCGGACCTAATAAACAGATTCCCCTAGATAGTGAAGTGTATTTTGTTAATTAATGTCACAAAAACACTAGGTTATGATTTAAGTAGGCTGCGCACTGAAACAAACCTATACATGTTGTCAAACAAACGCTTATCGCCCTCGGGCAGACTGCTGAATAAAAGGAGTTAAAAAAGGATATATGCTGCATTCGATATTGGGAAAAATAGTTTGTCAACACCCATTTGGTTTCCACTAACTATGGTTTTAGATGTTCGCTGAATGATGTTTGTAGAAATTCTGTACTCTTCTAGAATAGGTACAGTACGAAAAAGTATGATTATTGCTAACTTACGGTGTTACATGCATGACCACGTGGTTTAAATTTGAAATGTTGTATCCTACTCTTATTCATTTATCATGCCTCACATACGCTTTGAGTTTGGTGTCCAAAACAGTACGAAATGCCTTCACAAATGTTAATAGTTGGTTGTTAATGTAAAAAAGATGTTTTTTATAGCTCCATTGAGCGTGGAATCATATTTTCTATTACCATTTCAACCCATCATAACGAAGTACCCTAGTACCTGGTTGAGGGATGCCAATGTCCATGCTGATATTTTTGAGAATATTCGAAAGAGATTTTTTTTATTCAAATTCATGATATTTTTCATACATTAACATCTATTTCAGGTAGTAAAGTAATTGGACACCAATTCAACTGCCTCCTGCATCTATTGCTAATGGCCAGAATTGCTGCAATTTACCCTATATTCCAAATGATTGAGGATATACAGGGTGAAAAATAGCGGATTTTCTGTGTGCTACGTTTTAGGCCTTCACCAATTTATAATGAATTTGAATGTCAATTTAAATTTTTCAGTTCAAATACAAAGTTTTTGTCCTTCAAATTTAGCAGCTGAGGCTACATTTTTTATAATTGAGTTAGAAATAAGTACATGATTTACGCTCCCACTATCCAAAACTACTTCGTTAATTACCCTGCAAACCAAATACTCTATTGCAAAATATTACAAGTTTATTTTTCTATAAAATATGGTGTGATACACGCACACAACTTCCTTTTACAGTGATCTTATAATTAGTCAAAAATTTAATTTTTAATTTCTAAGCATTTGTCAAAAATTTTAAAAAATTACAAATTTTCAGAAACCGTACAAAATAGAGCGTTAGTTGAAGAGACAAATTTTCTCTAAAATTTTAAGCCGAATTCAAATATGTAATAATATACCGGGTGTTCTATTTAAAATAGGAGTTAATAAAAAAATAGAAAAAAAAACAAAAGAAACCCATTTTAAAGGTATTCAACTGGAAAATCACCTTTCTCACATCAATACACATTCAAGATGTAATAAAAATGTGAAATTTGAAAAAAATCGCTAGTGCCGTTTTTGAAAAAATCGAAAAATCGTACACAGTACACAAAACTTATATATGAAGTTTCAACGTCATATCTCTTTTCGTTTTTGAAATATTCTGTTTACAGACACACACACGCGCACGCAGACAGACAGACAGACCAATGAACAAAAACATGTTTTTTGGGTTCAGGGGACTCTAAAACGTGAAGATCTGTTGAAAACTCAATTTCGAATTTTTAGATGTATCCAAGACTTTCTTTATCCTAGAAGGAAGTAAAAATACAAAGCAAACGTTAACATTAGATCTTGCAACACTATGAAACAAATCTATTGCAATGTATCCATGTTTTATAACAACAGCCCAATACATAGTATATTTATTAAAGGGTTTTGTAAAATTTTATTAATGAAGTAAATTTTATTTTGCCGTTTCTAGGAGAAAGAAGCTGTGCATTCGAAAACTATTTGTAAGAAATAACTCTATGTACACTCAAAAAAGCACAGTAATGATATAATTCGCAAGTTTTTCAAAAGTATAAAGGTACATTTTACAATATTTGCTGATGCAATAATTAAACTTAAAAGCAATATTTGCGGGTATATGTGAATCAACGTATGTGGTGGGCGAGTTTTGCATTTAGAAAATATTTGATTAGTTGACCCTTCTACATATAAAAAATTGAAAGAACTACTTTAAAAAAAATCCAGGGTACAGTCATCATCCCATCTTTGGACATACGCCTCCCCATGTCGTTTCCAGTCCGCCTCTAGGCGAAACTTATACACTTGCTGATGGATGTCATCCTTCCATCATGTTCTGGGTTTACGGCGTGTTCTCTTCCTCAGTCTAGGTCTCAATTCAGTACATTGATCTCTTCATCTTTCTCTGTGCTACTTTTCGTTTTCTAACCAAGGTATCTCTCAGCGCCCAAGTCTGTGAGGCAAACGTCATAACTGGGTGGACGCATTGAATGTATAACTGGGATTTTAGATGTTGATGGTTTTGAAACAAAGATAGTTCTTAATTTACCGTAAGCAGCCTGTACATCATTGAAAAACAATATTTTTGTCCAAGGTAAAGGTATTCATCTACTCTTTCGATTGTATCTTTGTCGTTGCTAGTTAATGGTACAGCATCTTCCATGTTTGTCATCATTTTAGTTTTAGAGATGTTCATCTTTAATTCTGTAGATCCCGCTGCCTCCATCAGCTTCACTATCATATTTTCCAGTTGTCTCATGTCTGGTGCAATTACGACTATGTCGTAAGCAATCTTCAGTTGTGATATGTATTCACTGTTGATATTTATTGGTCTCCTTAGTTTGCCAGTTGAGGGTCTTAAAGATATCTTCGAGGGCGTTAGTAAAGAGTTTGGGAGATATAGTATCTCCCTGTCTTATTCCGCGTTCTACGTGTACGGGCTGTGTTTCTGTATGTAAATCGCAGAGTAGCATTTTTGTGTAGGGCGGGCATTGATGAGATCGATATAGCTAAAGTCGATCCGGCACCTTTTGAGTGAATTTATTAGTGCCCATTTCTCTATGATTTCAAAAAGGCATTGAGCACCATAGAGAAATAGACGGTACAGTCACATATGCAATATTAACACAACATTAACAGGGGCAATCTGAAGATACGAGCTTTCTAATAACGTCTTCTGAAGTAGAAAGGAGCTTTTCTAGGTTTAAGCACTTTTTATCCGATAAATTACAAGGCTTCGCATAGAATTCTTTTCTTACTATGTATTTATTGCCGATTTAGGTGTAAGTGTTTTTCAATATTTTACCTTTTTTACATTTACTTTAATGTATTATACGAGTATGAGGGTCTGAGGTAACATCGCAGGGCTTTGTAGTAGCCCATTAAGATGGTTTTTAAATCAGGGATGGGTGAAGAATCATCGACTTGTCAACGATGATGTAGACAATGTCGACATCTTGTCGACAATTAACCTAGACTCTAGATTGAACTTTTTCAGTTAAAAGTGAGGTTATAGTAGTTGTGAATTTTTGACAGTTGTGACGACGACGCCGACCTGACGAGCGACTTGCTTGTTGGAGATTATGAATTGTAATTACAACTGTGATTGTGATGATATTCAAACTTTAGGTAGAATGAAGACTACAGAAATTATCGTTTGAAACAATAAAGGTGAATGGAAACCAGGCGGCTACATTTCGTGTGTATGAAAGCGTAATAAAAATAATATAGCCACAGCAAGGCTGCAAAGAAGTAAGAAATAATTTGTTTGTTCTCGAATAGCTACGCAGTTTTTCTGATTCTGTGTAGGTAGTACGAGTATATTGTGCAAATAGAAGAACTGGGCTTGAGTTATAATAATACTACACGTCATACCCTTTCATCAAAATCAATCGGAGAACATGTCTTTAGAAATTGTAAAATTGTATTGCTACAATAAACAATGACTGAAAATGCATCTTAAGAATTTTATTTGAAATTATTCTAACCATTTTACCGATTGTTGTCATTATCGACATTGTTGACATCGCTAAATTTCTCATCGTTGACATCGTCACGCCAGCCATTCCTGTTTGAAACGAAATATCAGCAAAGAGTTCATCCCTGTACAAAAACTAATTCCGTTTTAGTCTCAAAATAGTCTTCTGCAGCCTTCTTCAAATGCTCGTCTGTTGTAAAACGATGTCCTCTAAGGGTTTTCTTTAAATTTCTGAACAGATTTCTAACATGTGAGCAAACGAAAATGAAATCAAGCTTGGCTTTGAAATATTTGTTTTATGAGAAATTGTTGGTGGCACTGTAAGTTTATGTCAAATTCGAGGTTAGCAGGTTAGGTTTCGCGTCAGTGTGTGTCAAAACTGACAGAAAACTTAACCTGCTAACCTCGAATTTGACATAGACTTACAGTGCCACCAACATATTTCTCATACAACAAATATTTCAAAACCAGGCTTGATTTCATTTTCGTTTGCTCACATGTTATCTGACGGTGCCAGATTCGGACTGTAAGGTGGATGCTCAATAAAGCGATATTCCTGGAGAATCGGTTTGAGTTTGGTGGCTTTATGCGCGGTTGCATTGTCACGAACAATAGCTGCACGCAGTTGTTTGAGAATATTGCCGTAGGTCTTGCATGTCTCAAAAATGGTTACCATGAGTTTCGGTACGGGCTTTCTTTGGGGGAGATGCTTGATGAACTCATTGCATCGTGTCTAGTTTTGTCTCGAGTTCCCAGTGATGTACCCAAGTTTCATTACCACTTCCAATCCGTATTCGAAAATTTCAAATTGTTTTGACAAATTTGCAGGTCTTCCACTTCTAGAATTTTCTTCTATGGATTCTCGTGCCTAACGAAACTGTTTTGACCAAAATTTAATTGTGAAACGCTCCGTTAAATAAATAATAACGAACAAAACTCTATAAAATTTGGCACGTAACTATGAGAGACTCGTCACTATTTAACATTAAAAGCTAAAGAACATCAATTGGTTCTGTCATGGCTATGTAGTAAATAATTTCCCTCCTACGTTTTGATATAAAAGCATGCGTACTGAATCATATCGTAAGAGAAAATGTTTTATTAAATTAGTGATAAAGCAATGATAAGAGTTTCGAGTCAAACCCCGGTGGTGGTTTCTCGTGGTTCTCAAAAAAGTTTTGGAACCGCATTATATGTTGATGTACGATTTTTACATTGTTGCTATTATTTAACCAGTATATTATTTAAAATCATATTCGTAACTACAGTAGTGGGGAATTTAGCAATAAGTATTAATTTGAATCGTAATGTCATCGGTTCTAATTGCTCTATAATTAGAAATATTGGTGTTGATTGTGTAACTTTGGTCCTCTCTGGTTTATTATTTGTTAAAATAAAATGCGTAGCGTTACAATTATTGCACAGTGGAAATAATTGTGCATTTATATGACATGAACAAAGATTTAAAATAACCAACAATAATGGTAATTATATAGCATTAAAAATTAATTCTCAAACGTTATTTGGTGTAATAACTTAATGACGTCAATTTCATAGGTCTTTGTGATTGGGACATTTAATATATAGGCAACGTGAACCACACCAATTTAGAGCAATTTAAAGTAGTTAATTTCTGCAGGTTACTACAATCTCAATATATTCAAAAGAACTTTAAATTTAATGCAACGTACGTACATCTTATATAGAAAGCCATTCATTTACAACACTTAAAAAATCGTAGCACAGGTATATCCATATTTTTGTTTCTAATTGGTATTAATTATCAGGAAATGCGTTGTCAATAAGAGTTAATTATGGTTTAAGAGTCACCAATATTTATTCGCTACGGTTATTCTCCATATTGTAATTTATTTGCACCAATAAAAGACTGCACTTTATGATTTCAAATGGTGTATTTTTATTTCTGCAATTGTATTGTGATTAATTTTAGTGCTATTGCAATACTGCAACAGCAATCAAATCATTGTTGTTTAAGTGAGCCTTTAAAATTATTTGATATTGCATTGTAGTTAGTTATAATTAATATTACTTATTATATTTTTAAGACCTAGCATTGTTGCGTAGTTCGTATATTATCAGAAACAATAACATTAACCATTCATTGTATTTTAATTGTGGTCATAGTAACATTGGCGCGTATCATTTAGAGATCGTAAAATCGTAAAACCGTTTTAATTATACGTAAGCAAAAAGTTCGCTTTGTAGTACTATAGAGCAAGATGTTAGCATTTGTTTATAACAGTGGCGCTGTTTACATTTAATATTTAATGATATGGCAATAATTATCCTTATTATAACATTATACTTCACCGCCGCAGATAATTCGCCAACTTTATCGCATTTGTAGATTTTATTAAACAAGATACGAACATAATATGCATTTATCGTTATAACTTTGGCAAAAGTGCATGTTGAGATGCATCAGCAACTTTGATGCTACTCCACCGTGTATATACACAGCCAATTGCGCTATATATCAACGTCCAATCTTTGAAACATTTGCGTGTTCGGTTGACATGTATTTTAGAACGCAAGGCTGTTTTGCAAGTAAGTCTAATTAAACACGTTGTGAAAGATTTTACTTAACCTTTCGGTTTTCTCCAAGACTCGTTGCATAATTCCTCCATTTTTACTAAATTACCTTAAAATGTAGGAAAAGGGAACGAAATCTGTTACTGCCAAACGAATAGCTTTCAGATGCTTGCAAATATGTAAAAAAACTTATGCAACCCACTCAGGCATTTGTGGAATCCCCAGCATTTTCTGTTTTAATAATTCACCTCTACGTCTCAGCCATTCTACAGGGTGTTGCTTAAAACTGCCCACTCCCAACAACTGCAGACTATTTTTTCCTGTTGTTAATTTTGAGTCAGCAATTTGTCAATGACAGTTTCTAAAAGTTCTTGTCTATGCTGCAGGAAGTGCAGGAAGTTCGTCCATGGCACAACTTCCGGTGCGTAAACTCGAACGGTATAAATTGCCGTATCGGCACACACGTGCGTAAATCATATGCACGCACTTTATGCTTGCAGTGTATTGGTTTTCCGATTATTAATGATGCATTCTCATTTATTTTTTATACATTATGCCGCATTCAAGTCGGTCAGGTCGGCAACCTTGCGGTAAAGGCAGCCGAGGAATCGAGTGAGGCAAAATATTGATTTCCTTACAGAAATTGTAGTCAACTGCAGTTCTGATCGTACGTGATTATGCAATTAATTAAGTCTGGACTTTTGTTGAAAATCGCCACAGTCGTTACTTTGCAAACAGTAATTATCGGGTTGTCACATAACTACGTCATCGCCATCACATGGCGTGAAATCTGATTAGAATTAAGCCAATTTTTCAATTATCAGCTTTCATATTTCTGTACAAGTTTCCCCAGTTGTCGGTAGACATGCTAATGAAATGCTTGGCCCAAAAAAATAGATGTAATGTTTAAAAATACCCCTCTAAATATTTTAGCATTGGAGTAACCAGTATACGTACGAATAGTCGTAGTATTGGGGTAGTGACTACTGAAAATACGAACTATAATTGAATTTAAAATGAAATAAGCGTTCTAGTAAACATTGTACAATAATGTTGAAAGGAAAATACTATAATTCGTTCAAACATGTACATTATACAATGCCGGTGGATGCAAACTTAAAACAACACCCCCCCCCCCCCCCCCTTCCTTGAAGGTCAATGAAAGTAGTAAACATGTTGATAATTTAATATATTGTGATGGACTGCTGATGTATTGTTAAAAGTTAATTTCTAGTTAGAAAAGTATTTATGGATGAACAAAAATATCTAATTATTTAAAAATACAAGGGTGAAGTTAAGCAGAAAATAACAGACTAACTATTCAAAAATTATAAAGAAATTAGATATAAAATTCAAATCAGGAAATACATTTAATATTCAAAAACAATGTTCTAAAATATAAATTAAAATTACCATCTTTGGAGTTATATGAAGCGTTGTTGATATTAACAGAAAGCAATTTATAATTAAAAAGTATGTTTGAAGAAATATCAAATTCTAAGCTGAGTTGATATTTGAATAAGTTACGTATAAGATCGTCAAAACAAAAATATAATGTATGTAGTTAAAAATAATCCAAGGTGTTAGTTTTAAACATTTTGTACAAAATGACTATTACTATAGTGAATTGTAAATAGAGAATAACAATTTATTTTTGATTTCTAAAGTGTAGACGTAATTCATTTGTATCGGTGAAATTAACGAAATAAACCTTTGTATAATCAAAATTTTTTTAGTAGAGTGATATACAAGGGTGCAAACGACTAAATTAATTAAAAATAAAAGGAATAAGTAAGAATTTTAAAATCAAACAAACTTTAACATGAATAAGGAGACCATTTAATTAATTAAGGACTTGGTGAGGTCGGTTCGTTCGAGGTAGAGTGATTGGAAGAGCTGCGATTTGACTTGCTGTCAAGACGCAGATATTTGTAACAGATTTGAATGGGTATGCTGTCATAAGGTTCTAATTAGAGTAAATAAAAGCTGGACCTGTGATTGCTGCTTGTGAGTTGCTGTAAAGGGGAAGATATCTTGGAATTGCTGTTGGAGGAGATACAAAAGATCTACCATCTGGGAGAGCTGGTTGGTTGTTGAGGTTGGTGTATGAGAATTTAATAGTGTTCTATCCATTGTCACACTGTGGGTTCGAATTGAAGTAGGAATTCTGGTTGGAGATACAAACATATGTGACAAAATAAGCTGGTTGCATTTGTACTTTTTCGACAGGAGAATTTGATCAATTCAATTAAGAGAAGATAACCAGGTATGTATATATAAGATAAACATTAATCAATTTCAACAGTGAAATAATAAGTTACGTACATAAATACTTACGCTTGTTAATATATTTGAACTAACATGTATTAATTGAATATGAATTCAGCTTTTATGTCATATTAATAGTTTGACAGTAACAGTTGAGAGTTCTCAAATAATTCTGAAATAACGTTTCATTAACCAAATAATTTTTACAACTATTTTGATAGTTTTTCCAACGCAAGAACCTGCTTGCGATAAGAAAGATTGTTCTGTTACCTGAGCTATTAAAATAAATAAAATAATTTGATTAAATAAATTTAAATTAAGGCAAATATTTTATTTAAAGTGTTTTGAATTGAATAAATAGGAACAGTTTAGCGGTTTAGTAACTATTATGTAAATATTGGCTTGCAAACTAGAGTCAATACTATATCAATATATTTAATATAGTAATCAGTCCAAGAGTAATCACACAACACAAGATAAGGAAATAGCATATGAAACGTAAAGAACGTGAGCATTCGCAGATATGAACATCTCGGTCCTGTGAATACTCCATTTTTCCATTACTACCCGGTAAAGTAAATAGAGACCCACTCGATAGCATGAACAACAAATCAAGACTTGTGATTATTGGCGTATTAACCATGGTTGTCGCCAGCAGCCTCTATTTTACTTAGTGCTTTATGAAAAGGTTGTAGTTGCTAGTTCAACTCGAATACAAAAACGGAGTAAAATAACCTATTAAAAAAATGTTTTTTACATTTCCTACTAATTTAGTACTATCTATGCAAAAAAAATAAGGAAAAAATAAACATTTTGCACAATAAATTTCTTACACCCCCTGTAGTGCGAACACTTGCGCTAATTTAAACATGCTCGGGATTTTGGGTTGAGGTTGTCGAGCTTGTATCTACTATAATTATGTCTAAAACAAAATCATTTTGAATCATATCTGTATAGATACGATATATGTACACAACTGTATATAGCAGAAATGACATCATAGACCTTATAAAATCACAAAATTATACCCTTCGTGGTTTTAATTAATTCGCCCAATTCTACACTATCCATAATATCGTTTTGTATAAATATTATAAACAAATCTGTTAAACGTTCTTAGGTTATAGGTGATCGTAAAATATATTTTTTAAATATTTGGAACCTTTCCCCCGAAGTAGTGCTTGATACATTCTTAATGACTGAAATATTCGGAAACTTTTGCTCTCATACATGAAGTTCAAAAAATTGTGAGGGAATATATCTTTTTTATGAAATACTTAATTTCAAGTGTTTTAAGATATCTTCTGAAATGTACTAGTGTTTTTATCGAATAACACAATACAGACATTGTATACGGGGTTTATAAATAGTGTAACAAACTTTAAGGGGTAGTATTGTTATACAGGGTGCTGCATTGTCGCACATATCATAGAACATTTTATGCCAATTCAAATATTGGCCTTCCTAATTGTTTACAGCAAAATTATATTTGAGTGTTTTAAAAGTAAATGATGATTGTATCGGCGCAAATTAAGCATTTTTTATTGGCTCAGTTTGAAAATACTTTAAAAATGTGTTAGCTAAATTTTGAAATTTTATATCAAAACGGAATTGAACAGTGACAGGCGACTGGTAAAACTAGTTAGCCGATTGAAAGAGGAAACAACTTCAATGTTAAGTGCTTGAGTAAATTTCTGTTATTTTTGTATCCAACCTAGGAATTCTTTCAATCGGATTTTCAGCTAGGTTTATCAGTCTCACCTGTCAGATTTTAACAATCCCTGGTCAAGGCCGAACTCATATATTGAAATAACCTTTCAAAATTTAGTTAACCTAATTGGAATTTTGATGTAAAATAATTAGGGAAACCCATATTTCTAAGCTTCGTAATTAGCATGAGATTTCCTACGTTACGTCCGCCAATGCAGCACTCTGTATATTATATGTATATAATATTATCTTTGATGTCTGAATATTTATATTAGCTAACTTAATAAAAGGCCGGTTTCTGTTGAGGGTAATTATTTGCGTGTATTTTAATGTACGTGAGTAACCTAGACAACTTATCGTAGGTGACTATACAAACATGTGTGGACCCACTACAGTACTCATAAAAATTTTAAAATAGTTCCTATGAACATAGATCCAGAAATGCGTTTAAAGGGAGTTAAAGCCCTAAGAAAGGCTATCGATAAAACTGGTTTTTATTTAATTGAAACTACCACAAAACAACAAAATTGGTGAAATTTGGTAAATAAGGGGTAGTTTTGGCAAGAGCGAGGAATTTTTTTATGATAACTATTGTACTAACAAAATAACTTTTAGAGTACTAGACACAAAATTTAGGCTTTTCGCTTTTCTACATAAAAAGATACCTACTCTGGTTCTAAATCGCTAAGATCAATAGCTTTGAAGAAAAATGAACTTAAACACTGTGCTACACTTATTCTCGAAAACTAAAAAGTTAAGCCGATAAATGTTAATGATTATTTATTCATTCATAAAAAAGGATGGTAAAGTTCGACGAATTTAAAAGGATGACAATTTGAGGCAAACCTAAAGATGACAGAAAGTGATATGAGGAGTTTCTATTTTGATGAATGACTTGATCACTTAATTTAGCTGAGACAATCCTCTTTCACTATCTTTAACTGCATTTATACAAGCTTCGAAACTTACAATTTCTTGTTTATAATCAATACTGGAAAACTCACGAGTTTTCCAAATTTATTCGCAGTTGTTTGACCCTATGTAATCTTTATGTAGTTCATAAAAAAGTATGGAATTGGAATGAAAATGTATATTTATAGAAATCTGGTATAGAAGTAAACGTCACCTACTTCTTGAAAATACCAGAAATTTAATAAATAGATCTACGCGGTCGTGCAAATTGTCGAACAATTGTTAGTTTCCTGTTTATTAACCTTGTTTACACTCTTCAACATCATTGTGAATTTTGAAGGATCGTTTTTTAAATAATATTGCAGTGTAACATCTTGTAGTAATAAGGTTGATGTGAAATAAAAACAAAACTAAATTAGCGGTATCGATAATAATTATTGGCATAATTAGCCCTATAAATGACTAACAACCACCTTTAAGACTGGAAATTCCATATCAGCTCTGATGTAGTAGCTCTTGAGAGGTTTGGAATTAAAAATTTCAAATAATAAAAGTCATACCTTTCTGTAGGGTGTAGTGTCATCTTTACACTCACGTTATGCTGCAACTATGTATACTGGCGATGAGTCGGGCCATCTAGATTCAACTTAGTAATTTGAAAATGGAAGCCTCTCAAGCGTTTAAAACTGCATTAAAATACTCAGTAGTAACCAGAATAGGTTTATTAACAAAGAAAATTCAACTGATAACAGAAAATATTCAATAAACATTATATCTATAATCGACAAATCCATTTAATTGTTTAATATGCTGAGTTACTTTCTCTTGCTCTTATAATCACTTAAATCGTTGTATTTATTTCTCTGGTGATATTCTGAATGAATGCGTTTTGCATATTATCCCGTTCTTCTATTAAATCTGTTCGGAGTTCCTCACGTTACTTGCGAAATGATTTCTAATATCTCGTACGAGCTTGTACCATATGTGTTCTACTGCATTTATGTCTAAACTAGAGGGGGTAGGAGCTTCATAATTGTCACTTATAATACTTCGAGGTAATCAGTGAGCAGTGACAACCCCTACGACATGTACCCGAACATTCTCATTGTAATAATGGGGCATAACGTACGAAATGTTCTTCTTATATGCGTCATAACGACAAGACATGTTATTGAAAGACATCTCCTACATATTAATCAGTAGCCATTGAGCCTCCACTAACTCTATGCATGCTGCGAAAGATCTACCAACCCATGCCATCAGAAAGTCTCATTGAAAGCTCACGTGGTAGGTGAAATTGCACTATACATATCGTTCTACTACTCTAATAAAGCTCCATTGCTCCAGCATCCAACAAATTCGATGTTCTCGAAGGAGTTTGCCGGTTGGCTCGCGTAGTTGGTTATTAGTACGCCTTCAAGTTGGCTTCTTGCAGTCTTCGAATTATTCATTCCCTTACATTCGTATCACGATCTTTCTTGCAGTGCTACGCCGGTTCCTCAATACCGTAGATATGACAGTCATACGCTCTGACGTAGCCCTTTTTCGTTCAGACCCTGGCTTTCTTCTAAAGGGAATTTTCTTCTAACAACGTTGAATGACCCTTTGAATCACACAACGGTCAATTTCCAGATTTCGAGTAGCGTGGCGCTTGTTTCACACATCTTCAACCAAAGCTATTGTCTTGCTGCTTGTGCTACCTTGTCGTTAATTTTATTTTTGTTGAAAAAAAGAAGCAACTTTAAATAATATAAAATACTTTTTCAAACGAAAAAACAATCCGATATAGCAAAACTGATACCCTTAAATCGAACTAATCTGTAAATTTAATCGCTATGATGTTATGAACAAGAAATTACCACACATACGTCATACGCATTTAGGCCATTCAACATTGTGAGAGAATTAAATATTTGCCAGAGAATGCTATCCAGCAATGGCTAAAGAACACATTTGAAGTTAGATATGGAAGTTAGATATTACCTATTTGTGAGTAGCGAATCACCCGAGCTACGCTTCGGTGTCACAATCAAAAACACATACAACCTTACCAATTACACATACAAAAATGTTGATAGATGATCATTGAAATTACACTATTTAATTGTTCTTTTAAATTTGACGTGGAGATGGTCGAGATAGTCGCTGAAGAGTGTGTTGTGCACGTACTACATCAGCCGTTTCAACCGATTATAATTTAATTTTACTTTACTTTTTCGCACTTTTTTTTAAATAAAAACCGGCCTACGATCTAAGTTTAAAAATCAGCAAAATCATACAATTTAATTGGTCCAGTATCTTCGGAGGAGATAGCGAACAAACTTACGTACAAAGAAAGAGACCACCGGTTTTATGATATAGATTACAATGAAATAAGGAGGAAATAAACTCCCCAAGAATTAAACAAAATTACACAATACGCAAAGCAAAATTAAATACAGAGGGAACAATTTACCAACGGCGTCACCAATGCCTGGCATTTGCTGATGACCTGACCATTATAACAAGATCAAAGAAAGAATTACAGGAGGTGGTAAAAAGACTACTGTTGAATGCACGAAGCATGGGGTTAGAAATCAACAAAACAAAATCAAAGTACATGACATGAAATCAGAGACCTTACCAACAAAATCAAGGTTTGACAATCAAAGTAGACGAAAGTAGGCAGTATAACTTCGAACAGGTGGAAGCGTTTACATATCTAGGTACGCTGATAACCAGAGAACCAGGAAACAGCGCAGAAATCAAAGCAAGAATTGCAGCAGGTACCAAAAGCGCAGCAGCTTTAAAAACCATCTTGGCAAGTAAAGTGTTTTCGCGATCAACAAAAATAAGAGTGTTCAAAACAATTGTGCGACCAACAGTGACCTATGGATGTGAGGTGTGGACATTAAAGAAAAGTGACGAATTAATGCTGAAAGTGTGGGAAAGAAAGATACTGCGGAAAATATATGGTGGAAAATGTGTTGAAGGACAATGGGAGAAGCGTAAGAACGATGAGATATATGAGTTATATGGGGAACCAAATATAGTTGGTGTAGTGAAGATACAGAGGCTCAGATGGCTAGGCCACGTTATAAGAATGAGCGACCAAAGAACACCCAATAAAATATACAGGGCAGAAATAGGAGGAAAAAGAAGAAGGGGGAGACCTCGCAACCAATGGAAAAAAGAATTACAAGATGACCTACGCAGCTTGAATATTACAGAATGGGAGTTGAGAGCTAGAGATAGGAATCAATGGAGAAAAACTCTAAAACAAGCCACGGGCCTACTAGGCCTCTAGTGCTAATATATATATATATATACATGAATTTAATGATAAATAAATATAACACCTACCACTTACCACAACTCTTAAGTTTACTATCAATAAATGGTCAATGAAAGTGCATATAAAAGATAATTGCAAGAATTTAATATCCGGATAAGTAAATGAGCGCTGCTAAACTAGAATAGCTCGCTAATGATTCCCTGGGCACATATCACTATCTAGGCTAGGCCCATCTGAATGAGACCTCCGTGACTTACCATTTGGATGTTTGGCTTTACCTAAAGAGTTCAGTTTATCACTTTGAAGAGTTCGATCCAGTCCGACTTAGTCATGTTTTATGTGGCAAAGAGAGTTTTATGGTGATGAAGAATGTGACCACTTGAATTTTCGTCAGTTGTAAGCCCAAAATATTATCTATGATAAAAAAGAATATACTGATGTTTCCACGAAAGTACATATTTACTTAAACCGTAACTGAGAATAAATTTTAAAAAGTAACTCAAAAACCTATGTGGAAATCAAGTGATGTGTTAATTTTTTTTTCCTGGAATAATAGTTTTTACATCGAACTTCATTAAGTTGTGAGACGAAATCTATACATTTCTACTTCCCTAGTCTGAAAGACGAAGGAAGTATTGTAATCACGAAAAAATCACCGTGCGAGATTTCTTCACGTTTCAGGGTCTCTAGATGACGAAAAACAGGTTTTCTCAATTCCGTCTGTCTGTCTGTTGGCGGTATAACTCAAAAAATATTTGTCGGAGGAAGACGATATTTTGCATACACATTACATGTATACCTGCAATGAAACCGGGAAAATGTCAGACAACTATATACAGGGTGAGTACCTTAAAAAAATAAAATGTTTATTTTTCATTCAACTTAGTAATAGATACAAGTAATAATTTATACATAGTGCAGGCTTTTTTACATTACAAAAACGAGGCACAAATTAGGGCGTTACTAAATATAGCTGCGATGCAGGAATTCGAGAGGTCGGTTCTCCGTGGCCCAGGTAGAAATTGCTCAGTCCCTTACGATATGCCACTAAACGTTGGGGCTGTACACGCCGTCCGCCTGCCGTTCGAATTCGACCACCGGTAACGTTTTTTCTTATTTCAAAATTTATTTAATTTATTAGAAACGTGAAGATATTTTTACTCCTAACTTAATTTGATTTTTAAAATTATTTAGTGTCAGAATATCGACGAGTGAAGTTCTGGGTAAAGCCCTTTACAGATTTTTTATGTTGTGTATTTGTGTTTGTGTATTTTGTGTACTTTACGCCAATGACAATACATTTATTGTATTTGCTACATTCCGAAGTATTTTTAGCTAATGACTCATTTACTTGTTTTATTTAGGTGGCCTGTCGCAGTGGTAGGTGTAGAATTGCAGATAGATACTTATCATATAAACAGCAAGAACAAAAAACCCAAACATATAAACATTCGACCTGATTGTGACTTGACTCTAGACAGTAGCCATAACATATAGGCCATTTGTTAGCGTTTTTAATCAAACAACCCACATGCGTGTTATACATGTTTCTCCGTGGCTTGCGTCTTGCATTTCTGTTAGCCTGACAAATGTTTGGTTTTGCACGGCTACGGGGTCACACCACAGTTAACTATTTGTAGTAATTTCAATTTCGGTCAGTATGGATACTGTGGCTATATCAAGTATAAAAAAACTTATCTTTTTTAATTCGGTATCGTAAACTCATACTTTTCCACATTCATTTCGGTTAGGAAAAGTGCTACTTACAAGTGCGAAAAGTGCACTAAGTGAAAATAAATATAGTAGATTGTTCTACAAGTTAAAAAACGTGAGAATTTTCCAGTGAGTGTAAACGTTTAATTTCAGAGCAAGCGCAACGATGCGAGTGGATTAATTTTACACGAGCCTGGAAGAATCGCTTTTGTAACGTGCTGAACATGCTACTTTTTCTAATACCAATACAAGGTGTAGCTAAAATGAAATGTTGATGTTTAATTTATCTGATGTCTACATTATTAATTATGATTTACAGGAATCTACAAGTTGTGAAATGTACCTTATATAACCAATAGATATTTTTCGACCCTAGTGAGGAAAAAGTATATTTTAATAACAGTCCGGCAAGGGTTTTCTTGAAAAATGAATATTATGTCGAATTATACGAATTTTGCAATGACCATTTCCGCACATGTGTTAATACTATTTTCCTCCGACGGTTTCGCATTCTGCAAAAAAAAAATTCAATTTGACATTGTTAACAGAATGGCCATTTGTCCATTTTAGCCAATCATTAGAGTGCAGAAAGTGATCAGTTTCCACACGCATTTAAGTGCAGAAACTTTCACTGCGGTGGTTATGTACTTTCTACAAAAGTTCGATATCTCGTTATGGCATTGAGAAAATAAAATTATTTATGATCAATATTTACTAAAATATATTTTCGAATTTGCTATCAAAATACTTCATTGGAAAAAATGATGTGTACAATACGTAGAAAAGTGTTTTTTCTACTCCCGCATGTATATATTCTGTTTTCTTCACAATCTACAGAATGGATATGTAGGCAATTGTAGTTAACTGAACGTATATGATTTCATATCCACACAAGGGTGAATATGAAATACACCAATCACAAACCACGTTAGTCGTGATTACCTAGGCAACTTTCATTAATTGTTTGTTTTGCAATGGGCACGCCCTGCTGTGCCCTGTTTGTGGCAAACGTGATTTTGTTGTAAGATATCTTATTAATTAGCGTTGAATAAATTTTCTTTTAATTTTCCATTCTTTTCCATTGATAGGTCGTAGAAAAAATACACTGTACAACTCGAGTGGAATGTCCATATCGCCCTCGGATAATTGAGCACTCCGCCTACGGCGTCGTGCTCAAACTTTATCCTCGTGCGATATGGACATCATATCCACTCTCGTTGTACAAACTACTATTTCCCTACTCTTGCTCTTCGAAAGGAAAAAAATCACTTTTTCTTACTTGTTGCACAAAACACTATAGATGGAAAGAATGACATGAAAATTAATACATTTTTCGTTATTTTAGATTATTTGCTTTCAGAATTACATATTTCGTGGGAAAAATACATTTAAACATATTTCAAACACATTTGGATTTCTTATGCGGTTTCTCAAATAACCAATTAACTGAAGCTACAAAATTATCATTCGGAAGTATTTTATACATGGGTTAAGAGAAAAAAATGATAGTGAAAACTTGACAGTGACTAAGATGCTTCACACTTTAAGGCTGCCAAAAATCCTTGCAACATATTCCAATATTGACACAGTGTTAAGAACCCTTTTAATACCCACGATCAATGTAAGTGGATAAAGAGTGCTAAAAAGAGAGAAACATTTTTAAGAAAGAGTTGGACGGATTGAAAAATAAACGATTTGCCACTATCGTGCATAGACAGTAAACTGGTGACTCTCTAAATGAAGACAGTATCATATCCGTTTCATTTCACGTAAATTAAGAAACAATTGTATTGAAAAGTGCAAATGAGTTCTCATGTAAAAGTTTTTTTTTTAAATTATAAACGAAACGCTTCCCTGTGATAGGGTACGCGACATTTGGGCGCCGGCGGTTGGGCGACGGCGTTTGTGCCCCGGCGAATTATTAAATGGCGTCCATAAAAAACTTGGCTATTTTTGAAAAGTGTCTGTCGGCGGTAAAGAATGCCGAAATCGTCATAAAATACGAGAAATCGGCAGTGAAGTAATTCATTTCTTTACGATTTTTTGTAGGCTGCGGGGCGACACGTAAACGTCAACCGACGTCAACATAACCTACAAAAGTTGGTTAAAATGTTGTAATTTCGCGATTTCTCGATTTCAAAAAAACATAATGTAATCCTCAATCACTGAAGTTCTCTTTTATCCCTCATGTGGTTTATTTAGCTTGCCCCTACGGGCCTCGGCAATTAAATCCACATTTGTGATAAAAAGCTAAACTTGGGTGCCGAAGTGTCCAGAAAGGACGCGATTCGTTGTATGGAAACTTTGTAGGTGGCAATCCCATTTCACTTTCAGTCCATTAAATACGTTTGCTAGCGCCGAAACGCTTGGCGCGAAACGCCTAGCGTCCAAACGCCTGGCAGCCAAACGCCTGGCGCCGAAACGCCGTCGCCCAATCGCCGGCGCTTAACCGCCGGCGCCCAAACGTCCTGTTCCGCTGTGATACGGGGGCTCTACAGGGAGGTTGGCTCTAAGTGCCACAGTTGCTTAATCTGGCCGCTAGTGGCGGCACTAGAAAATTTTGCTTGGGGGGGCCTAGAGGGGCCAAGTTAAACTTTAGGGGGACAGATCAAAAAATGTATTTTCAGTTGTAATATAACAAGTGGAATGATTATTATCGATGATTTTTTTCCGTGTTAAAACCGGAACCTGTTCCGGTTTTAACGAGTAAAAAATCATCAATCATTAATCATTACACGAATTATATTTGGAAAGAAAATATATTGAATGAATTGCAAATATCCAATATTACGTATAGTTTTATTTTAAATGTGAAATTGTACAAAGAAAATAAAGCAAACAAATGTCAATTTGACAAACCGACAAAATTATGAAATAACCTATTGGGTAATAATTTTATTTTCATGTCAACCTTAAAAAATTACGAAAATAAATTACTACCGCTGCGATAATTTGTAACTAGGCATTGGCATGTACCTCATTGGTTGAAATGGCGTCACTTGATACATGTATTATATTCTCAATTTAATAACTACTTTATTAAGAAATAAAACCGTTAGTACATTTACAGATTATTGCAGGGTAATATTTTATTTACCTATAATCCTTTATCTAGTAGACTTGTCTGTCCGGGACGCTGTTTTGTCTGTCCGGGACGCTGTTTCAGCAGCCAAACCGTAAGAGATAGAGAAAAAAGTTATATGTTTGGAATGGAATGGTCATGTCAGGTCAGGAACCGAATTTCAGTCACGTGACACTTCCGGTTTTCGAGAAATCACGTGATTTCCGTCCGTCCGGGACGCGTTCTATTTGAAAAACCGTCTTTTTTGTTTTATTAAATGAGACATTTGTCTCACTGGTTGCTAGTACAATATAATCAAATATTAGGTAGAGCAACAACTAAACGCTATTAAAGAACTATTCGCCTATTTGCATGAGTCGAGTACTTTATCTACATCTATGTTTTTTGCAATTTCCTTTTCAATAGATAAAGTGGAAATGTTGCAAAGCCTCTCATTAGTAATTCTAGTTCTGAGATAAGTGTCGAATCTTTTCAAACTAGAAAAAGACCTTTCGCAAGAAGGAGTTAAACAGGTAATGTCACTACAATTTTTAGTAAGTTATACAATGTCTCAAATGCATCACGGTATTGATGTACTAAATTAAGTTTTTCAAAACACTGTTGCATCAACTAAATCTACGGCATTAGCATAATCTACATTTGAGTTCTGTAAATGGTCAGACAAAGAACCTGTTTGTCTTAACAATACTTTCAAAATAAAAAGAAACATAACAAATGTTTCATTTAATTGATTTAAGAGGCGAGTATAGGGTGACCACCTCTCAGGGTTTTCACCCGGAGTCTCAGGTTTTCTACACCGCATCTCCGGGCTCCGGGTTTTGTAATAATTTCTCCGGGTTGCACTAAATTTATAATAATGTCTAAATATAACTGTGTCAATTATATCGATGAAAATAAAATACGTTTTATATAATAGTCGCAAACTTTGCGTGTGCGTATCACGTATCATGCTATTTGCCTTTTTCTTAAATAATAGGAATATATTTCGAATTCAACCCTTTAATAGTTAAAAAGCAAAACTGCTACTTTAGATTCTTTCTCGGTTCAATCGTATTCAGCAACCATTAGAAATTTCATATAGGTAATTAGGTTCAGAATCTTTGAGTATTCGTTTCGTTTTTAATCGAATTTCATTTGATTCTAGAGGTAATTTTTCGTTTTTATCTCTTAGGTCAATAACGGTTACATGTTTCTTTTCAAACCTCGTTGTTTATTGTGTTCACATTCAAGTGTTCAAATTGCCATTTCTCACTCGTAAAGTAATTCACAAAAATCATAATTTTTAGGTAACGTTGAGTCTTTTTTGAATAAAATCGTTATTATCTCCAAAACCGTTAACTTTAGAACAGCGGTTTTCAACCATCTTTATTGGCGCATCCCTTAGCATGCTAGTTGTTTCTCAAGTACCCCTGAATACTATTGTATGCATAATATTAGCATAAGCTTTATTATTGTATGGATGTATGTATGTATGTATTATCGATAACCTCATTTTACCTTGCGGTGTAGAGGCTGGTGCTTTATGCGCTTGCATCTGGCGGTACAATGCTCAACTTGCTTGGGATTTGGGATACAAAGTTGGACTGCGCCTTTTGTGCTTGCGCAGCAACCATTGTGTGAGGCGTGTGTCATGGTGATGTGTTGACCTTGTTACTCTATGTCTCAGCTTTATTATTACAAAATAAAAAGTCATTGATGATTGAGGGTGTATTTTCCAAAAATAACAAAGACATACAAAGAATGTCTATACTATTTGTTTATTTATACTACTAAAATAGAAAAATATTTATAAAATATACAGGGTGTTCGGATAATAGGGAACCATACATTGATGGTGAGTTCTACGCATTAAAATAATAAAAAAACTTCATATGCAGTATTGTCCGAAAATCGTTATTGGCGTAGATACCGACCCTTAAAGTTTAACTTTTTTTTTTTAATTTTTATTTATTTTTTATAACTGAGCAGATAATTACTTTAAACTTTGTGTACGTGCTCTTTACTGAAATGCTCACAAACAAAACGAAAAATAATCGATAACATGTATTTTGAACTGGCAGTTAACCTAAAACCATATTTTCTTTTTAGTCATAACTTTTATATCTGAAGACATACCTCCGATCTAGATACGGCATCTTGTAGGGCAGGGGTCGGCAACCTTTTTCGGACGGCGGGCCATTTTAAAAATAATTTTTTTTATGCGGGCCGCACATTCAAATGTAACTTAAATAGTGCTTTTATATCATATACGAGTATAAATATTATTAAAAATAAATATAGAAAAAATTTATTTTTTATTGACATGCTATAATAACAATGTTAGAGAACAAAAATTTTACAATTCTTAAAAGGGAAAAAAAAGAATATACAATTCCAATTAAATATGTATAAATATGTAAATATAAAATATATAAATATAAAAAATATAAAATATTGTAGTGAAACGTCATACGGCTGTCAACATGAACGCACATATGAACATACAGTAGCAAACTGGCGAAATGAAAGAATTAGTGATAAGCCTATCCGGAATGAATAATCGGAAAGTTTCCGATTGTTCAAAAAGTCGGAAGGTTCCTATTATTTCGGAACTTTTCGGAATTCGATTATTTTACTGTTCGGTGCACAAAATTCGGAACTTTCGGAATTCGATTATTTTACTATTCGGTACACAAAATGAGAAAACGAAATGCCAATTTGAACTGAACGGAATACGGAATGTTGTATTGACTCACTTGACTGCTATATGCTGGTTGGCGAATGTCGACGAGTCGCGCCGTGTGCGCACGTGTATGATACGTGAATGGCACTAATGGCAGTGGTATTTCGTAGATTAATTATTAGATAGTACACCTACAGACTTCAAATTCAAGTATTGTTTTATACTATCTATTATGTACTTTATGTGCTATTAAACTTTAAAATATCACTACCATTTTCCGAAAGTCTATTAACGTAACTACTGTAATAATTTGAAAAAATATTTTATTTCCTCATATCCCACTGTGCGACTGAAACTCATAAATTGTTTTTTAGGATACTGCATTGCTAACTAGCATCTACATAGTTACCAATGCAGTATCCTAAAAAATCTTATACGATACACGACCGGTAGAATTCTTATGGCCTTGCCAAACATACAGGTCTCGCCCTACGGTTCGACCTGTAAAGTGTTGGCGCGGCCATAAAAATGTTGCTACCGGTCTAATAACGTAAATAGCTATTACTGACCGTTCTACAAACCCAAACAATAGATGCCAACGCAGATAAGGGCTTACGGCGCGACGGCGAGTGCTCTCATCGTAAATTTGCACGCACTTCATCTTCCTTCCGCTTGTTGTTATTTCGCTCGTTTTCCCTTGCTTGCATTTACGGAATGTAAAATAATCGGATGATATTCCGATTTTATAAACATTCCGAAATGGAACATTCCGATTATTTAAATCATCCGATTATGCCCATCACTAGAAAGAATGCTACACTTGCTAAGCGAGACGTCGTATTCGCTGGGGAGTGGGGATTAAACTTGCCCAGTAAAATAGGTTTCCCACTATGCTTCTGTTTGTCGCGTATTTTTGTCACCGGCCCCATTTCGGCACGCTTACGCTCTAAGTTTGTTGATTTTTCCTAAAGTTATATTGGTGCTTTGGCGGGCCGCGCAAAAAGGTGCAAAGGGCCGCATGCGGCCCGCGGGCCGCAGGTTGCCGACCCCTGTTGTAGGGAATAAAAAAAATCAAAATTAATGTACTCTTGTTTGGTATAACATAAACCGTTTGGTTAGAAATTCTATCTAAAGTTTTAAGGCTTTTCTTTTCAGGGTTATTATCTGATTAGCCTTGATAACAAAAATGCAATTTTTGTTTGTTTGTTGTCGAGTTGTTTACCTGCACTTATTATTGTTTTTTTTCAGTTATAAAAAATAAATACAAATTTAAAAAAAAAAGTTAAACTTTAAGGGTCGGTATCTACGCCAATAACGATTTTCGGACAATACTACATATGAAGTTTTTTTATTATTTTAATGCGTAGAACTCACCATTAATGTATGGTTCCCTATTATCCGAACACCCTTACACACCAATACATTTTTTACCCAAATTTTTGTCCCTTATGCATTTTTTTAAAAACATTTATACGAGTTGCTAATTTTAATCTCTTAGAGCCGTACGTAAAAATTAAAAAACATTTCATAAATAAGCCTTCTACTGGTAGAAAACATTTGCCAAATTTTCATTTGAATATCCTTTCCCAATTTACAATGAAATGATATAAACCATAAAGGTTGAGAATTGAAACTATGCTTATACGAGTATGAAATTTGTTGGCCAATTTGTGACGTACGATATGGGCAAGGATTTGGTTACATCCTGTATTTTGTTCGCTAACCATTAATAGTAAGGAATAAAAACATTGTTTTTATTTGCTTGCTTTTTGTTCTCTATAAACATTCTGTATTTCTCATTGATGAAAACCTTTTTTTACTCGCGAAGGATCTCAGGGTTTGTATAAATTTAAAGGTGGTCACCCTAGTCCAGTAGCATCTACTCGATGAGTACTCTCATCTTTAAAATTACCTTCACCGTCAGCTATACTATGCAGTAACACTATAATTGATCCAAATGTCTTGATCATCATATCACATGAAAGAAATTATGCAATCTAATGGGTGTCAGTCAGTCGTTTTAGTTCCATTGGTTTTTGTTTAGGATATATTTCTTTTTGTAGGTTGATAAATTTTGGGTGCACTGTAGAACTAACAAACACATGCAGTTTTTCTAAAACTGAGAAACCTGAGAGACCTTCATCAGACATATTGTTATTGCTTACGTTATTGTCATTATCATCATCTTTACAAACACTTTATTCGGTATCTTCAGGGAACTCCATCATCTCCACAACACTATTATTTTCAGTATTTAATTCGTCCTTTTTAGCAACGTTGGTCTCTTTGATTATATTGGAGTAGAATCAAAGTAATCCCTTATTAGTGTCTTAGCACGCTTCATTTTTTAAAAGACCGCTAACAATTAAAATGCACACTAGCACACTTCACCGAGCAAATGTATTCAAAGCAGACATCAGACACCAAATGTTTATATATTAAAATTTAGCTAAATTGTATTCTCTTTTGTATTCGATATTGATTGTGAAATGACCTATAAACATAACAGGATTATTACTGTATCAAATTGTGTCGACCAACCATAAGGGTGTTTGTTAACCCAGATAAGAGCGTAAGTTGATATTCTGCATCTTAGCAGTATTCCTTATCGTGCGGCTAAAAGGCCCATTAATAATCAAACCACAAAATGAAGTTGATTTTTAGTTTATGTATTTTACTGCAGCAAATAAACATTCCCCATTAAAAGTTCTTCGAAATTAGTATTTAGTTCATTCATTTTATTATAGCAACATATTCAAAATATCTCTTTGAATGTGTTTAGACAAGATATTAATCAAAGGGTGTCTTCGGGGGGGGGGCACTCAGGAGGGCATAGCTGAATCTTCGGGGGGCCTGGGCCTCCCCAGGCCCCCCCGTAGTGCCGCCACTGTCTGGCCCTGCTTGAGAAAGCACACGGTAGAAGGAAGAAATCTGTTGATAGAGTCAATTCTATACCAGATGAATCTTATACCTATCGAAAAAGATCTAAAGCTATACTACAAAGACCAAATATCAACAGGAGTTCAAACAAAATGGAATGAAGGCGATACTTAACCAGAAATAATGTTTTCCTGTAATGCACAGCTCAGTTACCGTTCTAGAAGGATACGAACTGGCCACATTCGCTTAACGAATAACCTTTGACTATAATATTTTAGGTACATTGTGTTGCTTAAATGTCATAGCCAAATGTATACTGATAAAATTAGTAGTCTTCACCCCCAGTGTTGCCAACAGTTGAGAATCGGTTTCCACCAGAAGGTCAAATAAAATTTACCAGAATTCCACTAATAATAATATTTTTTTGCCAGAATAATATTTTATTCATAACTTCACAACGCACAGATAAACAAAAGTAAAAAAATAACATTAACATTTAAAATATTTATTTCCTATTTCTATTAAAAATAGGAAACAAACATTACAACACAAACATACAGTGGCTGTTAAAGATGTAGATTCCCAATGATGCTGCTTTAATTCACTTTTTAACACAAATATTGAATTTTTTATTCGTTAAAAGTCTCATCAACAAAATGCAATGCGCAAGTGACAAAGATTCGTGAGAGAACCCTTTTATAAGCTATTTTTACATGTTTTTCCCCTAATTACGAGCAGATACTTGTAAAAAAATCCCCCATTTATTATGTATTTGAACCAGATTTTTTTTCTTACAAAATGCTATTATACTTCCTTGAATTATAGCCAGCTTTATCAGTTTCCGCTACGCGTCAGCGGGTATTAATGAAGCTAGCCATGTTTCAATAGTGTTGCTTGTGACTACTAGTTTATAAAATTGAAGAAAAATACCAGGAATTCAGTAAAAAATTTGTGTAATCTACCAGATTTTCTACATCTACCAGATTGAAAATTAGTCCACTAAATACGTGTTTCATTCTACCAGATTTAGTAGAAAATCTACTAAGTTGGCAACACTGTTCACCCCCCGACGTTTCCACTCGGTATGTACCCACTACTGTAGGCAAAAGTATCTTGGACAAGCCTTATGACTGATTTTCGAAATTTTTACGCTCTGAAACAAGCTTATTAGTAGCTTCAGCGTACTTATGCGAACGTTTTGTCCGTCCGTCCGTCCGTCCGTCTGTCTGTCTGGATCGCCTGTAACTTTCGAACGGCTACAGATATCGAAATTTTGAAAGGGGGCAAAGTTGTTGCTAAGGTCCCGAGCACCTTCATGCGCTATTTGGTTTTGGCGAAAGGTGGCGATTTTCCACTTTGCAAAATTTCCAAGCATTGTAGCACAGTGGCGGCTTGTCCACTTGGCGCCATCTACAGAAGTTCGGTGGTCACGTTTTGAACTACACATTCTGGGTGCACTATAATTCCACTTGGCGCCATCTACAGAAGTTCGGTGGTAACGTTTTGAACTACACATTCTGGGTGCACTATAATACTTAATGTTTTCGCAGTGCTGAAGCTACTCTTTAGACCTGTAGTTGAGCAGTTTATTCAAAATCTAGAATGCTGGTTTCAGTTGACTGACACTGACAGTATTGTGACAAGGTTGCTTTGATATTGAATAAATCTATGGTCATGTCTATACAGGGTATAACATACTGTCCCAGATACTTTTCCATGCAATGGTAATATCCAAAACAAAACAAAAACTGAGGCACCTCTTGATAAGAGTTTCTAGCATTATTTAATTAGTTTAAACGAGGTTTTAAACAATTACATTAACTATAACAATTTTGATTCGTAGCAACGTCCAAACAAGTTGACAATTAAGTTAGAAATACCTAGCAACTATACATATTAAAGCAGTCACACTCACAACAGAACCATTTTTTTGTCTTGGATGGTACAAGAACGTAGTACATAATCTTTTTCAAACGCGTTTATTTGTTTTCACGTTAGCTACCTACTTACGATATCAATATACAAAAATCTAGTGTGATACACGCACACCACTTCCTTTTACAGTGATAAGAATTAGCTAAAATTTGATTTTAAATTTTTAAGCATTTGTCAAAAATTTTCAAAAATAACAAATTTTACAAAAACGGTACAAAATAGATTGTTAGTTCAAGAGACAAATTATCTCTAGAATTTTAAGCTGTTCTATTTAAAATAGGAGTTAATAAAAAAATAGAAAAAAAAAACAAAAGAAACCCATTTTAGAAGTATTCAACTGGAAAATCACCTATCTCACATCAATACACATTAAAAATGTAATAAAAATATAGTTTAAAAAAATCGTTGGAGCCGTTTTTGAATAAATTGAAAAAAACTGAAAAATCACAAGAGTAAACACCTACTTCCGGTTATGCGATTTTCTTCAAAAGCTTGCTGTCGCATCTACATAGTACACAAAACTTATATATGAAGTGTCAACGCCATACCTCTTTCAGTTTTTAAGATATTCTGTTCACAGGCAGACACACAGACAGACCAATGAAAAAAATATGTTTTTTGGGATCAGGGGACTCTAAAACGTGAAGATCTGTTGAAAACTTAATTTCGAATTTTTGGGGTGAATCCAATACTTCCTTTATTGTGAAAGGAAGTAAAAATAGGGAAACAATTAGAATCAATGAACGTGTTTCTTATAAATACATCTCCGACGAATGTAGTTCTCCGAAGATTCTTATCATTATTTTTTATAGTAAATTTCACAGGAACTCCCAAAATTCTATTTTACAAAAAGGGCAGATTTCAATGTTTCTACTGACAGTTGAGTTATGTTTTTCTGTTTTCCATATTTTGTTTAATCTAGAAAAAAAATCATTTACGGAAGCACTAGTCCCTGAGAGGCACAAGCAATACTTTGCACAACGTCTTGCGCCACTTTTACTTTGGCGGGAAATTTTGATTAAATCTGGGGCTATGCCGTAAAATCCGGGCTCCATAGCTCAGTAGTTACACATTCTGGGTACTGATCTAAGGGTCGAGAGTCAGGGACGTAGCTACAGGCTTAGGGGCCCCGGGGCAACAAATAATTATGGGGCCCCCACATTATCTTCCCCTTTACCTCTACACCACTTTCTTTTAGTAAGCCGTTTTAATGGGGTTACTATTTGGTGTTTTTTCTGTTAAGATAGCAGAATGCACATTTAAAACTGACAAAACACATATTTACTTGTCACATTGGGTTTAACATAAAACTGTATTTAATGTTTAAACAGGCTAAGTTCGGTTCAAAACTTTTTTTAAGAAAATTTCGTAAAGTAACTTCCTCCGTCTTCGGGGGCCCCCTATGTTCGGGGGCCCCGGGGCGCTGCCCGGCTGCCCCGGTGGTAGCTACGGCCCTGTCGAGAGTTCGATCCCCGAACCCAGTGGTTTTTAAAAAATAAAAAATGCAGATGAAAATCGCAGAAACAGAATGCCATCATTCGGAACGTAGTGATGGGAAGTTTCGATACTTTTTCGGACTAGTTCATTCCAATCCTATTCCGCAAGTGGATCGAGTCCATCGGATTCGATCCTGGGATCGACATCGAAATTGAATGTGCATTTCAGACACCCGGGGTCCTCGGTCATTCCGACCGGGAACGAACAACGCGCGTATCTTTGTTTTGGTGAGTGGTCACGCAGTCGGTAATTCGGTATGTTTATATGTCTCAAACATCAATTGGGCATATATAAAGCCGCCAAAAGCCATAAATCACTGATAACTGATAAAAAAGCATGCAACTTCGACCGTATTATGTGTCGCCTGTTGACGTCGAGCCTCTAAAACGAACACTATCATCATTTGCTGTTCCCCAGCAACCAATTGTATTGTATTCTGTATTGAAATGGATTGAATAACGGAATGCCAAAGGAATGAATATCCGCGAGAATTGACGTCTCGCGACCTTTTCGTTCCTCGGAACGAATCCGAACCGAAACTTGACTCGATCCAAATCGATGCTGCCCCGGATTCGATCCTTTGTATCGAATCCGACCGGATCGACACATCGCTAAATTCGGAAGTGATGTAAAGCAGTGTAGGTCATATGTTACTACGATGTGTAGCATGTAAAAGATCCCTTGCTAGGGTTGGAACTCCTTAGTCTCGGCAAAAGTCTAAGTAGGACAAAGGTACCAGGTACTCTGCATGCCTAGACCTTGTTCACGGGATTGGCAAAAAGGACCTATGAAGGGCTATTTGCTTCATATCAGTCTTCAACAACAAATACTAACTAACTAGAGTAGGGGCTAATGACCATAGTCGCTAAAGCCACGTAATACTTAAACCCAACCCAACAAACAACTTCTGATCCGTGGTTCATGTTACGTGTAAATTAAGAATTATATCAAGAGAGCACAGTAAATGGTTGGGGCATAATTAAGCAAAATAAATTAATATTATTTGCATTTTGTCGTAGTGGTTGTAGTATCCAGTTACTTTCTCATATGTATTGGCAAAAAATTAAATAAAGTAAAAATGAAAACTGAACTAGAAACTATTGCACAAAACAAACAAAAACAGTAATCAAGTACGAAAAAAGCAACCGTGACTTTAAACGGAAAACCTAACCTAAAATTCAGAATCGTTATCCAAGAAAGCTGAAACTACAAAAAAACAAAATCACATGAAGAGTAATAGAGACCAGCATTCAACCAAGCGAACGGCGACGTAGTGCTATGCATTTATTGCCAAAGAAGCCAAGAATGTAAGCATTAAATGGTATCACAAATCACAATCGTTATTTTTAATGAAGACAATATATCGTGTGTTCCAAAAAAAAAACTCATTTAATGTAGGCCTTGGAAAGTAAGATAGAAAATCTAGTCATGTCTTAACTTAAGTCTGTAGGAGAATGTCAGATTGCAATTTGTTTATGAACATATCTGTCACTGTGACAGATAAAAGTTTACACTGCATGTTTAATTGTATCAAGCTAGAGGGAAAATAAGATGGCATTTACACAGCAATGAGTGTAATAATCATAACGGTCAATAAAAATTGTTTTTGTTAAGTGTTTTGTATATTTTTAGGAAAATAGTTCAATGTCAAGATGTAATTTAGTTCTCTCTGACTTGGTAGTTCATCTGCATCAATTGGTATATCTTAAGTTACGGCAAACTTCGATTTGATCATGGCATGTTGCGAATGAGTTTTTTTTTAACATACGATAGCTTTAAATGCAACTGAGGGTATACAAAAATAGTAGTGAGAATGTTCAATCTCGATTTATAATTACGACTTTATTTGTTTAGACCCAAAAGTTGTATACTTGTAATGATTATAAAAGTACTAACCTTACACGCTCATCATAAGACGGGAAGCGAAACGACCATTCTAAACCTTTCTTCTTCCACCACTTCCAGCCTTCCTTCTGGGTTGGGAGATGCACCTAATTTTTCAGCCTTCCCCCTACGTCACCCATTCCAGACACATTAGTCTGTATTTAATTTGATTATTTGTATCAGTTCCTGTATTCAAATGAGGGTTCTTTTCGGCAACTATTTTGGTTATCATTGCTCCGCTTCGGATCTTCAAGGTGTAGCATAAGTGTATTATCGATTATACCCCCTAAAAGCTTGCAGGCTGTCGATGCTAATGATTAGGTCGATAACTGTCCGAGTCGAGTTGGATTTGTTATGTGGCAGAATTAAATTTATTGTACTATAGATGTTCTCCAAATTTAACAAAAAACACAATTTTCTTTCTATATCTAATGTAATTTATTTAGTTCTTGCTGCAAAATTTCGGAAATGCTTTTAATTATAAAATAATTGATACTATCAATTCCGGCATATCTGTACATCTCGATTTAACTTTTTGGTGTGCAAGTACAAAATATAGAGCAGTTGAAGTATGTGCATATATTGATATATTAATCAAGAGCTATAGATACTTCATCGACCTGGGTCATTAAAATATACAAGAGATGTTTTATGGTTTGTGAGGACTAATTACATGATGCCAAAAGATGGTGTAATAAGAAACTTGTTGTGCATTTGAGTCGATTTCTTGATGAAACTAACCATACCTCTCGACTCGAATCATTTTAAGCAGTCAAATTTCGCAGATTTTTCAAGTTTTAAAGAAATAAACAAAAATTAAGTCTTTTTGTAATAGAATTTTAGCCTGTAGTATAATATAATATCCAGATTTTTAAAGTTTGTCTCTTCATTTTGCTCATGAGCTCAAAGCAGTTATATACAGCATCCTATAGCAGTCAAGTTTATGCCATTGCCATTGGATAACACTGGAGAAAGTAAGCCCGATGGTGGACGAAGCAAATACGATTGGTACAACGCAGCGTGACGAACGCAGATTAGTTAGCTTTTATATACATGGTGTTTTGTTATAATATGCTATTACGTTTCACTGATATACGCACAGAAGTTTCTAAAGAGTATAGAAAGCAACAAGTTCTATACAATAATTAGCACCAATTACTATTCTTAGAAAAATAATTTAAATAGTAAATGATCAGAGTCGTGAAATTATCTTCCGCAGAGCAGAATTTTGCATTTATTTTGGTTTTTTTTCAAGTGTTGCTTGCATTAAAATCAAACAAGGGACATGTAAAATATTTAAATAATATACTTGGGAAATACATAGAATTGTTGAAGTTGAATTATATCACCGTGGTCTCCAAGCTGTTTTGATCGCGACAAAAATGTAATGGTGCGTACCCCTAAAATATACAAAGTGTAACGTAAGTACGTTAAAACATTTCAGGGTTGTAATCCTCAGCCCATTCTTCATTTTTGATATATGGGGTGTTTTCTATAAAATATAGTCTTCCTCTTCTACATAATTTTTTAATTAGTACAGCTTTTTAAACCAAATTTGGTATACAGTACTCTTGGGTAGAACCCCTTAAAATGCACTATTACAAGCTCTACAATTAATCAGTGGAGAAGATATTGGTAATCAGTGAAATAAATTCAAGAAAACAATAGTTACAGCTTGTAGAAAATTATATGCAAACTATGTAATTCTGTATAGAAAGTATATCTTCGACTTTTTCGTTATCTCTCATAGTTCCTTGTTAAATTCGATTTATTAAATGTATTTCACCATTTTTGCAATCTCTTGAAGTGTCAAAATAGTTTTGTCTTGAATTAAAATTAATTGCGTTGTTTTGAAACCTGTAAACAATGTCTCGTCTTGAATATAAGTCAAGACCTTGAAAATGTACTGATCACTACTAAATAATTCGAACACTTGCTACATTTCCGGTAGTAATGTTCGTAACAGTTTTACACTTTCTGTATAGGATTAAATTAATAACCTTAAAATAAGATTGCTATTAATTTTCTACAGGGTGTTACTATTTTTGTTTGTTAAATTAATGGCACTGATGACTCATTAATCACCCACTGCTTAATAGTAGACGAAGAGCTTCACAATGTCACATTTAAGAGAAGTCCTATCCAGGTGTAGTGTGCACCAAATGTGGTTTAAGTAGCTGCACTATTAAGGACAGTATAAGAAAAATATGATATTTTTGAACAGTTATACGAACTTTTTACTTAAAATTGGCTAAGGATTACCACCCTAAAATATTTTAACATACTTAAATTACAGCCTCATATTTATACGTACATACAAATATCGTGGGTTGGCAGCATTAACGACTCCATACTTAGCTACAGACTCGCTCTCTGTCAATTAGTGTTCATGATCGTGTAATTTAAAAATGCAAGTTAATTGTTAACTTTTAATTGATTTTCTTGTTTTTTCTGTCATCTGGCGTAACCCCACTCACGTACCCCACTTTGGAGACCACTGGCTCCAACATGTCAGATCTCTAAATTTAGACGTTTGTAATGCACAATATCGAATATGGCATTCTGTAATTTTGTAAAGGATTTCTTTCACCGCATTTTTAATTTTTAAAAGCTTCACCGGAACCGAGAATCGAACTTGCGACTCTTAGACCAGTAGTCAGAATACTGAGCTACCAAGCCCGACGATTCGGGAGTATTTTGTTGTCACCTAAAAACAACTTGCTTACCAATTTGAAAATCGATTCGCTGCAACTCATCAGGATATTTAGATAGAAGTAAGTTCAGTTATATAGTCTTTTCGGTTCAAGGAACCTGTAGTTGATTTATGTTCACACCCTGAATAAACCCCAAGCCATAGAAATAAAAATGAATTATTTTTTCACTACAAAATATTGATTGTAAGATAAATTATGGAAGACTTGCAACAGAAAATACTATTTAATTATCCTATTAAACTAACTTTTGATGTTAAAACGTCCGTGGAAAGATGACGACAAAAGTGTTCTGATTTCAAGTTTAACATTAACTGCATGATAAAAACGGCTATTACAAAAGTCTCATGGCACCGAATACGCTATAAAATATATCCAATGTATTTTTATGCCATAAATACTTAGTAATGATACACACACGTTTGTTGTTCTTAGTTTAGAGCCGGATGTGTGAAAGATACTTTTGAGATCAAAAGGTTTATAGCATTAAAAACAACAATGGACAAACTGAATGCACATGAAAATTACTTACCTTTCTCTCCTGCTGCTAGATATTTGCTTCTCCACGTTGAACTAATGGTGTGAATTTGTATACCATGAACACATGAAGATCTATTTAGCTTCTAATTGCTTCGTTTGCGTTTTTGAGCTGAAACATGTTTATAAGTAGTTCGAAAAGCTGGCTATCACCTTGTTTGCTGGAGAATGTCTGGAGAGCCAACCTCCTATTCCGTAAGGCATTTGATGTGTTGCTAAAATATAGAAGAAATCATTTCCTCCAATAGCTATAATATACAGTGTGTCGTATCTATAGTATAACCGATTAATATGTTTGAACAAGTAATGTATTTTCCTGAAGAAAGACAAGTTTACATTTGTTAGTATGTTTTTAACATTTGAAGCGGTTTGCTGGGATTATTTCCTTATACAAAATTAAATAAACTCGGCTGTAATGCATTTACTCAAGAAAATATAAACACTTACCTTAGTGTAAGTTTGTCATACTTAAAAGTAACAATCTTTATATGTTACCTACCATTTGACAGCTGTTGTAAAAAACAAGAGAGAAATAGGTACTTCCTCAACTTTGAAGATAGCTAAATGATCATACAAGGGGCAGTTTCCATAATGTGACTAGATACTGTTATTTGTTTATAACTACATGAATTTGGAAAATTGGTCACTATATTCTTCTGCCATTCCTGGAGCTGGCTTTTTCATTAGTGTTTTAAAAATCGGTTAAATGATGCTCGCTGTAAGAGTGTGTGTAGCAGATATTACAGCTGCTGTTTAGTAAATACTGCGTATGTACTTATTCCCACAGCAAAAACTATATTATGAAATGTAATAATGAAACATGTTCTCTTTTTGCTTTCTCTTTGTTAAATTGCATGTATAATTACGAACTACACGTGTGGCCCGCGAGTTGCACGACATTGGAATTGGAACGTTTTTCTATGCATGAGCATACGCTAATGATCTAATCCCTAAAATCTTGTATTCATCCAGCAGCAGCTGCATACAGCTTGAGTACATTCGTTTCATCATATTAACTATATAGAACTCACTTTAATATTTCTTATTATAACTGCAATTAGATTATTTATAGTAAACCTTCAATTTACTCGTTGTCCACAAATATAAAAAGCATTAGTAGCGATGGTTTAATTATTAATTTAAATTTGAGAACATTTTCATAACCATCTAAAAAATAATTATTACTTATTGCAGTCACAGCCTCTAGTCTGCTTGCGTACATTTAATGAATATGTTGTATTGCAAACTACATGTTACAGTTGTGACCCCACGAACCACACTTCCGCCGTTGAAAATAATGCGAAATTCAAGCCCCATCGCTGTTTAGCTGGCTGGGTTTAGGCATGGAATAACACAACCAAGTGAATTGATAAAAATTTATTATTTATTAAGTCTTAAATTTTGTTGCAATATAAAAACACAACACAATATTAACAAAGATTTCTTAACTTTAATTATTTACAATTATTTGGAACACTGTACATTTTTACAAACTAATCGATATAAACTTGTTCTTGCACCAAAAAATATGGGCGTGGCTGATCCACCTTATTTCATGGCCGAATTCATTGTATTTACACAAAAAGGTAGCAGCTGAAACGGCGAAAACAGTTGTGTAATGCTCGAACGGCGCCCCTGATACCAGAAATTATTGAAAACTAACACAAGGCCTCAATTAAAAGGAAATGTATAAAGTTTAAAAATTGATAAAGGGAGATAACAACAACTTTATCGTATCCAAACGCTACTAAACAAATAGAACGAATAAAAGTGTCACAACGTTAGGGACAGATAACATACAAACATAACAAGCTTTAATGAGTACATATTGCAAGCTTTCCCAAGTTACAACCAAATTGTGCCTTTTGGACAAATTACAGTTTAAAAATTCAACATAGCAAACAATAAATTCCTAGTATGTAGCTTTAAAACAAAAGACTTCCGTACAGTGTACTACACAAACTGCTTTCAAGAGATAGTATTGTAATATTGTAAAGTAATATGAAAAAGTGAATATATTATTAGTCTTAAAACATAAAATACAGGTATACTGAGGATAGAATATACAGGGTGGTTGCTTTGGTTGGTTTTGACAAGACTGTTATAATCGACATTCATTACAAGAGCACACACTTAAACCAATCACCCTGTATGTTTATAAGTAGATACGTATCGAACTGTAAAAATAAGATTGATAAGAGAGTCGGGCTGGTCTTACACTATGGAAATTTAGTGCCGATAATTAGAACAAAAACTAGTATGCTTGCACCATAATAACGTGTAGCATCTTTCGAAACGGAATCGCTTCATTGTTTAAAAAGTAAAATGGAACAATGCGTCATGAGAATACAAAAATAGGTCTACCAGCATTTCAAATTTAAATGAGTATCGTTGCTTAATCTGCTCGACTTAAACAATAAGCGTCGGTTGCGTTTCGAAAATCTGAAAACGCCGTGTCCTCTTTGAACAGTCAAGGGTTCGGTGTTTATAATATCTAGGGTTTTACAGATATAATAGTAATAATATAATATAGCGTATTTCACAGTAAGAAGAACTTTACGTCATTCGTTTCTTTACTATCACAGCTCAGTGCACTTGCCCAACTGCGTTTGCGCTTGCGCATAGAATATTTGGAATGTTTCAATAGCTATGTCGTTATTACGTATTGGCAAAAGGATGTTTTGCGTTATAGAATGTCAAAATACAGCTTTAAATGGGTAATGTGCATAGCCAGCTTCAGACAACTTGCATATAGCCCTATACATATATTCAGATCAGTTGGATACCACTTGTAATATTCATAAATAAATATTTATACCATTAAATACAATGCAGCATAGAAAAATATCGTTGCATTTTAAAGAAATAAAATTAAGTAGATATCTGTGAGAACCAATTGTGCCGATAACGACCAGAGTTGATTACACGAAGGAATGTGTGTACATACCTAGCTTCAATTATGCCAGAATTGTTTCTTTAATTTTAATATTTCATGCATTAAAACTATTTACAGATGATTTAAGACATTTTATAAAAATTATATTTTGAAAGTTCGAGTTTGCAACTTTTAAATACCAAAAAATAAAGAGCGAGGAAAATTCTCAAAAAAAAATGAGATTATCATAGCTTTACCTAGAACTGCAGTAATTTCTAATGGGGAGATTCCAATCATTATAAAAATCAACTTAATCATTTTTGTGTATATCAAGCAGTTTTAAAGTTGAAAGATTTCTCAGGTTTAGTGTAAAACTTCAATGCCGAATCCACTACAATTCCCAAATTCGGCTTTGGTGACAATGGGTCGTCGCGCCTAAACCTCCCCAAAGAGCAGTGCGGATGTGATAACAATGCCGACGAATAAATAATAGCAAATTAAATGAAAAACAAATCTAAACTTTCCAACAATTATAGATAAATTCAAGGTAGTTACGTACCATCCCACTTACTGATAACGAACGGTAGTAATCATAATACGGCAAAACTGTACATGATCGACAAGCGCTTTACAATTTCGTTGTTGTACCTAATGACAGTCATAATTACAATGCTCGGCAACATTAAAATCCACTAACAAATTAGTATATAAACGAATTTTGACAATTTATATTGCTGGGAATTAACGTGGAAATGGGGAATTTAAAAGTTCACCAAGTACAGTATTTAATAATACTAGTAATTAGTATACAGGGTCGATATATGAAAACGTACCATATAGTCGTAGCATCTTTGAAATCGATCAAATATGAGTAAAAATCCACGAGGATAAAATCAATCCGTTGTCCATGTAAGGACCTATTTTTCTCATGTGCTCACTACTGTGGGCGAGAAATGGGTACATTTCGATGTCTCTGAGATTAACAGGCTTGAGCAAAGACAAAAAAATTAACAACGAAGGAGTTCTACTCATATAACATATGGCAAATAAATGGACGTTCTTACGCAAAAGCAACTAAAATTTTAATATTATGGAGAAATAGTGCGAAAAATTTTCCCGTTGCTCGACAACGCGACTTCTCACAACTGATTTGAAGATTTGAAGTTTTTAACCATCGAATATTTCCTCTTTGTTCCACTAAAAAAATTTAAAAAAAATGTGAATGATTGAGAAATTAAAGTAGCGGAACTCACTTTTGGCCGTACATTTTTAAAGACGTACTATAAATTTAATTATGCTCTTGATTGTAAATAAAATTAAACTGTATAAATTCGCAATTCAGACAAGATAACATCATTTTAATCAAATTAATATTCGCTTCTCATTATGTAGAAACCATTTTTAATCGCCAAAAAATTTAAATATCAATATTTTATAAATTATGGTCGCGATGAGCATTAAATGTTTACTGTCATCATAAATTAAGTCAGTATTTACGCTGGCAAAGGCATTATAATATATAAAAAGTCTCAAATGTCTATCGAATGCAAAATTGCTACTAAAGTGGAAAATAATAAATCCAATCTTAATTGAATTATAATGTTATTAAAGCAATTCTAATTTTTGAGTTATATAAATTTCTATGCAGAGTAGTTATTAGTTTCTAACTTAATTTCGATTTCTTAATTTTATTCCAATCAACAGCATTATGAATTTCAGTTTTATTTTGCGCTTTATCTCGATTCAATCCCATTTTTATTCCAGTCGAGTTCATTCTGTCAATCTAAAACAATTTATACAGTTAATGCTTGAATTAAATTAATTACTTCCTGCTCGTTGATTGGTGCTTATTTTTCAAACTTGAGTTTCGTATATCTACTGGTGAAAGCCTTATTTGCACAGTTAAAACAGCAGAATTTCTGGAATTAATTGTAAAACAACAATATTTGTGCGTCATTTTGCGTCATACAGCTTTGCTTTGTTAGACAATTCGCTTCAATGCTAATCAACAGTTTTGTTGACTGTTTCTTACGATCTAACGTTCAATCGCTTCAACCCCATAGTTTCAGCAATCCTACCACAACTATTGAAATCGAATAATGTTTACATACAGCCTGCCAGGTGTACAAAACTGTTGGCTTTGCTCGACAGTCATCTTGGGCAAATCTCGCGTTGGCAAAAATTAAATTCGAATAATCTTTTAGTACTTTTGGCCAAAATAAAAATCCTTTATAGCCGTTGAACGACCTCATATAACACGCTTTTATTTTTCAGAGCCGTGTCTGCGCCTCCAAACAGGCGGGTCTCAGGTAAGTGGCTGTTAATTCGGCCTAATCCTGTTTACACGACGGATTGAATTGCAGCCCGCTTTGATGTTTCCTTCGAATTAAGGTTTTTAATTTGGACGATGCCGCGCTTATGCAAAATAAACGGATTCTACGCAAACGCGTATTACGGTTTTCAAATTCAGACCCGTCCAGATCTGGTTTACGTAACCGTCGCTTAATTAATTGTTCAAAACTGACCGCTTTATTATGCTGTTACTTGCAAAGCCCCGTTTAATGTCTTCAAATTGCTGGATTTTATTGCTGCAAAAACCCGACTGCTAGACGCCCCGTTTTTTCAGTTTTTGGCCACAATCGCTTCTAGTCAGAAAATTCTTTCTGTATCAGAACATTTTTGAAAATAGATACCATAAACATTACATATAATAGCAATTAATGTCACTTCAATTTCAAACACTACGTGCAGGAAATAATATTTTAAGCTAAAAGATGTATAGAGTGATTCATAAGTATGGTCATTAAATTTAGAGATAAGACGTCAAACAGCAAATTTGCCTAATATTATAAAAAATTATACGTCAAAAATTAATAATAATCCCACAAAAATGAAACTGATTGATGGTCACTGGAATGAATTTAATAAGTTCGCACAGGTAGTTGCAATAAGACAAAATTTGGATAAAATGCAGATGCAGAAAACACTTCTATGGGTAGTTCAATTACATTCCGTGCATGAGATTAATGTACTCCTATTTGTTTTAGCCAGCGGTTCTCAACAGTTTGCACCAGATTACAATGCAACTTTTTCCGTAATCGATTAATTTTTATTGCAATGCACTTCCACCGTATACAGTCTACTAACAAAACTCATTTATGTAAGACATTGGATCAGTACTGAGCCGGATGATCATTCAACATTGGGATGCAATTTAATGTCGCTCTCCTCTGAAAAAATGGTCACGTGACTTGAAGGCCCATCTTGGAGCCTTGTATTTCCACAAATTTAGAAAATATTTTTTGAAATCTTGGACATATCGAAGTAAAAACGCATGAAATATAAAATCTTAAAGAATCACTCCCAGAAAATGTACATATACAGGGTGTACATAAAAAACTACGAATGGGATAAGGACGAGTTGACTGTGATTAATAAATTAAATGCTACTGTCAATATAGAGATTTTTCAGTTGGCTTTATTTATTCATTTTATAGTTTAGCCAAATAACCAAGTCACAATACTAAACCAATTTCTTGATCTTGTCAAGATATTCAAGACAAAAAAAGTAACTATTCATTACGTTGTTAAATATGTCCAACCGCTATGTATTTTTTATTTGGAGACCCACTATAATTCTGCATAGAATAAATACATTTTATGGATGCCCAATCAAACAGTTTTCTTACAGGGTTGATAAAAATCACAATTCTTAAAAAATGGATTTGTATTGATTAAAATCGATCTCTTTAAAATATAAATCAAACATTTCCTTATTTTTCTTCGTTTATGTTTCAATAGAATTGAGTATTTCTATATTTTACCTTAATTATTACTGATAAGAAAACAAGCAAAGTACATTGTAGAAAGTACAAGCTTGTATTATTTTTCAAAAACAATTATTCTTAATAGTAGTAACTATGCAGCATGATAAATAGAAACTGAATGACTATGTTCAATGGTTTGTTTACTGTATTTTTGTCTTTTGCTACTGTTTATGGCGGTTTCTGAATAAATAAAGTTGTTAAATTAGCAATGTTTGAAGGTCACTTTTCTGTATATTTTTTTGTTCATTTGGAAAAATATAAAAATTCCGATTTAAATGAGGATTTAAATCAATGATTTTTTAGTTTAAATCGCTTGATTTACAACATAATTTTAAACGTGTTCTAAATCAAATGATTTAAATAAGCTCAACCCTGCATTCTTCATTATATTTGAAAAATAAAGACAACATTTACAAAAGTTTTGCATTTAGAATTTAATTTAAGAATATTAAGGCGCAACTGAAAAGGGCTGTTGGTTACGCTTGTGCTGTTAATAGCATTAAAAACAATTTACGGACAAACTATATTTTGGGTAGCTGAATTGGGGAAGTGTCCGGTTTGGCAACAAGACGGACATGGGTTCAAATCTAGCCCAAGCAAATTTTTAAAAATAAATTTGGACAAATCTTGAATGATTCTATTGATAAATAAATGGGATGTGTTTCTGTGCAATGGTACTGGCTTTTATAACAAATCTACTGTAATTACTGTTAATATAAGGAATATATTTCTTCCTAGGCCAGTAGTACGGCTGACTAGTGTTGCATATCTCACGGCACTTATAAAAGTTAAGCTCCAGTCTGCTTGGTCAGTACTTGGATGGGTGAACATCTGGAGAGCAGGCGCAGTGTTCTAGCTTTGACAGGCCCCCCAAGTACCTCCGCCCAATTTAAAAATGCACACACCCTCAGCGCCTCAGTGAGCGTGGCACCCCGACACTGTGTAAACGATATAAGGGGTTACAGATTATGTATGTACCTATATATATTTCTTCCTCTTAATAAATAACTGATAAAAATAATTAATAATTTTAGTAATTTGCAAGCTGAAGCATGTTTATAACTAGGTATAAACAAATTTTGAAGGTGGAATTTATGACATTTCACGAACTATAGGGTATATACGAGTGATAACCACCAAATCTGGCCGTAGGAATTTAACATCTAAATAGTTGTGCGGTTTTTTGGTACTTACTTCATTAATTCCTACTAAATTTCATTAACATTAGTAAAATTGAGTAGTTATTAGAAACATTTTCATTTATAAAATTATTTAATATGGCTCTGTATATACTATATATGGTGATAGAAAATTATGGAGCACAATTTAGTGAAAAAACTGAGCATATTACTTACAACTATAGACTAGCTGAAAATAGCACACACAAATTTAGTTTGAAATAAAGCAAATGGTCATTCTTGTTCTATGAATCTTATTCTTTGCTACATGCAAAAAGACATTTATATTAAAATCAGCATGTGGAATGTTTGACCTTAGCAAAGGTATGCATACTTCAACTGTAATTATCACTGGTATTTGCGGCTACATTTTAATGAGCTTCCTAGTATTGCTTTTGTTTTGCAATCAATGATCCTTTTAAGTTTGAAATTATTCGTGTTCAAGAGGTAAAAGGGGCTTTTGTTAATTTTTACTGTTGACAATTTTGTGTTAATACTTCAATTTCCAAAAAATTTTAAACTATACTTTTTAAATTAACCTTTTTACTATACAATAGGGATGTCGTACCCGGTCTAAAATGAAACCCGGGTACCCGAAAGCAGTACCCGGGTACCCTCGGGTACCCGAAATATATAACAAAAATGTTAGCGTACATCGGAACATCTGAGGTAGCTACAATTTCTTTCTTTACGCCGCGAGTTTTAAACTGAACTAAATTGAAATAGTACCTACCTACTCCCCAATTCAAATTGCAAGTCGTCTGTTATTTGTAAATATTTTCACACTTCCAAGTGCTATCAAATTCAAGTATGTACGTAACTTTATTCGAAATTCCTAACAGCATCAAAATCACACAGAGGATGTGTATGTTACTTTATCCCATAATGACGTGATTTAATGGTACTATTGACGGGTTGAATATTTCTGTGAAGGGGATTTATTATATCAAACAAGAAACATTATGCGGTATGGGATGGGGTGATTCTGGTTATTACTGGATGGTTATGTTTTTCTAGAGCGTATTTCTATTGTTTCTAAGTTTTTATCATCTTCTCCGAAAAAGACTGACTTTCTAGAAATTACATAATTTATTAGTCGGGTACCCGGGTCCTGAAAATCTACCCGGGTTGACTATTACCCGGGTCGACCCGGGTACCCGGGTACCCGCCGACATCCCTACTATACAACATCCAGAAGCAACCAGATAACCGTATAAATTCTAACATGTTAAAAGCATTTACAAAATACAGGGAGGCCCAAAAAAACTAGGTAGCCTATACTAAGTTGTGTTACGTACATAAAATTATCTTTTTGAAACCTCTGTGAAATTCGTTAAGTATCTATATCTACCATCATTTTCTGGACGAGAATGTCATAATTTTGTCAATATTTATATTATACCAGGTGTCCACTCTCCCAGTCGAACATTGTGCATACAAATTTTAGATATTTTGCCATTATTTCTATACTACATATCATTAATGCGCAATACTTTTATCCTCGCTTTTATCTCTCTATTGATATCATTAAATTTCCTGTTAAGTTGAATCGGCGAGCAGGATCTGGCTAAATCGTAAAATTTCTGTGTTCGAGTTTGAGAATGGAAACCCGGCATAGAGGTCTTCCAACATACAAGAAGTATCTTGCCGATCTAGAAAGTTTATACCCAGTATACTGAAATGTGTTTTAATCTTTTAATTAATAACAACAAAATACATATAAATGATACAATATAAAGTATCAAAAACAGGAAATATCATTATTCCGGCATTCAATTAATTAAAGGTGCAACACGTATGTATTCTTATCCTTAGCCAAGTCTGTACCAGGACAATCTCTTTTCCTAACCTCAATTAAAAACTTTATGGTGTGTGGCTTCCTGGGTTGACAAGATTTAAGCCACTAATTAAATTTTTTGCTGATTAAACTCTGCTAACTGCGCGAAGGCGATAATTATTGTAGCAAAGCGCAATATTTGTGGGTGCCGACGAGCAAAAAACTGCTTTCATTTTGTTGCAAATTGAAATCGGCATGGAAGCAAATCCTGAAAATCTGAAAGCATTAAATTTGTTGATGACAAACTAAATTTGTTTGGAGGCGCATTCCGTTCTAATGCTCTTTCAGTTTTAAGTATCAGGGAATTCTACTGTTAAATAGTACAAAATGTTTTGTGATTAACATAATTCCTCTAGTATATTCCATTAAAAAATGATTCAGCTTAGCACTGATCATCTTTTTCATGGTTGAACATACAGTAGCCCCTCCATTATGTGAACTAATTAAAACCAAGCTGGTTCATACAACTGAGATTTTCACTCAATTGAATATAGAGTGTTTATTGTATTTATTAACTTAATATAAATACATTTTTTTATTGAACAATGTATCCATATACAAATATGTACCTATAGAAACAAATTAATTTTGTTTGAATGTCTTTTAAGCTTTTATGAACCTATTATTTTAAATTTTTGTTGTTCATATAAACGAATTGTTCATTTAACCCAGTGATCACTCTACTGAGCGACTACTGTATTATGGTTTATTATAAACATACTCAGATTGTAAATTTTAAAATTAATTTGACATTTGATTTGACCAGTATTAGGAAAGTGGACTGAACGTTATGATCTAATTGACTTGTTATTTGGAGTCAATCTTAATATAATATAATACAAGTAGTTAATGAAGTTATTTAAAACGAAAAAAGCAACTACACTGTAAATTTGTAATTATATATAAATGGACATCTTGTAAAATAAAGTAGGTACAGGTTTGTGTACCTTTTCAAGTAGATTCATCATATTGGAATTTATTCCCATTTCTGTAGACAGAGAATACAGAAACGATGCTTTAGTAGCATATAATAAAAAAATTAAAAATATTTGTAATTATATTTGGAGTTTAAATGTTTCTATTATTGGACATATTGTAACATCAAAAACTATCCATACCTACGAGTCTTTTGATTCTATACACACACAAAATTATATCAACTTTTTTAGTAATTTCAAAGATTGAAAAGTAGTAGAACTTCATTTATTAAAACTTCTCTATCGTTATTAGTTATTTAACCAACAAGTGTGTTAATGAAGGCGATTATTAATCGCCCATTAACAAACGAGTTGATTACAAAATTTTTTCGTTGACCACAAAATCTTTTTTTGTGGTGAAAAATTTGATTAATACTACCAACCTCCATGCAAAATATAATCAAAACGTCAAAATCACAAAAACAGTTAATTAATAAAAAAGAGTGCATTAATCAAAAACAGTGTATTAATGACATCTATTAATCCATTCTTTTTAGGAAAAATAATTCATTAATATTGAAATTAACAGGCGGTCAACGAAAAATGATTTTTTGGTTCACAGAACTATTAATTTTTTGATAATGCAATGAACTTTCCCAATAATGTTATTTTTTGCAAAGCATTAGACTATGATTTAATAAATATCAGAAAATCAAGAAACGTTGAGAATTGATACACAAACTTGGTATTAAAATATTTAAGTCACCGATTGTGAATATAACCAGTCAAAAATGTATGTAACTACAGTCAAGGGCAAGTCATAATAATTATGACATATATTTTTCTATGTAGACAATTTAGTTAGGACATTGTTTGCCTGTGATTGTACATTCCACTATGTAATAAAAATAATATACATGTTGACTCGCTCTGATTCTTACAAAATTTAGTTTGAACATTTAAAAGCTGTTAGAGAATGGCGACCTGCACAGTTCTCATAGCATCAACCGTTGAATGAAAAAGTACATGAATTTTCTAATATGTGCTTTTATTTAATGTAAAGACTTTCTGGTTGCTTAAAGTTCAATATCAGGGAGTTTGAGCGTTGCCAGATCTGGAGACTTTCTTCAATGTGGACGAAGAAATCTATGCTCAAATATGAGCTTTCAAGATTTTTTTAATAAAAACTGTCTTACTTAATACCATTTTCCCCCTAAGAATGGCCATTTTTAAGTAAGAATTATTGAATGGTTTTTCCTGTGAAATGTAATTGCTTAGTTGTTTTTTAGAATTTATTTTTAAGGAAAATACATTTTATCAATCTTTCTGTTGCCTTATCAAGTGAAAAACCAAAATGCTGCAAAGTTCAGGAAACTTAAAACACCCCAATTTTGATTTTATTTTTACAATTTGAACAATATAAATGACAAATACTGACGTTAAAACCGAAGGAATCGGTTAGATTCGAATACCCTTAATTTATAGTGTATTGTGACGTAATTTTTTTAATAAAAGTATGCATTTCTCAATAAATTATAAATATCTCCCTTAATGCAATTCATAGTACCCACTTGTTCATTTGTTCTCGCGTTTAAATGGGTATTTTATAATTATACTAATTTTGAGTTTTGAATTGTTCAACTTTTCTTACATTTCTAATTAAAACTCAGTTGAAACAAAAATGTTGGCGAATATTGCCTTACATATTCCAACAACCAATACGTGAGACTATTTATTTTAGTTTCCAAGGAGATAATTGAATTCGGGCGATAATTTTGTACTAGTGCAATTTCAATGCTACAAAGCTTTCGCTCCTTGAGCAAATACTAGTACGTAGGGCAATATTATTCTTACCGAATATCCCTCGTACACTGCCTATTCATCAGAAAATATTACTGGTGAAAGCTCGAAAAAATGTCGGTTATATTCGATGCACTAGGGATACTACAAGTGATATTATTGAAGACGTTTTTTAAATTGCAATCTGGCAACACTGGCGAGTTTAGTTAATGCAAGCGGTCTGAAGTTGGCTATGACGGGCATTTTAACGTAATATTTCTTATACAATCTGAGATCCTTTCCATCGCGGCTTTCCAATTGCAAAGCCATGTAACTAGAAATTCCAGAACAAACACAAACCCGTCCTCGCAGGCAGCGCGTTGTTTCTAACCATAAATACCTAATAACAAAGTTCTAGATTTTCACCTGACGTGCCAGAGCCCTAAATTGAGCACCTTCAGGCCCGGCAGCTTCATGATCCTCTCCATGCCCACCGTGGTGATCTTGGTGCACCCATACAAATCTATGCACTGCAGCCGGGTGAGGGCCTCCGCGATGTTCGTCAGTCCTTTGTCGGTCACCCTGTAGCACTGTCCTATATTCAAAGTCTCCAAATCATGCAAAGTCTTCGAAATTCTATACAGTCCTTCGTCCGAAATCTGGCACGCACTCAAAGACAGCGACCTAAGATTAAAGAGTCCTTGCGAAATGTGCACCAGGGCCTGGTCCCCAATTTTCTCACAAAACGATACGTCGAGGGAGGTGATCTGCGAGCCCCCCTCTGCGAGGTACGCCATCCCGATGTCGGAAATGTTGTCGCAGGACCTCAGATTCAGCTCTCGCAAGGAGTTCATCTTCGCGAGGTACTTAAGCCCGCTGTCGGTGATGCTGACGCAGAAGCTAAGGTTGATGGACTTGAGGGAGGTGAGCCCGGTGGAAACGTGCTTCAAAGCCTCATCCGAGAGCCTCTGGCAGTCCTGCAGCCCCAGGTACTCCAGCATCTGGTTGCCCCCGGAGGCGTCCTGGTTGTAGCCGGCGATGTGTCCGATCCCCTGATCGCTGACGTGCCAGCACGAGCGCAGGTTCAGTCTTTTCAGCTTCTTCAACCCCCAGGCGATCAGCACCAGCCCGGTGTTAGTTACGTTACAACATCCTCCCAGCTCGAGCACCTCCAGGTTCTTGAGGTACTGCGCGATGCGGCTCAGCGAGTTGTCCGTCACCTGCTTGCACAGGGAGAGGTTCAGGCTGGTGAGCGAGAGCGCCTCGGAGATGAAGGCGTGCGAGATCCCCACGTCGGCCACGTTGTAGCACCCGCTGAGGTTCAGCGACTCCAGGTTGGGGATGCCTTGGATGACGTCCCGCAGCGACCGCCGGAAGGACAGCACCTGCACCTTGCGGATGCCCCGCTTCACGAGGGAGGCGAAGAGCGAAGGGTTGGCCCGCCGTAGGTGCAACTTCGCCTCGACTCCTCGCCACACGGACTTGTGGTAGGAGGCGTCACGCCACGAACTGCAGACCTGGGCCACGCGCCCTTTGTCGCGGACCTCCAGGTAGGAGAAGATGAGGGCCAGGATCTCGGGGTAGAGAGCGGAGATATGCGTCTGGCCGGGATTAAAGTCCACGTCCTCGTGTTGGTCAACCTCACGCTGCAGCCGGTGGAGCTCTAACACGGGGTTGCGCAGCTGGGGCTGGTGCAGGCGCTGGTAGGGCTGGTACCTGCAGGGGTTGTGTTGGTTCTGTTGGTGCTGGTGCCGCAGTAGCGCCGCCGTCGACAGCAACGGGACGGGGAGCTCCGTGTAAAGAATCTGCGCTGGATCCTCCATCATAGTCGGGACCACTATCACTCCTCACATTACGTACGTGAACTACTCGCCGTCGTCTACTACTTCCTCCACAACAACTCGCTGCGAACTAGCGTGCAACAAATTCCGAGTTCAACTCGTTGCCGAGTTTCTACCTCCTCGCTGCGATTGGTCGGCGCCGGCGCCACGTGACTGCGAGCGCTCGTATCGATTCGGTTCCTCGCGGCGGCATTTTTAAGTTTCGGAAGGCTAACTAACCCCCACTGCTTTTTAGGGGGTGGTTTGAACTAGTGGGGAGTTCTGGGAGTCCTCGGTTTTTTGAACAGAAAAATTTGGGTTATGGGCAGTGTTGCCAACTTAGAATTAGTATTAAAGTTAGTAGAAGTCGGCCAATTGCACACAATTTAAATCTAGTAGCTAGTGACATTTTCAGTAGTGTATAATCAAATTTTTAAAATATATATTTTGACTTGATTTACTTCAATAATTTTACGTTTTGTCTGGCTTACCAGTACCGATAAATTTGTGACGCAATTACCACATATTTCGTAGATATAGTAGACAATCAAACTGGTAAGATAAATTAACATTTATGATTAATCTACAAAATAAATTCGTAAATTTTGAAACGAAAAAAAAACATAACAAACTTTAAAATATATAAACCTCTTAGAAAATAAATCTTTTTCTAATATAATTAGTCAAATTTAAAATACGAAACGGCCTCTCTAGCATACCTTCGTTAACTTAAAAATAACGCCGAAATACTTTGAGAGTGTTGTACAGTATCGAAAAGGATTTAATTTTGAATTAATTAATTCAAGCGACACAAAACAAATTGTCATAGACCATTCGTCTGTGATTGTGCCAATTCGTGTTAAAATAAGCCTTGTAATTAATTGCATAGCATATTTTATCATAGATTTGCAAAGTTTTTTTTATTATACCTAAAATAAGTATTTAATACACAGATCAGGTATTTTAATTTTTGCTGTTCAGTATACCTGACAATAATAGATTTTCGATAAAATTATTTCACACTTAATTGTAATAGGTTCAACGATGGCAAGTCGTGCCTGAATACATAGAAATAGTTCTTGGGGTTCTTATCATTCATTGAACATATGTTAGGTTATAACATAATACATATATAAAAACTGCATCTAATACATAATTTACATTGTTAAATATTAATATTACAAGCATTTTCTTATGAAATAAGGAAAACCATTTAAAATCTGACCATGATGTTGATAACTAAAAACAATCATTGCCCTACTTCTGCATATTTTATTAACACTTCCAATAGTTGCAAAATGAGTAATAATTATTATATTAATAGCTGCGGTAAAGGGCATTCGACGTTCCATAAAAATGCCTACAAATAGATCTCCGAGATTTCGCAAAGAATGTCCATATTATACCGACAAAATTATACCACACAAAAAACCACCAATATAATTTAACCAAGTTTTAAATGATTTTTTTTTATTTTCACTGAAAATACTTCTAATATTTAAAAATGTAAATTTTAGATTAGATGCAGTTCTACAAATTATCTACTTCCTATTTTGCTTTAAAATAATTAGGAGAGCCAAATTTACAACAGTTTAATTTTGCATGTTAAAAGCATATGTACCTATCATATGTCTGATACAGTATCTATATTAAAAAAAAATCTTCAAATAAACTGAATTTGTAATAACCATGGGTAGAAACCTAAAATTTTACACATATCTCCAAATACATTGATACAGAAATAATAGAAATCTAAATCTTAAAAAAAATCTCTGTGCATAAAATGAACTGAAATAAAGAGCCACCAATGCTTTGTACGTACAGTACTTACAATGTTTTAGGAATTTTTGATCGTGTATTAATTTTACTGTACAGCTCCCAATTTTTACCTAACATAGGTACAACTTACCAAGTTTCCAATTTTCACCAAGCATCTCATCAATATATACCGTATAAAAGCACTATCCTTACCATACAATACATCTATTATTTTTATCTAATATTTTTTATCCGCAAACGTCATAAAAGTGACAACTTATGTGTCTTTATTGACAAGGTAAAAGTGTCACTTTATCTGATTAAGCAGATAAAATAGCAACTTTTGCGTACTTTATGTGCCTAATCATATAAAATCGTTGCTCTCTTTCTTTCTTTCTATGTTTGTTCGCTATCTCCTCCGAAGATACTGGACCGATTAAATTGTATGATGGCTTAAAATTTTGCAAATTTTTAGACTTAGATCGTAGGCCGGTTTTTATTTTCAAAAAGAGTACGAAAAAGTTTTAATTTAATTAAATCCTTTAAGCAGCGGAGCGGATCATCTGTCGCCTCGGGTGATACAGTATGCTCATATACAGGGTCCGGCAGAATGACGTATCCATTTTCAAAGTTAATTTATTTCATAATATAATGCGATATAAATTCAAATCAAGTGGCCATGCTTTCGCGATAAATGGAAATTTAAGAAAGTTGTCAAAGTGTTTGCGAGAAATGTCAATTTAGCTGTGAATATAGAGCATTGGTCAAATATTCAACGTTCTTTTGCGGTTGAAGCTTATTTTAAAAATAACAATTCTGTAACCACCCAGCGTTTATTTCGTCGTTACTTTCATTTAAATCCACGAAATGCAGTTCCTAGTCGAATAACAATTAAAAAGTGGGTACACAAGTTTCGCACTACTGCCTCATGTGCCAAAGAAAAAGCCAAAGGAACAAACTCGTTCTGTACGTATACTTGAAAATGTTGAAAGGGTAAGAGCAGCTTCAAGAGTGCCAACAGCGAGAAGGAGGTCACTTGACTGATGTAATATTTAAAAAATATAATTTCCGTGTTTCTTGAAGAACCTTTTGTTTGATTTTTTAATAAAAACTTAGCCGTTAACAAAAACAACTCAATTTAAAATGGATACTTCGTTCTGCCGGACCTTGTATGATTATAGTAGCACGTTATTTAAACAACCGAGGTTGGCCCAGGGGTAGAGTGCTCGCATGTCACGCGGGTGGCCCAGGTTCGATTCCCGGCCAATGCATCCTTTTTTTTAAATTTATATTAGTGAAATTACTTTATGTTGCTTAGCTGAATTATTTGCCTCACTAACGTTCGGCTAAGTAAACTTCAGCTTCGCCACATAAAGTATCACTTTTACTCCTAATAACATCCTTTATCTAAAAGAAAGCTATTAGAGAAGCAAAAAACAAATGGTTTGAGGAACAATGCCGTGAAATAGAGAACTTAGAAAATAAGCATGACTCCTTTAATCTCCATAAGAAAATCAAAAAAGCGGCAGGAATATGTAGACCCCAAAAACCAATATGCCTGACAGACGACAACGGGGCTGTTATTGTCGATCAACAGGAAGTAAAAGATACCTGGATGAAGTACGTCAAAAACAACTTTGAAGACGATAGAAATAATACAACATTAACAATAGGTTGCAACACTGGGCCATCTATAACAAACGACGAAGTGAAACACGCTATAAGAAGAATTAAAGATGGCAAAGCAACAGGGCCAGACAACTTCTATGGTGAATTCTTAAAATTAATGAACGACGAAGGCATATCATGGCTTACCTCAACATTCAATAAAATTTATAATAATGGTATAATTCCAAGAAGCTGGCTACGATCGACCTTCATAACACTCCCCAAAAAACCTAACGCGAGAAAATGTGAAGACCACAGAATAATAAGTCTTATGAGTCACATTCTAAAAACATTTCTAAAAGTAATACACAAAAGAATATACAATAAATGTGAAGCACATCTATCACATACACAATTTGGATTCCGTGACGCTTTGGGTACTAGAGAAGCCCTATTTGCAATTCAGGTTCTACTCCAGCGATGCAGAGATGTCAACTGTACAGTACACGTATGCTTTATAGACTATAGTAAGGCGTTTGATCGAGTGAAGCATGATAAGCTAATGGCAATATTAAAGACAATCGGTCTGGATGATAAAGATCGCAGAATCATAAATAACCTATACTATAGTCAATCAGCTAATATCAAGATCGGAAACGAGCTAACAGAAGAAGTGGCAATACAACGAGGCGTGAGACAAGGATGTGTGCTGTCCCCCTTGCTCTTCAATGTTTATTCAGAAGAAATCATGAAATTAGCCCTGGAAGACACCAATGAAGGAATTCTAATAAACGGTGTACGTCTGAACAACATCAGATACGCAGACGACACAGTTATTTTAGCGGACAATCTAGATGGTCTACAAACATTAGTCCAACGTGTAGCCGAAGCAAGTCAGCAGTACGGCCTTCAATTCAATATTACAAAAACGAAATACATGATGATAAGTAAGGACCAAATTCCCCATGGACAATTGATGATAAACCAAGAACCAGTAACAAGAGTAACTGAATATACCTACCTAGGTACCAACATTAACGAGCAATGGGACCACTCAAAAGAGATAAGGCAACGCATTGAGATAGCCAGAACATCTTTCAGTAAAATGGCAAATGTCTTTAGGAGCCGTGATTTATCACTGGCAACTAAAATACGATATTACGATGCTATGTGTTTTCAGTCCTTCTTATGGAGTTGAATCTTGGACACTGACTGAAGCAACAATGAAAAAGCTTGAGGCCTTCGAATGTGGTGCTACAGACAACCTATTGCAGCTAATTTTGCAAGGTAAAATATATGGAAGAAGAGGCCCGGGGAGAAGACGAAACTCCTGGCTCCAGAATTTAAGACAATGGTTTTCCTTAACAACTACGGGACTTTTTCAAGCTGCACCAATAAAGTTAGAATAGCCATATTGATCGCCAGCATCCGTACCGGATAGGCACCGCAAGAAGAAGAAGAAAGAAAATCGATATTGATATTGCGTCGTGCTTCAATAACTAAAACCTTGCGTTGTAAAATACAACCTACCGCATTTGTAATGTAAATAACGATTATGTCGTTTATATGGAAAAGCGGTTATTATCGCACGTAGTGAAATTGAAACCTAATTAGTACAGTAACATGGTGCATCATTTTTCTTTTATAATATTACTAATTTTGATATCGTAAATCGTTGTCCTTCTTTTACCAATGATCGATAACGATAACACGTGAGGCGGGAAGCATTCGAAGGAAGATGATTGAAAAATATTTTATCCGTCATATAACCCATCGCGTAAAACTAAAATTTTTAAAGGTACCCATTGTTATAGATAAAACTACAGAATTGTTGCTGAAACTGAGATAGAGCGACTACTTGAGGCCCTAGTAGGTCACAAATAAATATTCTACATAATGTATCTCCCCATGTTATTAGGCGTTACTTTGGTATTCCGCTCCTTGATGCAGACGCATCTCTAATTTTATTTACCGCGCGCTCATTTCGGGCGATGCGAAGCGTAGGTTTTTGGATTTTCCTAGTGCGCTTGATCTCAGATAAGAGCGTGCCTGCTCAAAAAATTTCGAATTGCGGGCTTGTAACACCAGCTCTCGTCGAAGGCAGCTGATCCACAAATATAATTCATTTTGAAGTACGCAATGCGGCGTTTCTTCATTCACGTATAGGCCGATTTCCAGCTATGGCCTGTTCCTTGTGGCTTACTACTCATGTGGCTTACTACCCCATGTGGTTTCTGCTTCTTGTGGTCTACGGTTTCCAAGACCACGGGCATTTGTGGCTTACTTCCGCTTCCGTTAGGCCTTTTGCTATATCCAAGACCACGAGTTTCATGCCCGCAACTTTCAGAGACCACGGCCTTCATTCGGGTGCTTCCAAGAACCACGTGGGATCGCATAATAGTGCCTCATAACAACCCGTAAGTACATACATCAAACTTCTGCTTGCGTTTAATTATCGGTAATGGGATTTTGCCTTAGAATAACAGTTCAACGAAGACCTTCGATTAACAAACTGTACGCGATAACAATCCATCATTTTGGGCAACGCTTGCTGCGTTGGTATTTCATCTTTTCTTACCGCTGAATTTTTGTATGTGTATTATCAGTATTTCCGCGAGCGTCCTTCAGGCGCTCGGCATGACTTTGCGATCGTCTGGAGCTTCAAGAAAAGAAAATATTTTGTTCATTTTTATCTATTGTAACATACAGCGGGTGTTTGAATTTTTAGAATTCTTGTTATTTGTGTGTAATGATTTGTGCGACTCTAAATTCTATATTGGTGTCAATTAATCAGGGATTTTCGTTTATTTTCATAAGGTTTCCTGTGTAAGTGAGACCTCTTTTCTCAACTGATGTAGCAGTTCAACAGAAGAAAATCACTTGTCGGTAGTAATATTACAATTAGATTTGCTATGGGTTTTACGTGGTGGAAAACTGTCTGAGTACGTTTTTCGAATGTTTGATCTTCAGCCAATAGTCTTTTTCATCGTTATTCTTTCCTGAATAGAGAATAAATATGAGCTTCTAGAATCAGCAATGCATAAAAGCTTGAGAACATACTTTGCCGGTTTATTTGGCACATATATTTTAAAATAATGTGTCTTCGATAGCTAATCAGTATTACATCAGTACATGTTCTAGATCCTAAATTGAAACATGCAGGATCAAGTCTTCTTTACGTAGTTCTTTCCTTGTAGTTGCATCATTACATCTGATGCTTAAAAGTACATAGTTTTTTAAGTCTTTTTGATGAAATAACAGAACGACCGGTGGTATCATTTGAAAATAATGAGAACATGTTTTATAAGTTGATCGAAATATTGTCAGGGCAGTAATCCAGTGAATACCCTAATTTCGTAACGTCGGTATCCCGGTAATAATCAGGGGCATCAGTATGGTTATTATTATTAATTATCTTTATCTTTCGACATGATTCTCGAGACATTCGTAGTTGGGATTTAAAGCTATTAGCTGTTTTGGCCTAATTTGACGGATTATTCTACATGTCTTTATAAATTTGGGTTTGCTGTGAGAGCTATCAAATAGATTAGGTCCTCGTCTGCACGTTTGCTAATTTAAAAATGATTTTAGCTTAAAACCCCATACTTAAGTAACTTTACTGCTAGATTTATGATGCCTACGTCAGCATTTCTTATAACGTACTTCTTTTGAGTGGTAAGTTTTTCAATTACATTTTCATTATATTACGTCAGTTGCACATTTTTTTATCTCCGAGAGTTTTCCCGTAACTCTCAGGACTTTGGTTCTCGACTACATTTTTTACCACCGTTAACGTTCAATCACCAAGTGACTGCGGCTGAGGTCACTCTGTTTTTGTCCAATTAAACTTAAAACAAGTGGCGCCTAAACATTGCAGTTGTTATCTTACAACCCACGACTACCTCATACTAGCTACAAGTTCACGAGGTTGCCGGCTGTGTAAAGAAACGATACGTTATAGCGTTGTTATTCCCAAAATTAATAAAGGTTTGTATTTATGTAGCGGTATGGCATAGTATGATCGCGAGTTAAAAGTTAAGAAACCCAATATGTATAATATCTATAGATCCCTCCCAGCAATACTTGCAGTTTCTTCTATTCTAATATTGTTTAGATAGTTTGCATCATTATAAGATTGGCGCAGACTTGCATAGTGAGAATGAATATAGGATTTAAATCCACAACATATATGATATTAGGTAACACTGTTTGGCAAACAACTCAACTCGTTCGCATTTGAAATTTAATGAATCAATGGATTTTTGTAAGAAAAAACGCAAACAGATTTATTACGAAAATCGTGAGTCATAAAATAACGATTAAATTATTTGAATTATATACGGTTTAACTTATTCCCGGTAGCTCTAAGTTTGATTAAGTTACAAAATGTTGTTACGATATTAAATTGAATTTTACGACATCTCGTATCGAGAGGATGTCGATGCATAGTCACTTTCTGGAAATTGGACTGTTTGTCCTAAAACACCCATAAACAGGCTAAAACCACGGCTGAAACGCTCATTAAGACGGGCGGGGTCCTTTTAACATGACGAAACTTTAGGGACAAGCGTAGCCACATATACAGGGTGTTGCCACCAAAGTGGTACGGGGTTTTTAAAGAGGGTGCCACAAACTTCGGTAGTACAACCCCCTTGTAAAAGTTCGAAGACCAAAGGGGTTGGTGAATAATTGTTTCAGCGCTCTCGTATATCGCGTACAGCGCGGGGACTTACCTGTCGCTTGCAGGCCTCGCCAGGATCCGCTGTACAAAATCTATACATTAAGTTGCCACTAATGGCAAAGGTACACCAAAGCAATTCATATACATAAAAACAATAGTTAAACAAAACACACAGATAACAGTAAACCAATGAGATCTATTAATCTCATAAACATGAACACAGTTAAATTTACACGGTTCTCTAAGCATTTAGAGATTAATGTGTTAGTTAATTATGCCTAATTAGGTTAAATTCCACAACAATTAGACAACTGGAGGGACAACATCGGGGGTCCGAATCACCCACACATACCAAGCACTCACGCTGTGTACTCTCTGAAGGTCCGAGCCGGAATCCTTTAAACGACAGGAATTCAAACAGCGAATCATCTATTCATGCGGTACGCACACAAGAAAAACAACCATTAGCCGCCATACGGCCTAAGGCCGGAGGGGGCGGCGTAAACACCACACACCAAAAACCACTTGTTGTCTTGTCGCAGGCTCGCGTAAGAATCCCCTAAGCAGCCCAAATCCACGCGACGCCAGAAAGGAGCGCATGCGCATACATCTCCCGCCAAAACTTACACACATGTTATTATAAAGCTAGACGCAGGCGGGGTAAAAGCGTTCGCTCCCTCTCATTCCTACTCACACAACTGACTCTTTCTTTAGCAAAATAATACTCTGCTTAAAGCGAGCGTCTCAACAAAATTCACGTCTAAAAGCGGATCGCACTAAACTGCCACCGAAAAATGCTTATGAGCCGGCAGATGTTTAAAAATGCTCCTATACCAGCGGGATTTTAAACACATAATCGAGAAAAATACAACAAATTAGAACTAGGATGGTAAAAATGGAAAATGTCCTCACAATGTCAACAACGTTATAAATTGACGGTAGTGCAACTACAAGTATCTGTATTAACAACGACCGCTAAGCTAGTCTGAAGACTTGCTTGCTAGGGGTCACTGTTGCCAATAGGTTATAGAACAGACCGGAAAACGTTTTGAGCAAATTTTGGAATAGATATGAACAAATTTTGAATAGAATGGTAACCAATATGAGCTTGCTTATATTTGTTCTAAAACCTGTTCCAAAGCGACCAGATTTTCAAACGAATGTAGTCATAGTGGGTAATATAGGTCCATGTGCTTTCATTGTCGCCAATTCAAAACGTCGTTGGCATTGCACCGACTTAGCCAAGCTCAGAACCATCAGAAGTCCGCAAGAACATAGATACACAGTTCGTCTACTTAAAATAATGGAAATGTTATCTTATAATCTCACTTTTCAAAGGAATTTGGACGATGATGTGTGTGTTTGTAACATATCATCATGTGCTGTACTCTTAATGTTTTGAAAATGAGAAATCCAAATTTAAAGTTGGGCATGTTTAAACATTATGACTATTTTTAATATAGAATCGTTGTTGATAACGTGAAACTATAAGTAATGATTTTTTAACTGTGGTGTTTTCTTAGAAGCTTTCAAATAAGTTACTATACTGACTTAAATGAAAACTAATTAACTCCTAAATCTCAAACGTAAAAACTGCATAACAGACTGCGTATTTATAAAACATGTCCGAACCCAGTGCAGAACAAGTCCAACTAAGTTTTAATTGGTTGTGAGAAAGCATGCATGTTCACGCTGCAGCGCTTCGCTACTGTTAAACTCCTTGTGTGCGAAACGTAGAGGAAATTTGTTTGATTGCAAAGCTTTATTTTCATACGAGTTCGTTTGAGCTTTTTGCTGAGTGAAATAAAAGCCCTTTCTGCTTAAGTAAAATGGTAACTTACAGTTGGACTAACTTATTGACTACAAGAAGAAATGACTCCCAGACAGATCTTTGGAGTTTACATCTGCAATAAATTCTGTTATGCCCCTTGGTTGCGCCACTGCCGTGAACCCCAATTATATCAGCCTTAGGTAGGTCAAGTCGGTTCGATGTCCAACGATTCGGTGTTGTTATACAAAGCAGACAAGACACGACCAACACAACTTTACTTAAATAGATACCGTAGGGTTAGCAACTCCAATTAATTGACGTTGGGAAACACTGATAATACGATTTTAGTCAAAACTAAATTTTAAATAAACACTTTAGTTGCCCAAACGGCGCTAGTAATTGTACTTAATAGACTACACTCATTATAACGCATGTAATATTTACTTTTGAATAAAAACAGACGTTTTTTTAGTTGTAAAAATTGAAGATAACATCATTGAGATGTCGCCTGCGCAATTTAAATGCTGCTACTTTTGACGGAACTCTCTGTGTGTCCGTCTATCTGACCATCTGTTAGCGGTATGGCGTCGATATTTTGCATGCAGATTATCTGTCTACCTGGTTCGAAACCGAATATACGTTCAGATAAATATATACACGTTGAGCACCTTCAATAATATAATGTTTATTTCTGATTTAACTGAGAAATATTTAAAAGTAATAATTTGCACCTAGCTCAGGCTTTACCCTCGACGAAAATGGGACCAAACAGATACAGGGTAAATGTTGTAAAAAAGACAAAAATGGACAACGATCAGCGCATCGTATATAATCCAGCCGTGAGGGTAAATGCGAAGCTTTCTTCGTGGGCGAACGGTACTAGGGTGCGGGTTGCACTCGGGCTGCTTCCAGACGTTTAAATCGCTCTCACAGGCGCTGAAATCGTGCTGAGTTGGAATCCCTCCGCCTGCAATGTTTCTACGTCTAGTTTTCTTTGATTTTTTAAAAGTTTTACTGTCACATCTTCCACTTACAAGGGAAGTTCTGAGTAAAATATTTTACAGATTTTTACACATACACATAACAATTTGTTTCTTTGAGACAAGACACTAATCTTTAGCCCCTTTATCTGAATAAAATAATAATAAGAAGAACATATTACTTCATACTATTACGAAAACAAACTTGTAAATGCCGTTGTAGAAACTATAACCTCTTTTTAAAACCAAGTCGATAAGGGATTAAAAGTGGTGCATGTGTTGAGTTTACCTGGAGTTTATCAGCTTATGGTTAAAAATTAGACAGTTGTCACTGTGACAAAATATTTTCTAAAATGAAACTAAATTTAAAAAAAGAGAACGGCGAGATATTTACGCTAAACTCGAATTCGATCTTACTCTGTGGATACGAAGTCTACAGTCAGGTAAAATAATCGGCTAAACCAAGATAAGCGTCCACAGGCTCGCTCTCATAGTCTATGCGAACTAAGCTAGAAAAAGAGCAGTATAAGCATACAAGTGTTTCGGTGGCTCGTACTGCAAAGGGCCATCCGCAAAATAACATTGAATCCGAGTTTACCTAAGACGGTGATACATTTTGAACCGCTAAGTGGAGAAGTCTTACAGGAACAGAAAATGTAAATCTATGTGGCCAACTCTATGGATAAAGAAGGATCTCTCATTTGCAGAAGATGTTCCAGTTGTTACTGCACACAAAAAGAATAAAGTCCACCCCTCTCAAAATAACACCACCTCGGTGGCGCAGTGGGAAGGGTGCCAGGCTTGGAATAAGCAAGCACTGAACTATTATCGACATAGTGCAAAGATTTAACATTTAAGAATTAACTTGCAGCAGTTGCAAGAGTTGCAGAACTGACCTTTAAAACAAAATAAAACTTACACTAAATTTGCATCATATATGGATCGTTGAGCTCGTGAGTAGTACCAGGCGTGAACCATATGTAAAGGTCAGGACCTGATTAACACTATATCCTGCCTTCGGTCATAGTTCGATTGGTCACCCACGATGTATAGAAAAAGATTGCTTTGGAAAAATAAGTTAAATACCTAGGAACTTGGATAAATTTACTTTTATTTTATCTCGTTAGCTTATATTAAGTTCCAAGAGTGAAATTTAGGTACGTGTGAGTAATTGCTTGATGGTGTGTTAGTGGTGTGACCACTTGTTTAAACCTGTATCTGTAAACAAAAATATATGCATTTGCTGCCTGTTGCACTCAAATAGGTAGTCGATTTGAAAACATCGATCTAGTCGCAGTGTCTAAAAACGGAGTGTCGTACGGAAAATTACTCTTGTGCTGAGTCTGACTGTGCACATTAGACGGTACGGAAAGTTCCAGAGAGAAATTTCAGTCTTGATTGCAACCTATCCTTTCACTAACGAGAATATTGCACAAAGTGCGAGAGCGAAAGAAACGGTTGGCATACCAACATATAGAGGGGACATTAGATATCCCAGCACTTACAGTGCACGCAATTCTTCATTATCACCCGGATCTTAAAAAAGCGCCTTCTACCTGGAACTCACATTCCTCTATCCAAAGTCAAAACCCAATATATGACTTCTAGGCCACAAAAACGCCTCTGCACATTGGGTCATTTCCAATGATTGGTGCAATGGCATTTAGCAAAGACCAGGTTGAATGTGCTTGTATACCTTTCTCTTAACCCTAATTATTTCGCCTTCTTTCCATACGTGACGAATCGAGTTTCGGGAAGCCGATTTGAAACTGATGAGAAGCTGCTGAAGACATATGCCCAGTTCCCAGAGGAAGCGTGGATGGGTTGATTCGGAAATCCGTTTCGTAGAATGCAGTGTCTATGACATATGAAGGAAAATACGTTAAAAGATGGTAAACAAATAACGTCCAAGGTGTCATGATAATGTTAGAGTCTTAGTTACTGGAGGAACTCACCTTACCTTTACATGTTTGGTGCGTATTTCGCTTATACACGCATGTGAATATTCGCATATAGTGGCAACTTGATACGTTGTATTGAACTCATCAAAATACAAGTAAAATAATCAGCTGGCTCCTTATCGAGGTGTAGTTATGGGGGGAGGGGAGTGCCCTGACGGTAAAGTAATTGTATTACATGCTGTGGTAGGGAATGTTATTAGACTGGTCGCAATCCAGCCAACGTATTAAAAAGACGTTTAGCATTCCCATAAGGGGAATAGCTTAAAACATGTGTCCGTTAAGCGAACACTTGCGAAAATACTCATAAAAACAATATAAATGTCAATTACTAATTTAAACCGGCATAAATATTGTACCTACGAAGAAATGCACGGAGTAAAGAGGTCATTTTTAGCGTAATGCAGTGGTTAACAATACCGAAATATAAAATATCTAGCTCAACTCAAGCCGATGGGGCAACTTTACGCCTTGAGGCTTAGCACAGGATTGCAAGGTAAAGAGCTACCTTAGCGAATCCTTCCGCGTTCAGCACTAAAAGTTCCTACCCACAAAGCGAGATCATTGGCATGCCTTTGTAATTGTACGCGGGAAAAAGTAACCTAGCAGAGTCAGACTGAGGAGTCGACGCCATATACTCCATACTCAACAGAAGCATACAACTGCTGGCGTATGCAAAAGACTTGGTTATAATCAGAAGAGCAGCAGAAGATGTCAAGGAAGCATTTGCAGCAATTTGAACAGAAATATTTAGATAAACGTTATGCTCTACGCCGTTTACCCCTAACACAATTTGTGAAGCCACCCAATTTCACGTATGTCAGCAACGGATGTCGCGAATTGTAAAGGTGTGGAGTGGAGGTGGGCGAAAATAATCTCAACGGAAACTCATCAAACGAAAGGAACTTTGCCAACATGAGTACTAAATATGAGGGATACATTTCTAGGCAGTAGGGAAACGCTCGACTTGTTGAGTCTAACTGTAGAACCTTTTGTGGAGCTACCCAACTCCACTCTTGTGGGGGCAACAAATGCTGGATTTGGAGACGATGTGGAGTAGAGCTGAACACAAGTAGTCACGACGGAAACTTCTCCAACAACGTGGTAGCAGGAAAACACTAGACTCCTTGTTGTCACCTCTAGAACGATTTGCAAGGCTACCCAATCCCGCGTAGCCTCGCTGGGGGCTCGTCTAACGGGACAAAGTGAACTTTGCCAACATGGGTGCGATAGGTATAGGACAAAGGTTAGACACTAAGGCGTTATACTTAAAACTATCCCAATTCCACACTTGTGTGAGCAACGGATGCCGCACACGATAAAGATGTGGAGTAAAGGTTACGCTCTCGACAGGGACCAACTGGGTGGAGGAAAATTTTCCGACATGAGTACTGTGGGTGCAAGATAAGCGCACAGGTGCCTTGGTGCCTAGCTCGCCCAATTTCGGATGAACTCCCAGGGGCAGTTGGTTAGGCTGAGCTAGGTCAGGGGCCATAGGTCCCGGCGGGTATAGCTGCGCATCGTACACTATGGACGGTGACCTCCAGAGTCACAAAAGCTGCATAGGCCTCGAACCTTACCGGGTTTAAGTAGAGATTTTGAAACAATAAAGAAGCCAACCTGCGATCGATTACTAATAATAATCTATGGTAGTATAATCGCAGATCAACCCCCTTATCATTTATACACCACGGTAGCTCTGAAATGTTCTTACTCACCGCAATGACCTAGCTAGCTTCAAATTGGTGGCCTTGGGTCGCAGATTTCTATCATCAGCTGTACTACTGCAAGCTCTTTCAATAATAAGAAAAACACAGGGCGCCAGAAATCACAGATTTCGAGAAATAAATAAAATGACAGCAACAATTAGGTTTATTTGGTTAATAAATAATAGTTGCTTGCAACATCGTAATTAGGTCTGTAAATTATTTATCACAAAGTTTAAATACAGTATATAACTAATGCTGAAAATGCAGCACGCACAAAAAATAGGTGAACCTCTTTAGGGCTCTTGGATTGAATATGATTGCAATTCAATGAAGGAGTAAGCTTACCACTGTCATATGTTTTAACCGTTATCTCGGTATTGATAGTAAAATGGCGTGAGGGCACTTTTTACAAAATTCTTAATACGTATTCATTAAGCAAAACTTTAAATTTGTGAATTGTAAATTTAGGAACAATTAATAGACTACATTACGTTTTAAATTTGTAAAGCGCAGTTAAAATTTGTAAATTGTAAATCTGACTTTTAAAGCAGAGATTTATGAACAATTAATACATTATGTTTTAAATTTGTAAAGCGTAGTTTAAATTTGTAAATTGTAAATCTGAAGCGTCGTTACAATCGATTCAGCCAACAATTCATAGGCGGACGTGGTTGTCAACAAACGTTGAAACAAGACTAACCTGGGTGGTGATAAAAAACGTTGCCGGTAGGCACTGAATTAGTCCAGGTTTATTTTAGAGATCCAGCCATCAGCAGCGGCGACCTCGTGGCCAAAGTTGATAAGGGGACAGACGCTCCGTGGTACAAACGGCAAGCCCAAAATGGCATTCCAGAAAGAAGTTGCGGGTCCAAATTATTAATTATGATGCCGATTAGGACATCTAACGTGGCGTCAATCCAAATAAGAAGTCGCTTAAAAACGGCGTTTAAAAGCGGTACTTAAAAGTGGTAACTAAAAGCTGATAAGAAAGGGAAATTACTAAACTTGAATATCAAACCAAGGAGCGTAAACATACCTGATTTCAGCCATCAGCCCACAAACAAAATTAAATAATTATCGAGGTGCAATATAGCACACGAGATGCTTTCTTGGAACGAGTTGCTCCAACCAAAGCGAAAGTTAAAAATGAGGCCGCGGACGGAAAATGACCGCTGCGGCTGGCGCAAAGAGATAACAAGTGAATTTCGGAAAAACCACTTTTGCGCGGACAAGATTTGATATGGTTTGAAATACAGCGAATTATAACTCAAGTGAAAATATACAGGCTGGCCCGGAAGTGACTAAATGGCGAAACAAATAGCAGGAGCTAAAGATTTGTTTCAATCTGTCAACTGACGGGTGTCGCAATTATCTATACCCCCCTCTTCTGCCAAATGGTGGTCGTGGCGTATTAGTTGGAAAGATTAGTATCGCCTCATGAAAATAAAATCGTAAGGGTGCGACATGTCAAAGAAGTATTTGTAGTAATTTGAAGAGAGTTTCGAGGGAAACGAGAAAATACATGCTGACATTTGTGTACTTTGTAACGATAATTACCAACACCAATTATTGTTATGGTATAAACGGGATTTTATGACACCGGACCGCAATTACCACAGGTTGGGAGACAACTGTAGTAAAGCTCCCGATCGTCCGCAGCTAGCCTGCGGAAGGATGTGGTTTACGTCACTCGTGAAGTCCGGTCCTGTCTTAGAACAGTAATAATTGTGGTGACATTTCAAGACGCCACCGTGAAATTCAATCCGTAGCTGTCTGAATCTACTTCGTTCACGGCCGAAGCAGCGGACCTGGAACAAAATGCTTACGTGCTTACTGCTTGTTAACAAAGACCTAACTGCTTTAGCTACTGAAGTATACATTTCCTTTACAATTTCGTAATGATAATTAATTGTCCAATAAATAACTAAACACAACTTTCGAATTTAACGCGCCTAATGGACGCGTTTCCATATTTCTCAAATGACTGGTACTTCTACTTAAAGAAACCAAATATGTAGCTTACAAATGAGGTTTATCATACTCTTAAATGACTGGGGTTGCAAAACCAAAGATATATAGTGTAAATACAGATGTTTCACACATAAACAATAATGTATAAAATTTGAAGCTAGGTTAATAAACAATGGAGTTCAAAACCTTAATAAGTCGAGTAATCAACACAGCAAAATTATATCAAATAGCGAGGACGCCCTATAAATAGAGGAAAGACAGCTTGACTGAAAATAGTTAACCGCGAGTGTACAAATTAAAACAACAAACCTCGATTGTACAACGTCGAATTTCCTTCGTACAAAGAGCAAAGCTTATTAAACGCCTACAAAATAATACATACGTACATGGATTGGTATTACGAATTTACATTTAATTATATGAGAGCTACAAAGTTTAGAAAAAACAACATACAATAACGTTAAACCAAGTTAGTTGCTGGTTAAGTGAGCACCCCTTAATTTGGGTACGTTAGTGGGGAACTTTACAGTCCGGTAAATACCTTAGTATGTAGTTCAGATGGATACCTTTAAACTGAAGAACGTTGATAACCCACGGAGGAAGGATAGTGCAAGGGGTTGATGTCATCCAAATTTAGTTTTGGACAGTCGTAGTAGATTCACGGTACAGTTGATTTGTAATGGCTTCGAAGACTTATGAAAGGTGCGAACGCGAGCAGTGAACAACCTTCCGCGTCGACAGTTCTTGGCACAGCTCCACGTACAGAAAACGTCCTTAAGCCCAGGATTTATATGAGATTAAGTCACTGTTTCAAATCCGTCTAAGCGAAGAAATAGAAACACACGTCACACGTTTTCCTTGATCGATTATTCGGCAGTTAATCGTATTTTTCTCGCTCAATCTCGGCGCACTCGCAACTTCGCGTTTTGCTAATTCTTTTCATACTGGATGCTATCTGTCGCCCCCACATCATGGAAAATTTTGAAACCACCACCTGCTCATGTGACTCGAGCAACAAGACGCTTACATGGTAAAATAACTCGGGGATTTTTTTTGACCAGCACGTTGTAAGTTATTTCTGAAGCGAATATCCAGTTGGAGCCTAAATGTTATAAAACGTAATTCGACACCACACGTGTTGCAATTGGAAATACCTAGATCTGAAGTATTTAAAATTAAATTGCTTAAATGCAACGTGAAACAACGCGACGTATCTGATAAGCGCCCAGGGTGCACTAGCCCAAAATGCTCGGAGGCAAAAATGCTTAAAATTGGAAATTAACATAACACGATACCTCGATAGATGTCAAATTAAAAGTGCTACTGGCTAATGGGTGTTACTATAGGCTTGCTCTACAACTGAAATCACAAAACATATCCAGGAAAACAATTACAGACTATATAAAATACTGTTAACAACCGTGCTAACAGACGGATCCGATAGGAGCGGGATGTGGAGAAGAACATAATTCCGAGCAATACCGACTATGTAAAGAGTCAAATACAATAAAACTCATAAAAATAAATCGGCTAAGATGAATTGGACTCTCCTGAGATTGGAGAATGAAGATCAAAGGTATGAAAACAATGTTAATACAACCTTCTGTATAAGCCGATTTGATTATCCTACAAATGAAAACATGGAATTGACGAGCGTTAAAAAGAAATGGTGGGAAAGCTGTGTTCCATCGGAAAGTCAACGTGTTAAACATGGATTTATACATTTGAGAGTTCAAGAGTGAGAACATGGAAAATTGAATTCGTCGTCGAGATTCGAAAAACAAGTTGAGAAATTCCACCCCCTCCTTTTTGCAAATTCTGACGTTATAAAGTATGCAAGGCCCTATTGTGACGCAAATTTTCCCCGCCCTTGAAAATACACCAGCAGAAACGCAAATGCAGAACAACCAAACCTTTCCGAGTATCAGTATTCGATATATCATCCGCCATATTATCAGCCCCTCTGATCTGGTAATAAGAATTTTATTAGTTTCCTCGTGAAAGTGTCGATTTATTTAGCATTCCAATGCAGTGTTTCCTCTTTTAGGGTTATTTACCTACCAGGAGCTTTTATTAAGCAGGTGGATACACTGCGACGGCGGCGAGTCCTGTAGTTTACATGGTAATGCACTTGCCGATCGATGGCGTCGAGACGCTGTCGAAACAAAGCAGTCTTGCTTCTAAGATGAATTCGACTAGCAAGATGAAGTTATCGATGCAAATAGAAAATATGGAAAAGCGCCGTGCGACATCGGCGGCCGCCATTTTCCAGGCAATCGAAACCGGCGCTAATTTCAAAGGTATTTTAGCGGCAAAAGATCTGACTCATATAAAATTACAGCGGTGCACGAATTCGCTCCGTCATTAGCGGTGTTTTGTATGCATATTAGTTGTGCTCGCCACTGTAATGGAAAATGACGAAACGTGTTATTTTCCTTAATGCTCAACACGTTAGGCATGCAACTTGCAAATTCCCTCGCTCTGTTTCGCGCTGTGGATGCCGGAACGGAAAAATTAATGGGCGAGTTAGATTTTAGGACGGCGATGTGGTTTTCACGTGTCGGCCACAAGGTTGTCTCTAGCGGATGTAATTATCGCCATGTAAAAAGTGCGAGACGTGGCATTAAAGTAAACGTTATGTTTATTCCGCTATCAAATTGAATGGTTTTGAAATCTGTTTTCCGAGCCGCCTCTGGGAACTGTGCAGATGTGCTAACGCCGCCGCGCCGTATATAATTATTAGCAATTACCGCAACTGCAGCTTAATTACGAAGAAGTTGAGACAATTAAGAAAACGACTTGCTTTCATTACTGGCGGTGTGTCCGAAACCGATATTTCGGTCTATAACGTTGCTTTGTCTTGACATACGCATTTTTCTTTTAAAGGGGCGGTTGAACTGATCTATTGACACTAATCCGACTTGCTCAGGATAGAAATCAATATAATCAGGAAGTCATCGCAAACCTCCGGTTAGGAAAACATTAGAAGAAGAAGAGGAGTTGGATAACTTGTATTACTTCAGCTATTCAGTCAATATTACGTTAGTAGCTGACTTCACTATTCAGCAGTCGTCCGCTAGAAGGTTTTACAAAATATCTTCCACGACAAGCATTCGAACTTCAAGATTTGAATACGCCAAAGTTACGATAAAAATCTCATGTTAGCAGCAATTAATTCGGTAGTCATTTGTGCTTATACTTTGGTACTTTGCAGACTTTTTGTCACACGTACTTATACCTACTATACATAATGTTAATGAAGTATTGAAATTAGGCTTTTGTTAATCCCTCACGTAGTAACTTTAAATTTAAATAATACATCTCGTACACCTTAATATTTGAATAATAATTTGCCCTTTGTGTTTACCTTGCTAGCTCAGTGAACATAAAACTGTCATAATACCCCAGCCGTGGTTGGGAAGTGTCAATATTTGTCAAAACAGGAAGTTATGTTTTCCTGCATAGTGTTCTCGGGCTAAGACTATTTTCAAGCAATGCACAAGAAAAGCCAATTTGTTTACACAAATCTATTAACTTCAAAACACATATAAAATCACATAAAACCGAAAAAAATAAAAAAAAATAAAAAACCCTACGGGCAAGAAAACTGTGGCTATCCGCATGTACGTCCACACACATACATATAAAACATTAAACGTACCAAAATAACATCGAAATAATTATCTTTAAAAAAGCAAACGCCAAAATGTGTTAACGATCCTGGCTTAACATCGACCCCGATCACGCTTGCATATATTCAAATCAGGCGCGACTTACACACCCAAGCACATTCTTGCACACTCATAGCTGAACGCAATTCGTAATAACGTTAACTTCAAATATTTTACGTGGAAGTGGGTCCGCAGACTTGCTAAGTGCCCTTGAATCAAGAGCGCCTTAGATTGCGTCATCCAAGTATCGGATGGCGTGATGCTGTGAATCTCCAATGGCGAACAGGTTCTCAACTGATCCGCAAAATGCGTTTGCATACTCAAGAACGCTTATTCTCTGCACTTTAAATTTGTGGGCAGCAATTATTGACTTGCTGCAGGCTTCTGGCCGCTTCTATTTAACTCGTATTGCAAAATTCACTTCGCCACCGGTACCCAGGGATCTCGTTGCCACTCGCTTGGGCGAAAGGCCTTCGATTACCCATAGCAGTTGTTAGCATTGCAATTCGACTCTTAATCTATGACCAAGAATCCCAGCCTTGCTTTCTATAGAATACTGAATCGTAATGCAAAACGTATACTCATTTTTGAACTGAATTAATTCTTCAGTCAATCTTAAAGCAAAAATTGATAGATTGCGATGTCCTGTCTTAGATTGTATGAACAGAAGTCGTATCCATATCTATCAGATCCATATATTATTGTGGCACAAATACTGTTCAACGTTGTTAAACATTAATTAATCGTTTAATTCTGAAGCAATTCGTGTGGTAATCAGCACACGAATGTGCTGCTATCGCAAGTCAGCATTCTGGTCGATACGACACTCTAGGTCATCGATAATGGTACACAAGACTATTCAACAAAATCCGTCTATACACGAGTGAATAAACTGCAGAGTTTTGGTAACTATTAGTTTGTGTTTACATTTAACAATTAAGTCATTAAATATTACTAGGCCAGCAGGTGTTTATTAATAGTTCTTTGCACTCACTGTGTAAACATTTTGTATATAAAATCAGCAGATTTTAATTAATAAATCAGTATTAATCTTTACTACTGCACTCCTTCACCATCTGCAAGGGTATGCTTTCCAAGCCGTGATTACTTGGTCTCTGAGGCTTTCTTATTGTTAACATTTGCTACTAAAGGTTCAGATCAGTACAAATAGTAAACTAAAGCTAGTAGAACTCGTAAATATGCTCGATCTTCATTAGTTTTGTTCATTGAATGGAAAGAAAATTAAAAATTAGAAATACTTTGTATACAATTCAAGTTATAGTGCAACTGATTAGATAACATCTAAGAGAAAAGCATTAGTTTTATTTTAGTTTTATGTCATGTTAGTGTTAGCAATGTTTGCTTGGAGTCCACTAAGCCTAAGGCAATTAAAATTGTTTATTAAAAAATATAATAATTTAAAATATAGGAGTAAGACTTGGCAATTTATTGATCGTAAAAGAAACTACAATTGCGCAGTGCTCCATCTTTCGTTACTACACCGGCTCTCAACACGTTTTATAACAAACTCGATTAATCAACTATGATATTAATATTTCAATTTTAAGTTGCTTACTAGAAAAATGTTGAGCAACTCAAATTTTGGCCATACTTCATGTTCTTAACTACAATAACTAAACTACCCTCCCGCCCTTTATCCGCGTTCAATCACGCTCCAGCCATAATCTTTCTATTCTTCACAACGTACTCTTCCACCTCAACCCGCTGCCACCAAGCAATTCTTACCCAGACTTGTGCTCCTCCAGAGACCCCGAGCCCTCGCCGCAGTCGCATCCGCCGTCTTTGGTCTTCCCGATCCGCACCAGATAGGAGCTGTATTGTATACAGGTCCAGCTGCTCCGTGAATTTGCCCCTTGCCTTCGAAATGAATCTCTCCGAATGGCAAGCAGTTCGCATTAAAATATAGAGCTCCAGTCAGCCAGGCTGGCGGCTCTACTTTTAACTCCCTTGTGCAAGTAATAATTAATCGTTTCCAGTTGTTTGAATATCACTTTCTTATTACCATTATATCATCCTTTAAAGTTCCAAGTTTCCGTTATACTAGAATTTATTTGAAAAATATATAACTTATGTAGAATATCGATAACTGTTTTATAAACACTGACTAATTTTTATTTGTTTTGTTACGTTTTCTTCTTGTGGTTTATAAGTTTATTCAAATAGAATTAACAAACACGAACATGCAATTTTAATTTATTTGTCTGCATTGGCCCATATTTATTTGCTAACTAAAATTCACTGACTGAACAATTTAATTACGACGCGATGATACAAATAAACGACAAGTGAACTATAAACAAACAAAATTGCGTCACTTACCTTTAATCCTTCCCAGGTACAGGTACATATATAGGGCTCGGAGGCGAGTGGTTTCGTAGAGCTGAAGGGGGGATTCGAACACCCAATACAAGATATACACGTATTTCACGACGAGAACAATGTATGTTCACAAAATTGAATTAGCCGGCAACAACAAGCAAAATCTGCCACTCTTCAACAGTTGGAGACTAATTAATTTTAGGAACGGACGCTTTTCGGGGTTGAACGAAAGGGCTCAAGATTTTAGAGTTTTTAGGACAGTGGACCACATGTTAGAATACAGGAGTGACACAACTAGAAGAATACAGTCGACTACAAAAATAAATTTAAACCAAAACGCGAATCCTAAACATTAAATAATACACGCTACAAACAAACACAAAATATTAATTAAAACTACAACTAACACTGACTGAAGACTCATTCGAGACTCATTTGAGTATGGCTGCGAATTTCTTCACACACATTGTTTCAGAAGAATCTAGGAATACGAAAACTGTTAATGCACTCGACCACTCTGTGCAATCTCCAAATCTCCAGTGTATCAATCGTTACAGTATAAATAACAGTAAATGTTTAAACTCAAAAACAAAATCCAGATATATTACAATCTACATACATTCATGTGCAAAAGTAATGACACCTATAAATGATAAAAGGCAACTCATTCGTCAGAAAAAATCTATATTAATTCTACGAAATGTGGTTAACTGCTAAATTTCAAATGTTTTGATGAGCTAAATTCCACAAACTAATTCAGTATTTGTATTAATTGAAACAGAAGGCACATTTTTAGTCCAACACGAATAAATGCCTGAAATGTGCTTTTTATACTTTTACCGATTTACTCAAACCGCGCCAAGAATGACTAAAATAAAGATGAACAAAATTGAAAGGGGTGAACTTCCGCACAACGCCCGTCTCAGTTGAATTGCCTTGTTATTGTTATTGCTGGCTTTTTATAGCCGATGTCAGCCGCCAATAACAATAGTACTAGAAAAATAAATACGACAGCCAGACTCACTGAGCCCTTTTTTGGTTAATATGCTAATGGATAAAATAATACCCAACGTGATAAAATAGATAGTGTACAAGATGGGGACCAAATAAATATCCATGCTATAGATACCGTTCGGGTAATACGGTGGTTATATACGAGAAGGAAAAACCAAAGACTTCTGTATCAATTCCGTTTAGTACCTAAGAGGTGTATGATGGTATATCTGGAACCACACAGATGGAAAAATCTTCCAAGAAGCAATGAAGTTCACACATCTAGATGCAACGACACGCAGCTACAGAGAGATGGGAGCAGAAATCATACAGCAAGTCAATAAGCTAAAACAATAAAGGCTAGAATTAAAATATAAAACGATAATAATGATAAACGCGGCAAAATCGAAATCTGAGACAACAAAAACAATATGGCTTTGGGGAAAAGCAGAGCTCATAACTGGCCGAAAGGTCACACATTTCTAGATAAAGAACAAAGTAACTATCTAAAACCATAAACGAATGGAAAAATGATTGATATATATGCAGCGAAAGAAATCATTTACACACATGTTAAAAGCGATGGTCCCTTGTTAGAACCTTGTGGTAAGCCCAAATCTATGTAATGTGGTTTAGCTGCAGGAATGCCTATTTACACGCCTATGCCTTGTTATAAGATTAGTATTTGAGATACACACATGGAATCTGAAACCGTGTTACTGTATAATTTGTATCAACATTCCATCACAGCATAAGTCGGAAACCAGCCATTAGTTATGATCAGTCATGTGCACGTGTTGTGTTTGCAACTGCCAGATGTACAAACGCAAATAATATTAAGTAAAAAATGATGAGATCCTAAGCATCCAAGATAATATCCATAATTAAACCTGGGAACTCATGTTTAGAAATTCCTTCACGGTAACGTTAACACAAAGAAGAACGATAAATGCCCGTCTACAGCCTGCGTAAAATATGTGCATTCTATGAGCAGCCAACAAGAAGGCAATGTCACGTGAATGCTAAAGAGCTGTATTTCCGTTCTGCTTGTAAAATTCTGTGAACGGGAACTCATGACAATAAAATGCATTTATTCAGCTACACAGGGACAGCGAGTAATCTCGCCTTTGCACATCGCGAATTCTGCTCCCAGTTCAAGGACCTGCATATCTTTCTTCCTTCTGCATTGTGCCGCGTGCTTCCAGAGCCTGGAATAATACAACTGCAAATTGAATTAAGTATTCGAATTCAAGTGGCGCACTTACATCCTGTCAACCTTTTATGATAATGGAATTGCTATTTGCGCTTGTCATCGCGGAGCACTCCACTTTTGTGTCTTTTTAATTATCCTGCTAAACGTCCTTGCGTCGGCGATGGAAACGGACGTATTTTGATTGCGCCCTGTGCGGATCCGAAAATTGACCCGAGCCCTCGCTTATGAGTGTTAATTGTTAAACGATATGGTGGATATTCGTTTATTGCGCCCTGTCGTGATTTGAAATGTCGTTTGCTGTCACTCAGACAGTGTGTCTGATGGTTTTGTGATTTGTTATTTTCTGCCGTCATCGGAAACTCTGTATGAATAGCAGTGACGATCAACTCGCAAATTAATGTTCATACAGCTGATCCGATACCGGTAGATCTTTACGCACACGTTGCTATTTAGAGTGAAATGTTTGACAAGCCAAAGTTCCCTATTATAGAATTGGACAGTCCTTAGGCCACCAATGTGGTGATCTAAAAGGCTAGTAGGTATACTGAAGGCCACGTCAGACATGGGATGGAATTATTGGAGAAGAGGGAAAATGCGTACAGGAGCAAACATCTTTCGCCATAGTTATGGTTTTCAGGCCATAAATTAGAACTAGTGATTATTTTGAATCGGACGTGAACTCAGTCGATGGTAATACACATCTTGACAAATATTAAAATAACACAAAATCGGAAGTAAAACCACTCGGTGATGTTTAACAAAATTATCCAGGTAGTCGGAAGGAAATTCTTATCGGTGGTAATCCACATCAGTTGTACTGTATACAACCCATACAATAAGACTTCTCGGTTCTACTTTTATCCGTTCCTTGACCTCACGTTGATTTTTCTTTCTTAATTTTGTTGACTGTTCCTGGTATGGTGTACATCCTACTATTCATATATTTCCTTGATCGTGTTCTATTATTTGCTGTATTTATCTTTAATCCTGCTTCATTCCATTGTTCCATTCCGCTGATTCCACATTGTCTACAAATCTTAGGTGACTCACTCTTCTTCCACCTATATTAAGTCATGGTGAATTGTTGGAGCATCGCTCCTCTATTTATTTTTATTTTGTCAGTCATGTTGCTTTCGTCAATTTTAATTATAACTGTAACGTAATCACAGACGATTTCGGAGGCTTTCACGGCCATTGTCATTAAATAAAAAATGACTTCCAGGATTGGACCGTGTCATTATTGAGGTCGAAGAACTCAAAGTTTCGCCCACTTTCGTAAGGGGCTTTATAAGGGGAAAAGGCAAAAGAGCACAGTAACACAACGGTAACGACTGGTCAGTCGAGTTTCGCCTCTGGCGTGGTTTACACGTTGAGTTACCGTCCTCTTTTGCTTTTTCCTCCTGGTGAAGCCCCTTACGAAAGTGGGCGAAACGTTAAGTTCTTCGACGTCAACAATGACACGGTTCAATTCCGGAAGTCATTTTTTTACTTAATCACAGACGTTTTAAATTATGTTCAGATACCGAGAGTACGATTCGGGCGTTATCCATTGCTTGCATTAATTCAAATATTTGGATCGAAGGTCTCTTAGTCAAAAAGGGTCATGTGTATTAGTTGTACATTATGGTCTGTACACTTTTTGATCGGTACTTTATGGTTTGTAGGTAATCCATAAAACCAAACTTCTTCGCAAAACCATATTGCTCTTGTGGTTAACCCGTTCTTGACTTCTTGCGTTTTTTGCTCTCGGTGTAAGCTTAATCGGCGTTGAGTCTTCTCTTCCATGTGTCTCCAGTTCTCTTCTATTATTATTTACTAGCTAGTTTACGTGCTCAGTTCAGTTCTCTTTTTGCTTCGCCTTGTCGCACTTTTCTCGAGCTTCTCTTTTTTGTCTTTCCAATTATAGCTTTTGAAACTGTTTCGTTAGACTCTTTTAGCTATTTAGTTGGTTTTGTTGCATTTTATGCTCTACTGACTGCAGTTTTAGGTGTCGTCTGTATGCTTCATTGCTGATGGCATTCAATTTGAAGTTTTTCCCAGTTTCTTCAGTTTATTAATTAAATACTTATTACTTACAGAAAGGAGTTAGTACCTTAGTACTATTAAGGTGGTACTATTAGTGACTTTTTTGTATAATTTGAACTTTATTTCTATTAAGTTCTACCTTGTCATTCAAAATATTGTCTTAATGGCATTAAAGAGCCTTTCTCTGTTGTTATTCTTGGATATACGTAACTATTTAGTCATATTCCGTTTTAATAATATATAAATTAATATAGATAATGTTTCATCAAATCATTTTTTAAGAATTGCTTTCGGTTATTTATTTTGTTTCTTTTAATATCGTGTTTACATATGCTGACGATTTAATAACTGGCTATGAACAAAGATATAATAACGTTGATAGCATTTTTTAAAGCTAGAGTGAGTATGAATACTAAAAAGATGTTAATATTTGGGTAGAATATTGATATTGTAATGGTACCTTTAGTTAGCCCTTACATTGGGCATCGTAAACTGTCCTATGAATTTATAATGCTCTTTGTATGCTAGTTAACTCAGTCGTAGAAGTACAAGAAATGTCAATATTGCTCTTGCCGGCCTGCTCGTGATCACCTATAATGCTGTAATTATACTTATAAAACCTGCCAGAAATGAAAACGAAACAGTTTATATGAAAATATATATAATCTGTAAAAGAAACAAACATGCATGGAAATACATAAAAAGAATACAGAATGTTAATCGATCAGTGTTATGTGTGCTATTAATATTAGCACGGAACAGACCACGAGCTTGATGCTTAATCTAGATGCAATGCTTAAATCTCGCACACAAGTTCGCTTAATGCGTTTCTGGTTCCAGCAGCTCGAAATCAGCTGAAGCGGGGTGTCAACAAGAAAATGCAGTGCTTAGTCCTGGCTCTGCTAATTCAGCAAGTACGCGCACGCGTTCTTTGGGTACGTTCTGCCTCGTTGCAGTTATTGCACAATGCGTTGCAACAACAGTTAATTCCTTATTACGGCTTTTAGTTTTCCCAATCTTCATGAACCGTACATTTACTCGTGAAATGCAATTACAGTAACTAAACTTGCCTTTATTTCGTTGCAAGATGGCCAGGAGATCAGCTCCGGGGTGTTGACAAAGTCGACTAGCTTCCTTGAAGCTCGAACGGCAGCCTGAATAGCAGCTTCTGGCTATAAACTGCAGCTGAATGTAGGAGATTCTACCCGAAGCTGGCACTTAAATACTTCGCGTGGCGTCCTTTTGGTTTCAGGCGACACGCACAGCTCGGTTGTTAAATAGCAAGGTGTTTTAAAACGCTAAGGTGATACGAACTAAGTCGTTACAATATTGAGCTAATATCTGAAGTCAAATCGAAAAAAGTTTAGTATTAACATACTAAGTTGTTCAGTTGATAGAATTTTATCAGCTTTGTTTTCAGAAGTCGTTGTACTGCTACAGTAATTGGCGAATTTTAAGCTATTTTTACTTTATATCTCAAGAAAAATACAAAAGAAATCCCTATTTTTTGTTACAACGTACATTTAAATTATTTGAAGAAAAATATAAAAGCAATTCACAGGAAATTAATTTTCTCAGAATCAATTTACTGAAACCTCAAGAAATATTACAGAAAAATACGTTTTACAAATAATGCTATAACTTAAAAACATAAATTCTCTCTTTTATAACTTAAAGTTGCGTACACAGACTATTCAAGTAAAACAAACCAAAATCGGCTTTACCGGCCAAGAAGTATCCCTTAATACCCACTTCAGCAAGCTGTGGTCTAAATTGTTTATCATGTTGAGCCTGTAACGAAAGAAGTCTGCGAGATCAAATTAAAGATTGCATCCTGGCTTTGTCCTGCGGGACATGCGAATAATTTAATTTCCTTTTGGAAATCGCTCTATTCCCTTTTACAGCTTGCTGAAAATGCTGGGTGTGACAGAGGCTTTCTGAAGATATTATCCACGATTTTGTGTTTTCACCGCGGTTTTCTTTGAGTGGCCGAAATCATCAAAAATTAATTATATTATATTGCTTGACAGAGTCGGGTAATCACGTACCAACTGTTGCCGCCCTTTCTTAGTTCTAGATTTTCAAAATCAGTGCTTCGTAAGGTGTTCGTGGTTACATACGCGTACACATTCTTTAAGATTTTAAACCAAAATATTTATTACGAATCCCTGTCTATGTAGATCTAATAAATATTTTTTACGGAAAATAGAAAAAATAATCAATAAAGACAAAATTAAAATTGATACTAAAACTATAGGTCAGATGTGAATAATTACTGCTCACGTTCAATTACATCTGTCTGGGTCTAAGATACAAGATTTTTTGTTAGTATTCGGTTAAAACTAAAGTTAATCACTTGGTCGTTGGTATTTAATGGTCCAAAAATGTGATAATCGCATGGGAATCAATCTGAACTGTAGATAGGGCGTATACATGTTTCCCATTTCAAATGAGTGAGTCTATTTTGGGTTAAAATGGCAGTATGAGGCCTAGCATTGTCATAGCGGAGTTCGATGCGCGAGCTTCACTGGCTCCCTTGGTAATGACTAATAAGATTATTAATTGTTATTTATTGTGTACTACATATATCACTCTTCATGCCGTTAGGAAACATACAGCATCACCTTTCCAACAAATCACATCGTTTTTGCTCTTTTGAGGACTTCTTACACTTCCACTGCATACTTACAGTGTTGGAATAAAATGTTTACCTAAGATTCATCGCACCTTAATATTGCTGGAAGCTATTTTACTTCAAACGGGTTTAAAAGCTACCTTGAAATTTCAACGTGACGTAGTTTCTGTTCTGGAGTAATCATCATAATCATAATCTACTCTTCTCAGTCCACTGCTGGACGTAGGCATCCCCTAAAAGTCACCACTCGTTTCTGTCTTGCGCTCTCTGGATCCAATTGCCAGAGATCCTCTGTATGTAGTTTGTCCATCGAGTAGGTAGTTTTTCTCTACTTCGCTGAATCTGACTACATGCCCTGCCCAATTCCACTTTAGTTTTGCTGTATGTTTCGTCAAGGACTCCAGTTCGCCTTCGTAGTTCTTCGTTGCGTTTTTATCACTGTGGGTCACTCCAAACATCGATTTTTCTATTCGCCTCTGAACTACTCTTGGTTTTGTGATTGTTTTTTGCGTCAGGGTTAGAGTTTCTGTCCCATACGTTAGTACAGAGATTATGCATTGACTACATCTTCCATGTAGCTCGCATGTCTGATTGTCTACTCATGACCTAAATATTTTTTTTTTTCGACCAATTCTACTTCAATGTCGCCGATATTCATACTTGCTTCAGGATCGTCATGTAGGTATTTAGTTTTGGACAGATTTATACTTAGCCCGATATCTTCACAAACAAGTGCAAATTCTGTCAACATTGTGCTTATTTTGCCTAAATCTTCGGCTATTAACGCAATGTCACCTGCGCTACGAAAATGGTTTAGTTTTTCGCCATCTATTGTTATTCCCTTATTCTTACATTGAAGCCTTTTGCATAGGTATATGTGCTCTAGCACGGCAGTGAATAGTTTGGGCGACATTGCATCACCTCGTCTATCACTCCTATCGATTTTGATTGTCTGGGTGTTTTCGTGTAATCTCACGTTCATGGTTGCATTTTTATAGATGTTGTATATGATTTTTGTATATCAATAGTCAATACGGCTTTCTTTTAGGGCTTCGACAATGTTCTGGAGTAATAAGACGTAAAAACCAGCCAGAACATCATTTTCTGTCTTGAAGTTTGAAACAATAAAGAAGCCGACCTGCGATTAATTAATAAAATTGATCGATGGTAGTAAAAATCGCAGATCAACCCCCCTACAGTTTATACACCACGGCAGCTCTGAAAACTCTTTACTCACCGCGATGGCCCTAACTAATTCAAATTTCGGCGGCCTTGGATCGTAGGTTCAAATCATCAGCTGTGTACCCTGAAATGTCTTCAAAAAAGGAAAAGGAAATGGGCGCCAGAAATCAAAAGATTTCAAATAATAAGAGGAAATAAACTGCAAGTGACTAGCGTTTAATTAATAAATAATAAAAAGTCTTGAAGTGTCAGTAGTAAATTATCAGAATAATTAAAATGCAAATAATGTTATAACAAAGTTGTGTACGTTAACTGAAGGTTGCGACACGCATAAAATTAAAAACCCCTTTCGGGTTATTTTAATAACTTTACCAAAAAACATTCGTGGGATAAGCTTATCACAGTCATTTAATAAAACCTTCTGTTAGGCTATTGAAAAATAAAAAAGCGTGACTGTACCTTTTACAGAGGGTCGAAATACATCAAAATAGCAACTTTAAATACTGAGCATAATTAACTATAAGCATAATAATTCAAATGTAAAAAACAAGAGCATGTATGAAATTGAACATTACCTGTTAATAATTGCAGAACGTGTGAATTTAAATTCCAAATAACTACGGGTTTAAAATGTATAAAAGTAAAATCCAGGTATTGAAGATAATTTGAGATTTAATCCCGGAGTAGCACTAACTAACCTCGAAACATAAGCTGGACGTGAACGGCACATAATGGACGAAGTCGCCGTGGATGCCCAGTGATTACAGCGGCAGCATTCACACCTTGCAGCCAAAAACGAAGAACGCCAGCAAGTGTCGAAAATGAGATTAAACTAGCCATATTTTCCGAGATGAGTTCGTGGATGAAATTGGCAATTAAGAGCTAAGAAAAAATTTAATTACTATGGAGATAATAAGACAGAAAAGCGCAATCGTACCTGATCATAATCAGCCCTTAGGAACACAAAGCTCATAGAAATCGGTTGAGCGCACGTAATTTGACTTAATTAAAATCAAACCTCAGCCACGCCAAACACGGCGGGCCGAGGCCAGAACAGTAAGTGCCTCGGACGAAAATTTCGTGCCCAAAAGAAGGCTTGCACTCTAATAAGAGATAGCGCGGGTCGAGAGTTCATCGCGCAAACGAAAGGAACTCGATACAGGTACAAAATACGCTGCTTTGGAAAATTTACGAATTCGAAATGCAAAGGATTTATAATTCAACTAAAAATATATAGGTTAAGCCTGAAATAATTGGATAACTGGCGAAACAATTAGGCGAAGCCAAAAAATTGCTTCAAGTTCTTCGTGAAAAATATTTTCCACACAAACGATGTTTATTTCAAAATATTCAGACATCACTGTAACATTGTTGTGTCCAATTGTAGTTTTGTTATATTTAGAATACGAACATAAACGTATAAATTGATTTTTTATTTAATCCAACTGTTCTTAAACATTATTCTTAGATTTCCTCTACATTAACATGTTATGGGTGAAAAAGTAATTACTACTTGTACCAAAATTTAAAAAATGCACACGACTAGCTTCAGTGGGACACGGGCGGGGTTTTACTCTGGAAGTGTAGGTGTTTATGTATAAAAGTCAGTACTGTGGAAACCTAGGAGTTGATTATAATTTTTTGTTAGACGCCACTGTGTTGATTACTCTGGTCTATAGACGTTTGCGACGTTCAAGACGTTGCGAAAATTCTAGGGTCTTATTCGCTATATGAACTCACCTTATCTTTACCTGTTTGCTGTCTGAATCACCTGTAAATACGTCTGCATAGTTTACAAAGAAAGATAAACACTATAAAAATGCATAAATTATATTGAACACACAGAAATACAAATAAAATAAATGGCGGGTAGTCGAAGCTGATCTTCCGTTAGCTATTGTTAGGGTTGCGGGTAGGGGGGGGGATGTAGTCACGGTAGTACATGAGGCAAGTGATTTTGTTCAAATAGCGTTCAGCCTTCGCAGAAGGGGACTACCCAAACCTAGTGTTACGCCACCACAAAGTTCTGAAAATATGGCGACGTTCACCCGCTTGAAGAAACAGCGACCTCAATGGGTGATGACGTTTGAAGCCCTAGCTCTGGGGCAGTAACCTAAGGGCTGATGGAATGCTGGCCTATGGGGAAGATAACTTGGGGATTAGTGGAATGGTTGCCCAGAAACGGAATTCAGAAGCCAACCAGCGATGATGCGCGGTTCTGATCAGATAAAAATCGATCCTCGAAGTCCGACGGTAACTCAATTAACAATAACGAAAAACGGAACGCCAATGATTGAAGCCCTACAAAAGCTTTAATTATCCGGTAACAACCGAACTGTCTTCACAACCGCAAAGGTACTTGGCACCGCGAGAATAGAAACGTGTAAGCCGCACCGGCCACAAACTGTACGTGCGATTCGCTTCATGTCTTTCGGACCATACTAACCTGACTCACGACACCAGGCATGAACCGGCGTAAAAATGACGCCTCCGCCTCTCTAGTTGGAATCGAGTGCTGGATTGACGAGTGAAAAGCTTGTCGCCAGTCGCTTGCATCGCGTTCTGCGCAAAATCATGGCTTCTAACGGTCTAAGAGCAGCGGCGCACAGTGGTTCAAAATCAAAAAAAGTCGATCGAAATTCATATCTCGTGAATGAATTGCATTTTTCAATTAAAATATTGTGGTGTAAGACTACAAATACAGACTAATGCTTTGATAATAATAATATGAAAAAATAACAAAAATAATAATAATAATCACAATAATAAAATATTTTTTGCGATTTTGCAAAAGAAATTATTTTAAGGGGTTTATATGTTTGAATATTATGTAGAAATAAAAAAATCAATGCATTGATAATAATAATAATAAAATGACAATAATTTTGTTTTTCGCGATTTTGCAACTTAGACATAATTTGAAATATTTTATTATTATGTAAAAATTAAAACAATTGCACAGTTTTTAAATTTAATTACAAAAACATTAAGCTATAGAAATACAAATTAATTAAAATAGTGAGATTGTAAAATGATATAATAATAGCTAATAGCGTAGAATACGATTAAATGCGAAATCATACTTGTCTTCTTCAGAAATATTAATCAATTGGAGGACATCAACATCAGTAATCTTCTGTTTTTATTTGCCCTGTAAAAAAGAACTTGATTTGGGATCTGAACTTAATATTAATTGGTTGAAAACATCTGCATTTATGACATTTATGTTCAGGACACTAATATTCCTGGTGTGGTGTTCCCTATATCGCCGCATATCTTTATTTTTTGCTTCTTGTGCCTCTTCGGATAATTTATAGCAGCAGGTACACAACGAAGAACAATATCCTGGAATTTTATTTCTTCGTCAAGCCACTTGCCAAATTTCTGTATAATTCGTTCATTATTTCGTTTTATATTCTTCCAATTTTTAATATATGGCACGAAAAAATGTGTTCTAGTGAAAACTATAAGTGCCTTTGTAGCAACCTCATTTACGTTTGTATGAAAAACATCTTTTAGATACTCTATAACACAATTTTTTCAAACTTCAATGGATAATTCTATATTTTCTATAAACTCTTCATGTAATGAGAAACGTGCAACTGGACGATCCGCTATTGTTAGAATATACACAAAACACACAAAGTAAAGTTATACAACAACACACAATATTAAATCACATCAAAACAGCCACTAAAAAGTGGACGTGACTACCTCCCTGGACTTTCCCATACTGGAAACTGTTCATATCGTCTTTATTCAACAGTCTTTACAACATATCAAAATTTCAACTCGATGACTCACGTCGTCACCGTGATAAGCGTTTACACTTTCACGTAAATTGGGGATAAATATAAAAGAATGTGTAGTTCAAAACGTGACCACCGAGCTTCTGTAGATGGCGCCAAGTGGACAAGCCGCCACTGTGCTAGTTTATGTATTATTTTCCTCAAAACGGCTGTAGCACCGAGGTGAAATTTTCTAAGTACCTGGAAATTATATTTTCTAGGGCATACAAAATCGATTTTTTTATTTTTGCGGAAAAAGATTCTTTGACGCAAAAATATAACAACCGTTAGAATAAAAAAAATATTTTTCAAAAATAGAGGGGGGAGGGGGCCGGTGCGCTTACATATATCCACGAGTGTAATATTTTTTTGCATATTCATATGCTCCATTATGCACTGAGCAATTCAGTGAAAACCCCAGCTACCTATCTTGTTTTGTTTATTAATTAAAGGGGTTTAAATTTTCAAACTTCAAAGCTTCGTAGAGGGCGCCACAGATAATTCATGAGATTCTTTAAAAAACAGATCGATAGCCCTTTTCGGGGTCTATCAGTGTATGAAGTTTAAACAAATTCCTGTGGGCAGTTTTTGAGAAATGATTTTTAGAAAATTTCCAAAATTTTGAAAATTTGTAATTTAGGCCCCTTAATATTTTTCAAAACACTTTTTATATCACCTCATGTTAGCCTTCATATACTATTCAGAAAAAAAATCAATTGAATCGATTCATCCGTTTTTGAGTAATAGGGCGTTAAACTCAAAATTTTCAAAAAATCATAGCGCCCTTCATTTTAAACCTAGCGAGTTCGGCAAAAAACTAACAGATTTGTCTTATGACCCTCTATCGTTATCCGCGATAAAATTTTCAAAATTTTAATCACGAAAACAGTGATACCAAAAAAACATGCGTAACTTCCGCTTCCGGTTTCGGATTTTTTTGAAAAGCTTATTTTGTCGATGAATTTTCGATACACCCCCGCATTCCAAAGCGCATCAAAATCGGAGCAATACTTTCGGCTGTAGGAGCGTCACCCACCCACACACCCACACACAGACAGACATTTTTTGGGTTCCTAGAGGCCCAAAACGGATATTTCTGTGAAAATCTCGATTTCCAAAATTTTCATGATTCCAAGACTTCCCTATACCTATGGGTATGGGAAAGTAAAAATGCAAGCAGCAAGCGAAAATGATGCACGCTAAGACAGCAGCAATGCTGCACCGCGGTAAAATAGTCTACGGACACCGGCACGGACCGCCCCATTACATGTCGTAAGGCGTGCAGGGGCAAACCGAAGCAAACCAATGAGGTGTTTTTGTTTACCTAAGATCCTAAACAATAATGTGAACTACGAATTATTTTGTCCTCTTTTGTCCTCTGTTTCGTAGAATATAGATAGTGCGAAATTTACTGGAATATGGAGGGTCCATTAAGTACCATCAAATTTAAAAACAGGTAAATTTTTTTAGAAAAATAATGCACTCAGGTGATAGCTAAAGGTCCAAGCGTTCTCAATATATTCATTTTTCTTAAACATTTTGCAAGAGGACGTCTGTACAGCTCAGAGAAGAGGCCGCATTAAAAAAAAATTTTTGTTTGTTCGAAATGTATGTGTTTCATCGCACGTTTCGGGACTGATATTGTCTTTCTACGTAATTTAATTTTGGGATTATGTATTTCAGAAGTTGGGCGGATACTAGAAGAACAATTATGTGTTATGTTTAGCATCATATAAAACAATAAAAATTTTGACTTTCGATCGACTTTTTTTGATTTTGAACCACTGTGCGGCGTGCGCTTGAAATTGTACGTTGGAGGAAATTAATATAACACAAAAATGGCAGTCGTTAATGTTCTGTCCCTAGCAACTAATAATTATTGATAGTTTTTTAAGTTGGCACGTGGTCTTCTCTTAGCAATGGCTTTCTTCTCTCTATATATTTATGAATAGGTAGTCACGCCACTGTTTTTTTTTTTAATAAGATTTGATAAAACTTTTAAAGCATGCGAGCTTCTTAAGTACATTTTGCTATCACGTTTTTTTTTTGTGAATCAATAAAAAAATCAGTAACTGTTTGTACCACGTGCCTAATCATGATTATAGTTCTCGGGAAATGTAATGCTCTCCGCTTTACGTCGCGCCATAATCTTGATTATGCCCTTAATACATAAGTAACTATTTTGCTCTTTTTACTTTCTCTTTAAATATATTTACGAAACAATATTTTTGCAGAGGGACGAACCCTAGAACTCCATTCACCGGATGCTGTTCATAGTTGCGTACTAAGAGCAACCGACCCAGCCGAAGCAGCAGCGTGGTTCAACACGCTCCATTCTGCCCTTGCTGCACTTACCACGGCTGCACTGCACGAAGCAGCTCGAGCAATACCCGACCTGCGGCACATCGGCTGGCTGCTTAGAAGACCCCGATTTGAAGTATACCTATAATAAAAACAATCCAACAACCAACAGTTTTATAATGTGCCACTTTTTAGAATAACTTATCAAGTTCCGATAGTTCCGAAGAGATGGACAGGTGGAACTCTGTGTTCGCAGCAGTGACGGATAGCGAATTAAGGCTGTACGAAAGCGCCCCCTGGTCGGGTGAAGCTTGGCGAGCGCCTGCAGAGGCATACCCCCTTATAGCCACCCGACTGGTAGGATCCGGGCGTCGGGCTGAGCTGCCGGAGTTTAGTATACGATGTGCAACTGCGGAAGGTGTCATAACGCACCGTCTGAGGGCCGAGACTCATCGAGACCTTGCCGCTTGGGCTAAAGCTCTCGTCAATGGCAGCCACGCTAGTGCTGTTACACAACGAGAGCTAGTTTGCAGTAAGCTGTTTGAGAATACAAGTAGATAGCATTGCCAACATTCAGTTCTGTAGACTCCCTTTACCTCCGCTAAAATTTCCTGGTATATGTTATGGTCCCTATATCGTATTTCTTATTCACTTTCATAGTGAGTGTCCGAAACAACCAAACGTAGTAACTTTGTTATTGTGAATATGACCTTTTTCACGAATTTTGTTTTTTGAGAGTTTGTGGTGACTGTTTTTTTGTTTTCCAAATGATTGTTAAATTTCAATGTTTTTAAAAAATAATTGCATTGTAAAATGCAAATTTATCCCAGAATATCGCACTATAATTCTAATAATACATCTTAATAAAATAAACAAAAGGGCATAATAATAAGCAACTAAAAAACCAACATTCAATTCGGTAGACTCCCTTTACCTCCTCTATAAAGTTTCCTGGTACCTATATGTTATGTTTCCTATACCGTATTTCTTATTCACTTTCTTAGTGAGTGTCCGAAACAATCAAACGTAGTTACTTTGTTATTATGAATGAGTGGTAAATTTCAATGTATTTTAAAAATAATTCCCTTATAAAATGCAAATTAATCGCAGAATACTGCAGTATAATTCTAATAACACATCTTAATAAAATAAACAAAAAGGGTATAACCATAAGCACCTAAACAACCTTATCTTTTGTCATTTACCATTGTCGCTATCATCTAAATTACAGTCGGAGTCTGAGTGTTCTGCCAAATCTTTATATAAATGGATGCTGTGCCTGCCTGCGTGTGTCTCTTGCTCAGCTTCCATTAGATGGCACTACAAACTTTAATGCTATAGGTTGCTGGGCCTGCCTGCATCATTTTTTCAGTGCTATCTAACGGCAGTGTCACTAACTTTAGTGCCACTGTAAATTCTTTTTTATAATTAAATTTGAAAAACTTACTATTTTAATTCGACCATCTCTGTGACGAACGAAAACTCAATTTATAATAACTGGTGGTATATATGAATTCCCATGGGCTTAGTTCAACCTTCAAATTTCAGTGTTTGATGTTATTTGTTTAGATTTCAGATATAGGTACACATTTCTAGAGCTTCACACTATAACTTTAGTGCCTTATTTCTGTTTTTTTTTTAGTGCCACATGTCCTATGGCAATTCAATTGAATTATATTGGTTAATAGTATGAGAATAATGTCATGTCCTTTTTATCATACATTTTCGTCAATCGTATATTTCTGTTTGTAGCAATGGAAGCTTTAAGTAACTCAAACAGCCTTATTTTTTATTCATTTGACAATCAAATTTAATGTCCAATTTTAAGAACTGGTCTTGCATTTTTATCTTTTTTGAAAGAATAATTTTATGTAATGGGATGTACTAAGATCTGACGACGACGCCTGATCGTGCTGAAATTTTTGCAGTGGAACGTTTAATTAATGTGTATATCCTCGTGCTGGAAGACCCTTAACCGAAGTTATGGAGAGTGGAAGCTATCATGGAGAAAATTATTTTTGTTAGGTTAGATTACGATAGGTTAGGTTAGGTTAGGTTAAGTTACCCTTTGGGGATTGCAAAGAAACGACGAGAGACGGAACAAAGTAGCTGAATAGGCAATTCAAACTTGGCTCTTTCTGGCAAACATAAGAAACTCCCAACTTTTTTCAGAAACAAACAAGAATCTTTATTGATGTAGCGATGTGCTCGGAAAGCATCCTCTGCAAGATTCAAAACCGAAACGTGCATGAAGAAGAAAATTTTAGTTTACACCAAATAATAACATTTGCAATGGCATGGGACCTCTAAGCCAAATAAACAGGAGAATAAAAACAACAAAAATGGAAAAGCTTGAATAAATGCTCAATGAAGAATTGTCTACAACAGAGAAGATAAATTCACAGTGTTGTATCAAAGAAAATACAATCAAGTTGTCCAAAGACCCTAGTAGCAAAGGCGGTATGGAAATAAACGAAAACCCATATACTGGTGGACAGATTAAATAAATCGAGCAAGGAAGCAGTGCAACAAAGTTAGAAGAGAAAACACGAGGCAATTAAAGAGCAGAATAAAGGAAGAAAACAGGGGTAAAGATATATAAAGATAGAAGCAAATACAGAAGGCTAATACGAGAATCTAAGGATAGAAAATGGAACTACTTAACAATGTTTGGAGCAATATGGCTATAAAAAAATAAAGTTTAGAATGATACCGAAAATAAGTATGAGCATAAAGGTAAATGAAAAATCATCAACAACCTGTTTCCCATCTGCAAAGAAGAATATCATGAAGTAAGAAAGGCAGAGCGCATACCAAAGTTTGAAATGGAAGAGTTATGTAATGGGATCTGGTGACGACATCCGATCGTACTGAGACTTATGCAGTGGAAAGCCCTCCTTACAAATATTCAATTAATGTATATGTTCCCGTGCTGGAACACCCTTAACCGAAGTTACGGAAGGTGGAAGCTATCATGGAGAAAATTATTTTTGTCAGGTTGAATTGCCATAGGTTAAGTTAGGTTAAGTTACCCCTTTGGGGATGAAACCGAAGAAAGCACCAAGCCTAGACGGGGGTTAAATGCTGAAATAGTGAAAACTGTGGTAAAAGCGAACCTATTAGAAGCAGGAAGCTTTCCAGAGATTATAGGAGGGCTAAGGTTGTCCTTCTCAAAAAGAAGGAGAACAAATATAAACCCAAAAAATACAGGTCAATCTGCCTGTTAGACTCAGCAGAGAAGATACTAGAACAACTATGTAATACAAAACACTAATGAGAGAAAACAAAAAAAGGTGAAGGTTATCTAAAAACCAATATGGTTTCAGAAGAGGCATGAAAAATATAGTGAATGCAGTTGAAGACATTCGAAGACAAGCGTTCAACATACGAGGCCTCTTAATAACAACGGATACAAAGAACGTCTTCAACTCTGCACGATGGAAGAGAACAATTAAAGATCTAGAAAGAAGAGGAATTAGCAAATACCTCATCCAAGTTACTTGAAAAACAGAACAATTATATTCGAAGATAATTGTAATAAGAAAATGACAAAATGATGTGTGGAGTTCCACAGGGGTTGATACTGGGCCCTCTGCTTTGGAACGTGTACCATGATACTGTTATCCAAGAAGAAATGCCAAAGATACAAAGCGGCTTTGTTACCCTGATGACACATCAATCATCGTGATAGCTAAAACAGTAGAGTTATTGATGACCAATGCCTCAACCGATTTAAACAAGAAAAAAGAAAGAACTACTAGTAGCCCATCACAAAACAAAATTAATAAGTACAGAGAGAAAACCTTAAAGATGCAAAGGAAGATGGCCATTGCAATATAGAACCATTTCCACCAAAGCTATTCTCACCATCGCCGATGTAATACCAATATACATGACAATCGAAAAAAGAACCAGGAAAAGACCGGAAGAAAGCAATTATCAAGCAATAGAAGACAGCTGTGAACTTTTGATTAATTAAAATAAATCACATAATAAAGCCGAGCTCAGTGGTTAAACATTCTAACTACCGATCAAAGGGTCATGAATTCGATCCCCAGTCTTGGGGAAGTTTTTAAAAATAAAGAAATACAGATATAAGCTTCTACAGAATTTCATTCTTGGGAAGAGATGTAAAACCATGGGTTCCATGTTACTATTTCAATTTTTTTTGTACTTCCCTCCCTTTTCGATCAGACATGTTTTCGCAACTTCATACTCATTGCTATAAAAAGCAATTGGTGGCAACACTGTATATAAATAGCCTAATTCCGGTAGAAAATATTTCTGAAAATTGTTTTCCAAGCATACGTGATCGGCTTTGAAGTCTGTTTTGTTCCAAATAAATAAATTACAATCTAGGTAATCAAATCGAAACTCAACAATTATCGACGATAAAATCTTCTGTATTGAGGCAGTAGTGTGAGCAAAAGCCACAGCAAGCAATGTTGCCAATCTTGTCGAAAATGAAGGATAAGACTAGTTATTATCCATTTACTTGACATCCGCACTGTCAGTGCTAAATTTTTAAAAAATGTTTGACTATAGGTGTTTCCAAAATAGTGTGTTTTTTATTAGACTGTACAGTAATTTAATTGTTAAAATGTGAAAAATACCAGTGATGCCAACATACTGTCAGTTTGACAGTGCAGATTTCAAGTAAATGGATAATATGAAATTATTTATAAAGAAAAATAGTAGATTATGTTATTAGGAGTAAAAGTGATACTTTATGTGGCGAAGCTGAAGTTTATTTAGCCGAACGTTAGTGAGGCAAATAATTCAGCTAAGCCACATAAAGTCACTTTTACTCCGAATAACATATACTATTTTATCCGCAAACGTATTCAGGTAAATTTCAGGCTAGCACTGTACCCCTGCGCCAACCTCTGTTGTTCAGATAACGCGCAACTGTATTGATGTATGAACATACTGAATCACCCGTGCTAATAGCACACGGCCACAGCAGCTGTCACACCATAACCCACGGCGACAGATGCTCCGATCCGCTGCTTAAAGGTTTATTTAAATTAAAACTTTTTCGTACTTTTTTGAAAATAAAAACCGGCCTACGAACTAATTCTAAAAATTAGCAAAATTTTAAGCCATCATACAATTTAATCGGTCCAGTATCTTCGGAGGAGATGGCGAACAAACATAGAAAGAAAGAAAGAGAGCAATCATTTTGTGTGCTTAGGCAGATAAAGTACGCAAAAGTCGCTATTTTGTCTGCTTAGGCAGATAAAGTGACACTTTTACCTTGTCAATAAAGACAAATAAGTTGTCACTTTTGTGACGTTTGCGGATAAACATATTTTTGAATGTTTCCTCAGCTCCCAAATAATATTTTAGCGACCCCATAGGGGTTGCAATCCCTAGTTTAAGAAGCGCTGGTACATGGTACTCTGCATACCTAGACCTTGTCCATAACAAACAATAACAACAATATAATAATAAATTCCTAAAGTACGTTTTTTTCTATAATAACTGTCAAAGTGTTACAATGTTGGTAGATATGTGAGTAAAACGCTAGGAAATTTTTATACCTCGTGTTGGTAGAACTTTTTCAAAATTATGGTTATGTGTCAATTTTGAATGTCAAAGTTGCTTAATTTGAACTCTTGACAAATTTAATTTTTTTACTGGAATCAAACGTTCATTATGTTTATTTTCAAATATTATAAGTTTAATAATTAATAAATTTGCAATATTTTACTGTTACTGGGCTGTTCGTTTTACCCACTATTATGACATATCTGTCAAAATGACAAATCATTTTTTTAGTGGAAAAAAGAACTAAATATCTATGTACCAACATTATTAAAACTAGGGACCCTGCAGGAATGCAACTTATCCCCTAGAAAGTTGACCTTGAAAATTATTATAAAAAAAAAATGGACTTTAGATTGTTCCTAGTGTTAATAATCGACCTTAACGTTCCCCAAATAATGCAAAGGTTTCCTTATTTTTCAAAACCTTCCCAAACTTCCCTAGAGTTGGCAATGCCGAATACAAGTGTTGACTATCACTCTTGTCATACCATTACTTTTCAGGATGCGCTTGGAAGAGCAGACCCGCTCAGCTTGTTATTCATTATGAAAATGGTTTCACTTTGCTAGAAGCAGGGACTGGATGCAGAACGCTGTGGCGGTACCCGTTCGATAGGCTAAAAAATTCTTCCGACGATGGTCAACGACATTTGTTTCTAGATTTTGGAGAGGAAAACAATGTGGTATATAAAGAGGACGTTGTGTGGTTGTTGTAGTAATCGCACTGCTTTTAGGAATTGGACCTCGAGGGGAACCCGAAGCCCATTGTTTTCATCCTGCATAACTTTTTATCGGCTAAAATCCATCGATTAGGATTGTACGCATAGTTTGCTATTAATCGAATTTATTTTCTTTTTTACTGAACAAAACTATTCTGTCAATTAAAATTTTGTATTGTTTTCGTATAGAGTTGTCTATCGTAAGGTATAATTTGATAATTTTATACTAATAGCATTTTGTGTGTGACGACGAAAGTTCTATTTTAAATAGTAGCAAGAACAACTATCGGTCTACATGGAAATTTGTGCCTTTAATGGAAGTTTTTTCAGTTCCACTGTGGTACGCGGGAGTACTGCTGTTTCTGACATTGCTTTCTCTTTGTACTTTAGGTATATTTTAGCTCAACTGCCAGAAGGAATCAAAAGTATTCTCAGTTCTCCAATTCACTGATACATAATAGATAACTAGATACTGATACAGATTTATTGAAGTAGAATTACCTGCAAATACAGTGTGTTTAGGATGTAAACGGTAAGAAAAAGAGTCGATTAAATTACTTGAAAAGTAATCATTCAAATCCCAAACTGCTTGCTTTATTTTATCTAGAAAATTTGATAAAACCTAATCAGTAATAAGACAAAGATTTTAATATTATTGATAAGGTTACCGGAAGTGTCAAATTAGAATATATAACGCCTCCCACCCCGATCCTCAATAAGAAAAAGGATAATTTCTTTTAAAATTATATATGTTAAAGGAAAAAAATCAAATTGTAAATTCAGTAATTGTATTTATGACAAAGGTAAATGAATTAAAAATTAAAGCTACATATAGAGTGTGTCTAAAATATGTTGGAAATCATAAAAATTAATGAAAATATAAATTCAAATTTGAATTATGTTTTAAAGTGTTCTAAAAATACTATTTTTTTTTACTATCTAGCCTAAGCCAAATATTTGTTCTAATTTAATTTAGCCGAAACTATATAAAATAAATTTATTAGATTGATTGCTTGTATCTGTAATTATTTTAGGTTGCTTTAAACTATGTATCCCATTTACTGTGGGGACTTACAAATACCTAAGTAGTTATTGTACTACATTGGAAATTTATATTTAACTCTAAGTTACGGCACATTCTTTTGGTCTTTGAAACTATTTTTGTACATTTAAAACCTGGACAAAAAGAGTACCATTTAGGACACCCAGGTAAATGATTCAAACCTCTGGCTGTCTGATCACGAGACGTCTGATTGCCTTAATTATTAGGACACTTTTATTACTTGAAACGTTAATGTGAACTCAAATGTTTTATAGGTCTGTATATATAAATATTTTTTTGCTGTTTTCAGGTCTCTAGCTTTAATCTTAGAAATAATATAGTGGGTTATAAGCAAAAAAATAGTTTTGCATACTTAGTAGGTTATGACACAGTGGTTACCAAAACAAACAGAAAACAAATGAATATCTGTGGAAAAAAGTTGATGACCAGCTGCTTAATGTTACTTGATAATTGTGCGTCTAATATTACATACCACTCCTGTGACGAAAAAATATTACAAGCTTAAAATTATTTATGTTGAAGACAAAAATGTAAAATTACAATCATAAAATGATGCAAACAACCTAACTTCTTTATTTGATAGCCAAATTAATATAAAACATGCGATCCTCACTGATATTTACATTATTTCTTTTGTTTTATTTAATATTTCTCCATAATCTACTATGTGAAACTAGTTTTTAATAAAATACAGCTCCATTAAACCCAGGAAACCTTATATCTTTAAAAATTGAGAAAATAGCACTTGCTTGTGGCATTTGTTCACAAAAGTAAATTCAAAACTTCGACATTTAAGTTACAGTGCACCTCAGGTAGCACGCTCACGTCATATTGACGTCGTTTTTAGTCATTTTTGGTCGCGGACGTCAACTGACGAAAGTTTGACGTTCTAAAGACGTAATTTTTTATACGTCATAACGTATTGTTTTAGTCATATTTAACAGGGGACACGTTATTAAACCATGCATTGTCAGCTGAACCATTCCACTTATTTCTTTAAACTATATTCTATTAATTATAAAAAACTACATTTCAACTGTAGCAGAAGTGCTTGAAAGGTATAGAGATACAGGGTGTTTCCTAGATAGTGTCTAGTGCTATATTTAAGGAGGCGATTCTTCAAATGGTTTTATGAACCGTAGCAAAAGCCTTTTATTTGCCATAGAAAGTGTTAAATATTCAATTTAGTAAAATACCGGGTGGTCATAAATGTCTGTGATTGCATTATCTTTGGAATGAGGAACGCTTTAAAAACTAATGAATCCAACTACCTAACCTAAATATCAAATATTATTCATATCACAACTGACATTCCTAGTTATCAAAATGATCACAGATTCCTACAATTCTTTATTATAATTTAAATATAGTGCTAACTAATATTTATAAGGGCCGATTCTACAATGCAAGTATATACCTAGAATAAGCTATCCGAGGTATAATTGTCATAGTTTCCTTTGTTATAACAATCGTTTCTAGGGTATTTATTCCCTGGATAACTTTATCCTTGGTTTGTAGAACTGGCCCTAAGTAGCTAATTCCATGGCCACCCTTATATTTGTATTCTTCTTCATATCTACATCATTACTAAATTTTTTTAAATATTTGTTGTTTCTTTTATATTATTGTTGCATCTATTGCTAATTTTGTAGTATTTTGTGAAATTCAATAAAACAAAAACTCATAAATGGATGGAAATGTCAAAGAAATGTAACAGAAAAAGTGATTAAAGGAATCAAGATATACACTTAAATTTTATGAGCTCATAGGCCTTTACCTGGAATTTTTTTTGCTAGTTTTGATGATGTAATCAAATCACAATATGTTTATATAGAGTGACATTTAGTTTTGTTAGTTCCATTTTGTGTTTTGACGTGCAAAAGTTAATAAACAATTTATAATATTATAGTTTGAACTAAGCTAATTTGTATTGCAGCTGTTGGAGGGGTAAAAAATGCGGAAAAAGGAAAGTAAATGAGTTAAAAACTCAAATTCCTCTATTCGTTATAAAAAAGTACACGTCACATCTTCATCTAACTTTTCTTCATAATATTACTTGTAGTAATGCCTCTTTAATAATGAACATTAATTAGGACACACAATGTAGAAATCCTATGCGTACAACTGTTGACCACGACATTTACAATAAAGTTTTCTCTCTAACAAATTTGATATTTTTACGAATGGAACACTGAAGCTAGATTTTGAAACTGAGACTATTCTGGTCCTGTGGTACCTACGGTAAGCCTACGTACAGCACCATAAAAGCACTTCTGCCACATATTTATAAGATATTATCAGAGTCTATATCTTACTGCTTAGATCCTACTGTGTATGGTATGTGATTTCTACTTTTATTCTGTTTGTATACATGTTATTTTTGTTTATGTAACTTCTTTAAATCTGTATCTACACATTTGCAGTCTGTCTTCATGCCAAAGGGCTGTGGTAAGACTATTATAAAAAACTAGTCAACTATTGCCTACGTATATCCATATTTTCAGTATTTATTACACTAGGGAATAATTTTGCTACTGAAGAAATGCTTTAAATCGTCAGAGTATAAAGAGAAATGGTTAACTACCACTAGATTTATAAACCAGATGGATTGGATAATGATACTGCATAATTAAGTCCATTAATTTTGTATCGAGTAGCTGTCCAATACATAAAATGTATATAATGGTAGCGTAGCTTTTCATTGTTGTAGTACAAATAAATAACTCATCTTTTTATGTATATCAACAAGGTTAGTGAAACTAAAGGCTTTGTATATGTCTTTAATCAAACTGCATTGTACATAACAATAAATGTACACCACATCAAGATCAAGTTGTTTTTATTATGTTACCTACCTTAATACAACTGACATTATACAGGTTGCCCATATTTCCATATTAAAAGTTCTTCTCCATAAATGCAATAAGTGAGGTTGGGCTTGGTAACTCGGTGCTTAGCATCCTGACTGCTGATCCACGGATTGCAAGTTCGATGCTGGTGAGGTTTGAAAACGTCCACAGAGTTCTATTTTTTGGAAGAGAAGTAAAAGCATGGGTGCCGTGTTACTATGACTTGTAGTATAGCATGTAAAAGATCTTTTGCATGGAACTCTTTAGTCACAGGAACATTCCAGTTGAACTTTGACCGCATCACCTTAGCAGTCGATGTCAAAAATATCAGGTGCTCCACATCCGTAGACCTTGTCTATACGACATAACAAAAACAATCATTGTTTTTATATAGTACATTTGCTAAAGGCAAAATGGTTTTGGCTACATATTTATGGAGCCAAAATGCCAGAAGTGTCTATGAAAATCTTTGAAATTTGAAAAAAAAATTGCAGCATCTGGTACTGAACTTCTTGCATACTGGCATATATTTCACCGCACAGACGTTAAACGCCACATCACTTTCAATGCACTTTTCTAACCAGAGATATACATAAACTTGGATGATACCTACTGCAATACAGTTGATCAAATATTTTCATTAGAATTCATAAATATTTGCAAGCACAACCCAATTTATTTTTGTTCTCTATTGCTTAAAGGAATTTTATTAATATTTTGCTGCATCAATAATATCAAATCAAATAATTTATTAAATAAGAAGGGCTTCTAGATGCAATAATAAGCTTTACAATTTTATTCATACTTATTTAAAACGTGAGGTATCAGATAGCCCAAATTCCAACCCCACCCAAATGGCAAAACGTGATAATATGAACTAAATATAATACTTCTGGCTGACTACTAGAAAAGTGCCGTAACTAACAAATTTTAATCGTACATATAGGATAAATCGAGCTTTGAATGTAGAAATGATTACTTACAAATATGTAACACAAAATTTCAACTATTCAACAGTCGGCCACATTAAAATTTAACTGGTCGATTCAAAGCCAAAAGCTAGTAATTGTCCATAAGCCTTTCTTGCTTTTTTTATAAAATGTATGCTATATAAAGACCTTAAGTAGCAAACGACTTCTGGGATTGGAGCATGTCATTATTGAGGTCGAAGAACTCAACATTTCGCCCACTTTCGTAAGAGGCTTCATCAGGAGGAAAATGCAAAAGAGCACGGTAACTCAACGTGTAAACCACGCCAGAGGCGAAACTCTTCTGAAGCCTCCAAAATCATCTATATAAAGACCTATCCATTCTTCAGCTTGTTCAAAGTAAACGAACTGGATATACAGTTTCTGCTGGAGCCTTGTCTTCTCGTTTTACACTCTTGTTTACGCAAATAGAAGGGGTTAGTTTATTATGTCTGGCGCCTAAGGAATGCCTCATACTATTCAGGCTGACAATATCTCATTGCGAGGCTCGGATATTCAGATTAATTGCCTCCTGATCAGTTGCGTCGAACCTTTGTGGGACTCTTTGACAGCGGGTGGCCCCGTAATATATGCCGAGAGCGACACTTTGGCTCCATTGTTTTGCAAACGTTTCCGAATGCTTGACTCTCAGATATTTCGTTTTGCTGATGGCGCAATTTACGCCGGGTTATTGCATGATGTTTTTGTTAGCCAAACAAGTTTTCACGCCTGCTAGGTCAATTTCAGAAACCCCATAGTTTGTTCTTCCTACACTTTCTTCTGGACAGCATATATCGAATGGCTGAATCATTTTGAAATTGCAGAAGCGCAGTACACATGAGGGCACATTACTTAATCCTTGACTTATTATATATCGCGTCGCATTTCACTTGAACGGTCACGGATTTTTACATTTTTTTATTGTCTCTATTGTACAACTTCCATGGCTAATTTATGATATCGCACGTGCTGGAAAGTTCCGCCACAAAACCCTCGAAGACGCAATGACTCCGTTGGCGCAGTGAGAAGAATGAAGTCCTGACCACTTTGGTAGAGTCAGGGGACATAAATCCCTTTGCTGTTAGCAATGACTGTTAGCACATTTTATAGCGGGGGGTGCAACCCATTCGAGTAGTAGAGTCGAGGGGTCACAAATTCTGCGCTGACGCAATAACAAAAGTAAATATAAACATGATCAGAGGCAAGAACCCCTTACTTTCCCAAGATCATCAGATATGCGTATTTAGTTGCTTTCCATCTATAGTCATGCCTCCCATTTCCCAGTTGAGTTTCTTGAATGCGTACTCTAGAGCTGTGATAAATAGCTTAGGTAACATGGTGCCACATTGCCTTACAACTCTTCTAATTTGAATAGTCACTATTATCGTGCAATTTTACAGTCATAGTTGTATTTTTATAATTATATATTACTATGAACACATTTTAAGCATCTATGATTATTATAACAATTAATAATATTTCAGGCATATCAAATAATATTTTATAAAATATTAGAGAAATGTGCTAGTTTCATTTTTGTAAATAGTGTAAAATAGCATTGGTTTTCATAATAATTTGTAAAACTGTATTAAAAATCATGTTCTTCTTCCTTAGGTTTCCCTCCTATCGGAGATTGGAAATCATGATGGCAACTTTAATTTTGTTAGGATTCCCCTGAATAATTATCCGGAGCTGCAGTTGAACCATTCCCGTAGGTTTCTCAACCAGGACATCCTTCTTCCTCCAACACTTTGTTTTCCCCTTATTTTTCCTTGCATGATATTTCTTAATAGTTCATATTTTTCTGCTCTCATAACGTGTCTCAGATACTCAAGTTTTTGTCTCTTAATAGTCATCATAACCTCATAGTTTTTCTCTAAGCGTTGTAATAGCTCTACGCTTATTACCCTTTCGGTCCACAAAACCCTGAGCATTCTTCCGTAACACCACATCTCAAAGGCCTCAAGTTTCCTGATATGAGTCTGTTTCATAGTCCAGGCCTCGATTCCATACACTAGCGTGGATAACACCATCAGCGAGGCATTCTTAGTTTTAAATTATTATTGATGCCTCGACTGCAGAGGAATTTTCTCATTTTATTAAAAACGTTCCTGGCGATTTGAATTCGGGTTCTGATTTCATTAATTTGGTCGCAATGTTCCTGTATTCATGTCCCTAGGTATTTCTAGCAGTTGACCCTTTCTACATGTACATTTTTGATGTTGAGATGATAGTGTTAGCCTTGATTTAAACAAAATGTAATCAGAGTAGGCTTGGAAACAATATTAAACAACGAAGTATCTAAGACAACAATTGGGGAGGGGAAGCCAAACCGAATGGCGGTGTTATTTTGTCTTCCCCAATAAATAATTGTAAAATTGTGAATAAATACCCTTTTCCCAATTAAGTGAGTTTAAAAATTGGTTGAATGTCCTGTGGGTGTGCCGTAGTAGAGTGCATTCATCCGTAGCACCTCTGCAGAAGTTTGAGAAAGTGTTTTTCTCAGTGCATCGAGTGTTAGTTTGTATTCCGATGGCTGTTTTTGGATATCCGCGAAGAGTAATTGGAGCCTCTGAAAGCTGAAGGTAGGCAGTGACCTTCGTGGAGAGCGATACAGCCCTAGGTGTGAGCAACAGAGCAGCTGGAAGCAGTTTTTGGTATCACAGCGGACCAGCTACAGGAATCGTTCTGCGGCGGCATTCAGAGGCTGGCCAACGGACAAAGAGCATCGTGGGACCCGCTAGGAGCTTGAGTTGGGCCCTAATTTCGTTCCAAAGGCAACACAAGGTCAAAAAACTTCACCCTAAAAGATCGAATTTAGCGAATTTCTTGGTGGCGTCGGATTTATAAGCACTTCCGGCAGAAGCGTCCTTTGAGTGTGTTTTGTTTATGACGTGTATTTACTTACGGCAGTTGATATCACCTAGGCAACGCTTCAATTACGTAATCACAGACAATTGTTGTTTAGTAGCCGACTTGTTTTTGCGATTTGTGAGGTTGGAACGACATATTTAAATTCATGTTCCCTTTAGTTAAATAATATCCTGCTATCCCGTTAGTTAAATCACCATTACACATTTACTTTTAAATTAGAAAATAATATTACGATAATAGATTTAATGGCAAATGTATTTCTTACTGTAATTCGTTACTAATCAAAATAATACTTGCCTGGATGTAGAGACCCCACCCAGATTTAAAACCAACTTTCGCTTTGAAATGTCCACACAATATAGTAAAATAAGCATGGGCATCATTAGGGGCTAATGATACATTATCATAGAAGATCTGGCGATCTGAAATTGGGCCTAAACTCATATTGCAGTTATGGATGAAAACGTTGATGCAGCAGAATTGAGGTTAGCTGTTTCAATGTGCTCCGAAGGCGAACTGCACTATATTCGCACGTAGTAAACTAGCTGACTTATTTAGAAACATAATCGAGGTCCGAGCACTGTTTTGACAATAAATTAGTTCTTAGTGGGGCAATGAGAAGCAGCGTCGCCGTTTAAAAACATACCTGACTCTACCCACACGCGCAAAACTGTAGAAAACCCTCTAATTATTCAAATAATTTTATTTTTAATGTTTCATAATCCCTAAACGGGCAAAACTCGCCAACAAACCTGGCAAGCGTGGCGTTTTAATGCCAAATACCCCATATGGAATGTCAATTTTTAAAAATCAAGGACCCCAGGTAGGTAGGACCAGTCCACAATCCCGCACTGACTCGTCAGTTAATTGCCTCACGGATTCTGAAGGAGACAGAAAGTTGGCAAGGAAAAAGCTAAATAACCAAACTAAACTGCACATAGCGACGTACAATACACGATCCATCTCATCGGAAGACAGACTAGAAGAACTAGAACATGAATTAGGTCTAATCATATGGGACATACTAGGGATAAGTGAAACCAGAAGGAGAGGAGAAGAATGTGTAAAACTGAAATCGGGTCACACCCTGTTCTACAAAAACAAAGATGACTCTAGCCATGGTGGAGTGGGTATAATGATACACAAAAGGCTATACACACGTATAAGAGAAATTAAAGCGGTATTGGATAGAGTGATATATGTCACTATAAAAATAAACAAATTAGCATCACTAAAGGTCATCCAGGTATATGCCCCAACAAACAGCCATGAAGACGAATATGTACAGGAATTCTATGAAGACATATCGAAGGCTCTTGAAGAAAACAAAACGCAACAAGCAATAATAATGGGAGATTTCAACTGTAAAGTCGGCAAACAAGAAGACAACGCGGAGAAGTATATAGGAAGACATGGACTAGGTACTAGAAATGACAGAGGCACAATGATGATCAACTTTCTAGAACAACAACAGCTTTACAACGCTAATACATTCTTCGAAAAAAAGATGACAGACAGTGGACGTGGGTTAGTCCAGATGGACAAATCAAGAACCAAATCGACTATGTTCTAACAAAAAGTATGCAAATAATACAAGACGTAAATGTATTAGTGAGATTCAATACGGGAAGTGATCACAGAATAGTAAGGGCCACAGTGAATATAAACCAAAAGCTGGAAAGGAGTAAAAAAATGCAGAAAAACTCACATAATCAACTGGATAGAGAAATGCTAAAACAAAACTCAGAAAAGTACCGCTCGAATATAGAAAAGCTTTTCATGACAAATCAGGATGCGGTTCAGGATATAAATAGACTAAATGAGGATATAGTAAACAAAGTGAAAAAAGCAGCTGAACAATATGTAAAACCAAGACAAAAATCTAACAAAAATAACAAGCTAAGTGACAAAACAAAGAAAATGCTGGAACAAAGAAGAAATCTAATCAGCGAAAACAAAAGAAATACACTTGAATATGCAGAAGTAAACAAAACAGCGAGGAGGATGGCAAAAGAAGATATACGAAAATATAAAACTGAACTAGCCCAAAAAATACTGGAAGAGCATAAAGGAATGAAAATCTTTCGAAGACACAACAGTAGCAAAAAGGAAGTAATTAAGTTAATAAACAAAGACGGCGTCCTAGTAACGGACAGAAATGAAATTTTAAACGTAGTAAATGAATTTTACGAAGACTTATATAAATTAAAAATAGAAAGTGATGTGGAACCAGAAGAAAGACAGCGAAAGATAATAAATGTGAATTCGGAAGAAATACCACCAATAAACAAGGAAGAAATTAGAAACGCCTTAAAACAGGTAAAAAATGGAAAGGCTGCAGGGGAAGATGAGATTGTAGGGGAAATACTGAAAGAAGGTGGAGAAGTGTTAATAACACAACTAGAGAAACTATTTAACAGGTGTTTAGATGAAGAAAATGTTCCTACAGCTTGGACTAACTCAAAAGTCGTTCTAATATACAAAAAGGGAAACAAAGACAACCTCGAAAACTATCGGCCCATCAGTTTACTTTCCCAGGTCTACAAACTATTCTCGAGAATTATTATAAACCGGCTAACTATAAAACTAGACTTCTACCAACCGAAAGAAGAAGCGGGCTTCAGAAAACAATTTAGTACAGTGGAACACCTGCAAACGATGATAACTCTAGTGGAAAAGGTAACTGAATACAACATAACAGTCTGGGTAGCTTTCGTAGACTATAAGAAAGCTTTTGACACGGTAGAAATATGGGCGGTGCTGCAGGCACTTAAAAACGCCAGAATAGATTATAGATACGCCAATTTAATCGAAGAAATATATAAAAATGCAACACTACAGGTACAGCTCCATGAAAACACCGATAAAATTAAAATACAAAGAGGAGTGATGCAAGGCGATAATATGTCACCCAAATTATTTACATTTTTAAACACTTATGTACGTTTTGTGGCGTGTTTGAATAATTTTTGTTCTGTGTATATGATGTTTCTTTTGGATTATTAAAATTTATTAAAAATTAAAAGCCCCCAAATACAATTGTCACGAGCCTCCACTGGTGGTCGTCCACCGAGCTGTTACTTGAGGCCTGATATTTCACTCTAGTTATTAATCCCCCCCCCAGACCACACATATAATGCAGCCATGACAAAGCCAGTGGAAAAGTACTGTGAGAACCTTGTTACGGTATTAATTCACCAGATCGACATAGGTCGTATTGATTGTCCAAAATCGGGTACAAACTACAGGGTTCGCCGACTTTCCCTAGAAATCTCAGATCTTAATGTGTCGGAGCAGATGACATCGCTCCAGTTACCTTCAGGCTAGCTTAATCGGTTGGGGTGGGATTCGAATACTCAAAAGGGAAAACCGACGGAGTACTTGACGTAGTACTTACCCTATGGCTTGCGTAAAAGAATTGCCAAAGGACGCCACTTGCTTTTAAAAGGGGTTGCTTGCGTGAATAAAGCAAGAACTTCACGAAGCTATGAGGAGGTCCCCCCAGGTCCACGGTTGTCCTCGCCTCGCTGTCCAAGCCTCCACCGAGTCTTCAGAATAAACACCAAGAGTGGCCATAAACAAACGACTTACCTTAAGGCACACCCTTGCTAAATAGTGACAAAAGAACACTAACACTAGCCCAGAGCTTGGGGCTTGCTTATCAACAAGGCGTACTTTCAGCTTTACATTGCAAATTACACTCGGCCTTTGCCACACTGGATTAAATGATGACCCAGAAGGGGTTCAGAACTCAACAAATTTTCAAATTGACTTTAATGGGTTTATTATTTAAAGAATTAAAGTTTACACAAATCTTTACATTGATAATAATCACCCGGAGGCGAATCCAAGCTTAGTAAAAAGAAAAGGCACACCCTACATGAATATAAAAGGGGTACCCAAGCAAAGTTACCTTATTGTCTAAATATGTTGTTACACACTGGACAAAACGAAATAGATAACAGGGGTGAAGCCCCTGTTTAACAACAAACAAATCAAATCATAGGCTTAAGCTTAAGTGAACGGGCGCAATCTTTACGAACTCCCGGAAAACACACAACAAATATAGTCGCACCTTAATTAGGCACAAGAACACAATTGGTGTAATACATAGCTCCTACCTGATAGCTGTAAGCACGTCGTTAGTTTCTGCTATAAACTCGTCCTCGGGGAAGCTTCACAGGGCGTTGCAGAAGTACAGAAAGGGCCGGAGCCGGGCCTGATGGTTGCTTAGCGCTGAGCGGCGCCTAAAATGATGCGGGCCCCTCACTGGGAAGAACCGGAGCGATAGAGTTGGTTTATTCCAGGTTTCGGAATGGCACAACGTAATCGGAATTTGCAAAGAATGCAACCAGGGCAATACAACAATGACACGCGGTGGGCCTCCCGTTGATTTCGATAAACTCAGCGTCGGTAATTCAAATATGCAGTACGCAAAAGGTTTTTCCCCACAAAGGTACGGGAAACCGTTAATCACAAGCTTAAAGATGTCGTCTCTAATTGGATCTGCAAATGGTGCAACTATCTTCTCCTGGGAAGTAAAACAACTTAAGGAGACGACTCGGCTATTTACCAACACTGAATTATTACGATAAACTCAATTGCCCACCGCGCGCGTACTTTTTAACACCCAACAAGGGTAAAACAGTCGTGCAAAGGTCTAAGCTGAACTGCACGAATTTTAATTAAAGCTTGAAGAACGCGAAAACTGATTTAAAATCACAGATCGATGCAGCCCTCGAATTTTCATTAACACAAATCGAGGCAGCCCTCGGCGGCAAAACAATGCCCGCCGAGGGCTGAAGAAAAACCAAACGTGTTACCACTACAATAGTCGGGAATGAAGTCCCGCTTAATTCGGCCTCCGCGTGAAAAACACAACGGAAGAAAACTTCGAACTCCGAAACCATTATTTTCATAAGCACAGTTAACTAAGGGTTTATCAAACTTTATTTCAATAGTCCCAAACCCGACACAGAGCGTGGGCAAGATTCTAGAAGAAATTTCTTGCTGTTGCAATGAATCCCAGGGTGTCGAATTACAAAGATTACTTTTCAAGAACCTTTAGACGTTGTTGACAGGAAACACTAAATTTCAAGGCCTAATTTCGTTATTGCTTCAGACAAAATACCTGCTCGAAATTTATTTTCACAGGCTGGAATACAGCGGGCAGTGAGTAAGTTAAAAGAGCTGGAATTCGAAACGGTCTTATCGCAAAAAGGAGAACAAAGAATGACTTTGCTTACACTTCGGGGAAATAGAATTTAACCAGCAACAACTGTGATAACTACGCGGCTTTGAATCTCATGACAGGAAATATTAAGCTACGCTGCCTAAATGTATTGTTGCTGAATGCAAACAGTTTGTTTCGAATTTAAAAAGAGAACGCTTACGAGACGAATTCTACGGATTGTAAACACATTAGTGTTAAAATGTAGCTTTAAGATCCAGGGTTGAACTTTAGTCAGGGCCGTCTTCAGAAATTTATCCAGACAAGGAAAACCTATTAAAGCGGCACCAACTCAACGTAATTTTGAGCAAAACGAAATAGATCGAAAACACTTAACAACCTAGCAATCAAAGCCAAAAAAAAAATCAAAAATTTGTTTCTTATTGGAAGAATGTCTAAATACTGCATCTGTTTCTGGCTTTAAAAGATGCGGTCTATACCCTGTAGATCCAACCACGGTTGATTACAACAAATGCATTCAAAATAAACAAGAGAAAAACGAAATAAATAAGTTGTAGCCGATTAAGTAACATCGCGGAAGTGAAGTTACAAATAGTCTTGTCATTTTTCAAACAATCATTTTTTCAAAAGGGCATCTATAGCGAGACAATTATAAATATACTTCAACTTTTTCATTATGCTTCCAACCAAAACCTTATCCGAGGTATTCCTTTGAGAGCATTTGAACTATAAGATGGTGAAAACTTTGAGCTAGAGCGAATTTGTCACAGGAAATGAAACCTTATCTATATAAGAATATGAATAAATAAATTATTACTACTAATATTAGAAATGAAGATTATTCATTAGACAGTATTGCATCAGCAATATGTGGTACAACATCATTGATTGGTGTTTTAGACATTAATGACAAAACATTTGTTGAAAATGTACCCCAAATTGTGTAAAACAATATAGACTACATAAACAGTCTCGTCACCAATAGCGTACGATGGGCAAGCTAAGCTACTCCGAAGGAGGAAGTGAGTTAACACTGAAATGGTCAAAACCAAATACAGGCGTCACCAACTTGTTTTTCAACAACTCGCGAATCTAAGTTGACAGATTTCCCGATAATGTGGTAATTGCAACTTACAATGAAAGAGAGATCTCCAAATTACCTTTATCCGACGCAAGCTCATTGATAAGCTATAACTTTTTATAGACAGGAAAAGACATAAATACGGCTCATTAAAAATGATATTTATTTTCAATGCCTAGATGCAGACAAGTAATATAAAAGGGTAGTTCCTCGTATCAAAGTAAACTATTGCATCTAGGGTATTTAAAGACAAGGTACACAGGTAATCGAATAAAACCCAATGCTAACCCGGCGGCGTATACACGCTGGGTTCACAGCATAACGTATGTAATTTATCATGTCAAATGTAAATTTAACGATCAAATAAACAAAAGAAGAAATGCGCATTTAAATGACTACTGTATTAATAGATAAATGGCATAAGCAGAAAAATTTCAATATCGTCAGTTTATTTATTTATCGTATGGCTTGAATGGTGACCGGCCCCGATACCGATCCAATGGACTGCGAAAAAATTCCTCTTGACCAAACCGAGGAGACGCATATTACAAGCTTGACGCTCTTACCTCTGCGCCACGCTGTCGGTTATATCATCAATTGATACACTTATTAGCGTCGATACATTTTGGAATTGCGGTAACAAAATGTAGTTATAGTATAAGGTCGTAGCCTATCTGTTGGGTCCAGCATCGATCAAGAAAACTAATGTGGCTTCAACCTCGCCCAGCTTCTGGATAGAACGACCCAACGTAGGAAATCGTGCAGACTACGAAAGCGAAGTCAAATCTGAGCTAAAACTGCCACCAATGGCATAAACTGGAAATTCCAGAAATCGAAGTCTATAATGTAATCCAAAATTTACCCAAAAAGAAAAGCATTCCATACGAAAATTCGCAAATCTAGAAAGTGCTAGAAAAGCTAGAAAAAGCCCTGTAACAAAAAAACGTCATTAGCGTGCAGATGCCTTTGAGAGAAACTAATTACTTCAGTTGTAAAACGGCTTACTGCCCCTATCTCCAAAGGGGATGCATGGTTATCGAAAGACACCTAAAAATGGGATACAAATAGCATAAGGACAATTAGCCGGACCGCTAAAACCTGCTATCTGTGTTTTTCCAAATTCCATCATACTAATCGACCATAAGGAAAGGAAAAAATAACGGAGAGGCATCAATCGCTAAATTACAAATCCGCATAACGGCTCAGATGCAAAGTCTTTAACGATTTCAATAAATTGTTTTTAGTAGATTTTACTTTGTACATTGCGCTAATCAGTGTATATTCGCAGCCTGGCCTTGCCTGATTATTCTTGGCACCTTCTGCATTTTTACTACTACGCTTGGTTCGTGCGATTAAACCTGCCGGGAACTGATAGCCCTTTATTCTCGTCTATTTTCATCTTTGCAAGTTGGAGGATTTTGGCATTTAACACAACACGCTTGTTTGGCATCTTGTTGTCTAAGTCTAAGTCTAAGGGTTAGCCCCGTTTTCCTGGGGTTATTGTCGCCACCGTTGGTTTTCGCTAAAATTCATGCTCTGCCTATCATAAGTTACTACCTCCCTTTGGTAGTAACTAGTACTTATGTTAAGCCGTTGTTCTCTCCGCAATATATTAAGTTAAAGGGCTTAGCGTAGCTTATACCCGCAGCATAGCCCAATTTTCTCCAACTACAAAATTATTCAAATAGAATCGAGTCTATAAGGGCAATATCTGACCTGTTTAAAGCAACTCTGGTCTAGGGCTCTTTTCGAGAAGACTCCCAGGATCGAGGAACCATTCCGAGGTTCCGGAACCCGTACCCGATATATTGTCGATCCGATTTTCGGTGACAAATAACCCCTGATCCTTTGGCGAGCCTATTTTTGCTGGAAAATTAACCCCTGAATCCCGTAGTCAAGCCGATTTTCGGTGGCAATGACTCCCTGCATCCATACCTGCTGGTTAGTCCTTACGTGGTGCAAGGATCCCCAAGCGGTTAGACCACCCAAAACTTTAGAATAGCACCCACACAGGAATATTAAACTCCTTCCTGCTTTAAGAGTACCAAATAAACCGAACATCATAGTTGTGTTTTCATTTTTAGTTGCAGAGAACGGTCACCGTAATCAGGAATTTTGGTCATACTAATTGTCTGAAGTTTATGCTAAGTCTCTTCCACTACTATTAGTGCTATTAGGTGTTGGTATGTAACTGAGTTCCTTTCAGATTATTAGTATCGCTTGCTTCTTTAGAATACAGATTGACTACACTTATACGTCACCTTTTGTCTTCAAATATATGTGTTTTTGTTATGTGTATATGTGTGTTTTGATGTAGTTATTAAGAATATAACTGTACATTACATAAGACCGAAGTCTTCTTCCTTCTTACCTATATCTTTCCATGTTTAAGTTTGTTTTTTATAAAATAATATAACGTAAATAGAAAAAACCCTTTTTAGAACGATCTAACTTCTTATAAAGGTTTTCACAACTACTGAAGTTTGGCTGAAGGAATAAAAACAGAAAAAAGAAGCATTAACAACCATTGTTTTAACAGTATATTCATAAATAATAAATATTATAAATTACACATTTGATACAGTAAGCAGTTTTTGATGCAATACAATTTGGCTTGAACATTAACATTTTTTATAACTGTAGTCGATCAAATCCCCAATTCAGCTGGCAAGTCGTCGAGAATTTCTTTCTGTTCTGCGGAATCCGATGAGCTGAGGTTAGTCGTATAGGTAATTAGAACGTTGGGATATATTGGAGCATTTAGAGGTAGATAGCCGGCTGTGTGCGTGTCGTTATCTTTCAAGGATATTGTTCCGAAATTGGTTGGTGCTATGCCAGTTACGATTTGGCCACTCACGTTCGTTTGTACGGGTGCAGGGATCTTGGTGAGGTCTATGACGCTGCTGTTATGTGCTGGATTGTAAAACGTCAAGTCCACTTGTTCGTGTCTGAAATTGGAATATAATTATAAATGAAGCAATTTTTTATTAAATGACTGACTTGTTTATTCGGTGAATTTTAACGACTTGTACTTTTCCTCACATTGTTATCCGTTATGCATAATCAGGGAAGATTTTGTCGTTTGATGGTAAATGAAACAAAGAGTAAATTGTGAAAACTCTAATTTTAAACAAATTTAAATGCAATATTTTTTATAATATTTGAACAGCAATGAGAGCTAACTACCTAAAGGCTTTTGGCGAAGTAGATAGAGACCATATGTAAGAAGTCTTTAAGATATACTAACACAGCAGTTATAAAAATTCTATAAGTAAGAAGTATCAATTGTGTTAGGTCAAAACACGAAACGTCAAAACTTTTTGAAAAAACAAGTGGATTATAAACAACGATGTTTCCTGAGCCCAATTGTCTTTGCAGCAAGCGATGCAATAGTAATTTACGTTACAAGACCGGAATGTAGTGTTTTCCAGGTCGAGCTAAGCTTGGGGAGACCTGCAAAACACTTTCCGGTCGTGTATCGTACAATATTTTTTTATGACATCCGAGTCCATACTTTCAAACTTGCGAATTCACTTTCGAAAACTCAAAAAAATTATGACATTAGTATCTATTATTTGACATATCTAAACAAAACACACACTTGATTCCATAGTAACGAAGGCATCAGGGACCGGCAAAAGCTTTTTTATCCTACACTGTATGAAAATCCGCTTTTCGCATCTCTACAGACGCGCACAGAAGCGCGAAAATAAACGTTTTCTCACTACCAAATGGGTAAAGTGATATTACATTGCTGAAAATGGAAAATAATGGAAAGTCTAATATACAGCTACCTTAGCAACAGATAAAATCAATACAAACAAACCGTATCTAAGGACAGAAAAAACTATTTTCCGTAGAAGGTCACTTTCCGCAGATGGACGTTTATACACATATTTACTAGTAGTAAGAAATGAGAAACCTTTCCAACTCTTCTTTAGTAAAAATGTTGTTTTTTTCAAAATATAACCATCATTCGTTTTCTTAAGAAAGAGGGGAGCCCCGGGGGCCCCCTTGGAGAGGGACTGAGCTCCGAGAACCCTCTTGGGAAGGGGCAGAGCCCCGAGGGCCCCCTTAAAAAGGGGGAGCCACTAAAGCCCCCTGGGAGAGGGGCGGATTCCCGAGGGCTCCCTTGGAGAGGGACAAAGCCTCGAGGGCCCCCTTGGAGAGGGGCGGAGTTCCGAGGTCCCCCTTGGAGAAAGACAGATCCCCGAGGGTCCCCTTGGAGAGGGGCGGAGACCCGAGGGCCCCCTTGAAAGGGGCAAAGCCCCGAGGGACTCCTTGGAGAGGGGCGGAACCCCAAGTTTCTCCTTGGAGAAAGACAGATCCCGAGGGCCCCCTTGGAGAGGGGAGAAGACCCGACGCCCCCTTGAAAAGGGGCGGATCCTTGAGGCCCCCCTTGGAGAGGGGCTGAGCCCCGAGGGCTCTCTTTGGTCAGGTGGTCGGCAGAAGTGGCAGGGACGGGGTGTGTAACAGAACGGAGTGACCCAACAAAATAGGCCTAAAAATGGTGGTAAATTGAATAGGATAGACCGCCAATAGCGCGCGCAACCCCGTTTATAAATATTAATCCTTTATCTAATAGACGTGTCTGTCTGGGACGCTGTTTTGTCTGGGACGCTGTTTCAGCAGCCAAACCGTAAGAGATAGAGAAAAAAGTTATATGTTTGGAATGGTCATGTCAGGTCAGGAACCGAATTTCAGTCACGTGACACTTCCGGTTTTTGAGAAATCACGTGATTTCCGTCCATCCGGGACGCTGGTCCGTCCGGGACGGTCTTTTTTGTTTTATTAAATGAGACATTTGTCTCACTGGACTGCTAGTAATTAAATAAGAATTAACTTCTTGGTAGTGAGAAAAACGTAATGCGCAACGCGTAGGTAAGTTTCTTTTCTGTCTTCGGTCGTATTATGGACCTCAGCTCCGCTTCGGTCCACAAAAAACGACCTCAGACAGAAAAATTCACTTACCTCTACTTGGAGCGCAAATTACTATTGCAAGGCTCGCCGCGAAAATGTTACTTTTCGCGGCTAGGCGCGAAAATAAATCACGAGTGTCCTAATCGAAGAGGCCGTTTACTATTGCTTACTGATAGTTCATCAATTGTTGTTTGTTTCTTATTGTCAAATTTTATACATGCAGCTGACTAATTTTTCCATTATTATTCTAAAGTACGTGTTAATTACTGTTGTTATGAGCTACGTAATTATGAACGTCAATATATTTTTGTTGTGTAGAATAAAAAATACTGTGTGAACCACGGCGGGAAAATGATTTTCCCGCCAAGGTACACAAATTACTATTAGCGGTCCCTGATGCCCGTTTTCCGATCTTGACCGGCAAAACGTTACTTTCTGGCGAAAAAAAATTCCGGAAAGCGCATTTTCTGGTCGGTCGTAAAAAAAGGAATTTAAAAGGAAACTAAGAGTCAGATAGCAAGAAACTAAAAGTCTTAGTAGAATTTCTGAATCGGATTGAAGAAAAGGGTGAATTGTTCTTTTCATCATTAACATGTTTGTGATGAACATTGCCAGTGCTTTTTGTGATATGACAAGGGTTACATGTTCTTTATTATTTTTCGGATAAATGAGACAGTAAAGCTCGCGTACTGAACTAAGTGGCGCAATCGGTCGATAAGAAACGTTTGACTCCACCGTGATAATACTAGACCTCATGCCGCTCACTGAATTTAAATGAGAAACACTTCCACACCCTTCCTTCAGTCCTGATTTGAATACGTCGACAAAGTTACGAATTTTATGCAAGACACAGATTGCGTAAATGCGTTGAATTATAAGAAGAGGAAGACGAACATGATCAGCAATTGCTTTGTTGATGTATTACCTACGTCAATAAAGTATTGCATAAAAATTTCAGTTCATATCTGAACCATATCTTACAGGCAGTACCATTTCTCATTGAATTGAAGGTACACAAAATTCTGAATTGGAATGTCTGCATCATAGATAAATGACACTGATAATAATAATGCTTAGATTATGTCTCCAACAAATAAAATAAGAAAATTATTTATAAACTTACGTTTCATTGGAACTACCAGTATCGTTGTCTGCATCAGTCAAAATACCAACTACATACACAATAGTTCTAATCACGTACCTAAGGAAAAACAAAAATAAAAATTCATAATCCACTAAGTAGCTTTACTTACAGATCATGTGCAGTTCCATTTGTATCGTTTAAGTCATCACTCAGCACTTCGTAATGGGTTTGATTGTCAACCACAGGATGAGCCCATAAAAGTGCGTTCGAACGAGAACAACCAGAAATACAGCACGCAGTACCTGTTTGCAATCGACAAAATCAGCCACTTCGTTTTCACTATCACAAGCTACTTACACTTTCCATGATGGAGGCTCTGACACTCGCACGCAAAGTGTCCGAGAATTGCTCTCGTTTACTTTTATACATACACAGATTTTGCTAATTTTATTTTTGCGCTATGTAGACGTTGCTTTGAAACTGTGTGTTCTGACAATTAGCGCCCTTTCTTTTTCTTATTTATTATTACTCATGGCAAATGCGCGATCGTTTGGAAAACGTCATTTTTTATGGCGTAGATTCGTGATAATTGATTTTAAATCGGCCTGTAAACACAGCTCTTTTTGGGAACTTATCTAGTTAATACTTGCTTTGTTTTCATCAAAGTGTATTATTGCGATTAGGGATATATCTATGTATACGTTGCTTGCTAATTGCCAAGTAAATAGGTACCTATACCTCAACTACTAACCACAATCAGTACTGAGCAGTTACCTTGCGGGTTTATTTACTTATTAGTACACAACTATTTTTCTCGCATATTTTTTTTTCTAGAGAGTGTCAAAAGTGATCGTGTAGAATCCAGAGTCAACAGTTTATTCCATTAAGCCAGCGGTTGGGCGACTATATTCGCAACATGGATTGAATTATTCGACATGTGTTGCTTGAAAGATATCTAATCGTTTTTGTAGTAAAATGGAATCACAGTATTTGTTAACTAATCAAAGAAATATTTTCAATTGATGAAATATTACTAACTGTTAGCATTAGAAACATAGTAACACACAGATAACCAAAAAAATTTATTTAAATCCAGAACGCTAGCTGTAGAAGACAAGAACGGAAAGAAACTACGAGAGGCTGAAAAGGTGTTATCAAGATGAATACAGCTCAAGATATACAGGAAAACCAAAATGACAAGAAGAAGAAGAATTTGAACCAAACATATTAAGAGACGAAGTACAGTAGACAAGCAATCAGTATTTTTTCTTTATCTATGGTCAAAGTCAGCCCCCGCAAACCCTTTACATTTTGCAAGCAATTCAACAGTCCATATTTCCATTCCGGTTATCGCAGTGGTGAGAAGTACCTAGCTGTGTTGTTTAGTAAGGTGCCTGTTTTGTTTTTCTGTTGCTAAATTAAAAGTAAACGAAATGACAAGAAAAAAACCACGGTTAAGTAAACAAAAAAGTAGCAGAAGCCGCACAAAACGAGCAAATAAAATTAAACAGTCGTGTATAAATCGAAAATTGGCGTCAAAATATAAATAACAACAGGTGAGTAATTCGCTGACTGACGATTTATGTAACAATTTGTAAAACTGTGTTATACTGTTTTATAGAAGTGCAACTGAAGATAATGCCCCGACGAACGAACGTGTGAACCAAACATTACCTTCTTCGGCCACGCAATACCATGAAAAGGACAGCAGTGGTGCTATCTAATGGAAAGCAATGAACTACAAGATGAGTAAGTTTTAAATCAGCACATTTGTATTTGTATTAATATCTTCTATCTATTATCAGTACATTTCAATTCATATTGAAAATGTTTACTAAATATACAGAAATGTCCAACAGAACTAATTTGTCCCATGACATCAAAATAATGTTCTAGAACTATTTTAAATTTCCTTGCAGTACCTAAATAACTTTTAGTATGAACTCAGAGTGCATATTTTTTACAAGTGCCCTGTGTTTGTTGCAGTGCTGTAGGATGTAAATTAGAGAAAACCCTTATCAAAAGGGTTGGATATTTACACTCAGTATTACAATTACTTTGGAGTAAAGCTTATTAACTTGTATGGCAATTTCTCTAATTCGTATCTGACAGCTTTAACCTTCAAATTGACTGTAAACAGAAATGGTCCGCTCCTACAAGAATATAGCGTAATTTGAAGGCAAAACACCAAAAAACGGCAAAATTCACATCAGGTAAATTCAATGCAAATAATATGACGTTGCTGCGTTTGCCATTCCCAACATCAATTATGAATAAAACGTTAAACGTAACCTTTTTGATACTGCTTTATCAAATGCTAACCTTTCTCAATCAAATTATAATTACTGCTAATCAATCACGTGCATTTATTAGTGTAAAATACTGACTTGATCTTGTAATAAACAAAATATTAATTCTGTGCTCATTTCGAATTGTTTCATTTTCGTGTTAGTTAGGCAACCAGAATTGCTATACGCATTAAACGATTGCAGTATATGTGTAACGGGCTAACGGATATGGATGGAATCAATGTACATACATCCGCATGGAAAAGGCTGGTAAAGAAGAGTATGCTTTAGCTATTGCACAAGGTCAAATTGCTGAAGATGGTATACCATGGATTGCAGTTTATCTAGATTCTAGATGGAAGATGATCTAAACGTAACTATGGTCACAACTATAATGCAGCATCTGGAATTGTAAGTTTACTACAGACTGAAATTTTAATATACTTTATTTTACCCAATGATTAATATTGCAGGGAATTATAATAGGCCGAGCAACAAGAAAGGTCTTATACTTAGGCGTTCGCAACAAATTTTGCATAATATGTGATGGATCCCAAAACAAAGACATGAAATCTAAATTTCACACCTGTTTCAAGAACTGGGCTAGATCTTCTTCTGGAATTGAGGCTGATATTGTTGAAGGATTTTGTTGCAGTATAAATATGCATGGATTCAAGTATAAAAAATTCGTAGCAGATGGTGATTCCAGTGTTTATGTACATATACAACCCAAGCTTCCATATGGAAAAGAAGTAATTGACCTGTTTCTATCTTGATAATATTTCTACAGCTTATATTTTTTAGGTTATTAAGTTGAATGTACCAACCATATTATAAAACACTACTGTCTACTAGTCAATAGAAATACGTTTGGCATTTAATTAATTAGTACCTGTTAGTGTTATTGAATTTTAGTGCTTATCTGTTGTAACACAACTTCATTTCATTACAAAATACAAACTCTTAAGCTTTCTGTTATATGTATTACTGAAAATCATCCATATTTGTTTGTATAAAAACTTTATTATAATAGCTATTTATGCAACAAGTGCTAAAAGTTGATGTTTATGCACGAGACATGAAAATTATGAAACGAAGCCGAAGGCACTTCTAGCACGAGTTTGCATACACTATCTTTTCTACGACCTTAAATTTTCTGCTATTAATCCATAAATGTCGATTTAACAAAGGTTTGCATTTATGACAGTTATAATTTATGTCATAATAAAGAGATGGCCTTGACGCGCAGGTGAATGTTTCCGGAGCCAGTACTATCAAAGTTAGTTGTCAAAGGTAATTATAATAGTACACATCTGACTTTATTCATTACATAACGCTTTAATTATTTAAAAAAACACTTTACCTCCAACGCAAGAAGTTATTAGAATAACTTTACAACCTTACTTCCAGTTAGAAACTGTAGCTTTATAACCTCACTTCATTTTTAGCACATGGGCTAAAAGTAAACAGCTGATCTCATTTTAAACATGCTAAATTATAAAACGTCACTTTTGGTGAAAAAAGCTAGGGCTAAAAGGTCTACTTTTAGTGGTGGTCGTAGAAAAAATAATAAATGGTTTACGTTTGTTTACCCACGAACACTTAACCTTACTTTATACTTATGCTTTTATACTGAATATTACTTATACAAGGTAATTACTATACCACATTATTTATCCCTAAATTCTATTGAATTGCAATAATATTGATAATTAAATGGCGATAGTTGTATTGTGTCAGCAAATTATAAAAATAACAGCAATCTGACAGTAATGTAAATTTGATTAATCCAACTACCTGCTGTTTTATTTGTGACAATCACATTTTTAGATACAGCAATACTTGCAGCCGCCGTACTGGCTTCGAGACTGGCCTCCTTTTTTAAAGCCATCTCCACTATTTCGATCATAGTTGCGTCCTCCTTGTATTCTTCTTCGCACAATTTGTCCAAGATGGGCTCCTTGCGAAGCCCCGTGACAAATTTGTCCCGCAGAATCTTGTCCAAGCCCAGGAATTTACAATTCACTGCTAGATTTTTGATTCTAGCATGCCACTCTGTGATGCTTTCGTCGTGTTTCTGTGTTGTCCCGTAAAATTCCACCCTTTCCCTATACACCGAAATTAATACCGCACTCTTGCGTTTTGCTCCGTCACTGTCCTTTATTTCGGTCGCCGCGAAAAAGTGCTCCAGCCTCCTTTGGTAAACTGTTCAGTCGTGGCCATTATTACATAAGCAATTTTTCTTACACGAAACACGAAAGTTTTTTGACCGAAGAAAACACAACCCACGCTTAACGTAGTCACTTCACTTGAATTGTTTCCACTGTATTTTTGTCTTAACTTCACTTTTATTTTTCGTCGCTAGATGTTATGTCCTCGTCGTTAAGGCTAATTAAAGATGTTGTAGTGGAAATATATGTTTATTAAATAAATATAACTTAGACAGATCTCATACAAATACAAGTTACTGTTAGCAAAAACACAACTCGAATGTCTTAAAAACTGACCCAAAACTCTCGTCCGGGTCCTGCACTTCGTCCCTTAGGCTAATTCGCAGTTACACAGCGTTGTCAAACCTCTGCTACACCACAATAGTTAACGCTTCATTTTAAGCTGTGCATATTTTGAACTACTGCGCCAGTATTAACAAATTTAGGTTCGGTTTCTACATTGCCCAAACCTTTCATATTATGTTTAAAATTATTTTTACTGACTCCAATACATGACAATTGAGCGTCAATATTTTTCTATTAATTCAATTACTTTCAATGTTAATGGCCAAGTTTCGCCATTGTGGTTATGATTTGATAAATTATATGGAATTTTTCAGTTGAATGCATTACCTCAACTCTTATTTTTAATTTCTTTGCATTGCTACCAGAGCTGAGTAGAGGGCTAAATACCACTGCAGTATATATGTACGAGTATGCGTACAAGTAAAATAAATTTACACGAGGAGCATGTATTACAATACTCACATACGTCTACAATGCATACTGCTAACGAGAAAGAGAAAGCGAAAGAAAAACACAAATGTAAATACAACGTGTGTGCGACACAGGTGGTGTAATGCGAGAGCAGCGGAATCACGGTCACCGTGCCACACACAACATACACACAAGAGAAGTAAATATACGAGAGAACAAATATATACACACTAAGACTAAAAGAACTTATCTAAAGCTAACTTACTTGCTAACTTAAACGAAATGTCCTACACTAAATCCACACGCACTATCAAGTGGTGATGTCGCGCTCCGGCGACAGGGACGACGCGCTCCGGCGTCGAGGAACGGCGCTGGCGCGGATCTCTAGGTACTTGGACGTTGGCGGCAGCACGGGACGGCAGCTGGCTAGCTCGGCGTCTCCCGTGGTCAGACGTCGGTTACGGCGGCGAAGATTCAGCAGCAGCGACGATCGGAGGATTGTTACTACGTGGGCCTCAATCTGTCTAATCCCACGTAGTAACTGCCTTCTGCATCTAAGCGACCGCCAAGAAGTGATTTTTGGTTTGAAAGTCGCGTATATTTATATGTTCGTGGCCAGGCGGCCGAAGCTCCCATTGGTGGCCTGGTGAAGCAGTTGGAACTGGAGGCTCCACCCCAAATTTTAAGTTCGGAGGCTTTACCTGGTAACAAACTAAGTTGTACAAAAAAGTTATTTCGGAAGAGCACGTTTTACTAATAAACGAACTCAAAGTTTTTAGGTCACGTAACACCTAAATCTGGTCCTGGAAAAGACATAGCAGACAGTATACTGGAGTTTCTTGAAGATAAAAACACAACAAACAACTTTTAAACTTTACTGCTATTGGGTGTGATGGAATCGTTGTAAATACTGGACATAATAATGGAGTGATTTCTTTGATGGAAAATGAAATAGGAAGACCTTTACAATAGTTAGTTTGTTTGTTCCATGGAAATGAGCTAGCTTTGCGACATCTTTTTTATAATTTAGATGGTAAAACGAAGTTGCGTGGCGCAGATGAGTAAGCGCCAGGATTGCATCAAGCAAGTCCTCGGTTCGAATCCCGCTGGGGTCGGAATTTTTCCGTATCCTTGGCGATTAGAATCGGGCTCAGTGAGACCATTCACAATTGGGCACCAAATTAACTGTGCTGTACTCAGAACCACAGACCTAAGAGATACAGTAACAAGGTCAACACATCACCAAGACACACAACTTACACAATGGTTGCTGCGCAAGCACCAAAGGCGCGCTCCAACTTTGTATCCCGAATCCGGGGCAAGTTGAGCATTGGACCGCCAGATGCCAGCGCATAAAGCACCAGCCTCTACACCGCAAGGTAAATGAGGTTACAGACATACATACATACATACATACATACAGATGGTAAAACGAAGAGACCCAATGAGTTTAAAGGCGAAATAGCTCAGCAGCTGGAAAACTGTGCTAATCTTCTTGTGGTTACTTCCTTGCCAATTGAAAATAACCTTCCTCTTTTGGGGAACATAAATGACTTAAGTACAGATCAGAAAGATTTATTGGATGTGTATATCGCTGTATCAAGTGGAAATTGTCAGCTAGATTTAACTTTAAGAAATCTTGGAAAACTTCCTCACTCCAGGTGGCTTACATTAGCAAACCGTATACTTGATTATTTGTGGCAACTAAAAATCTAACTGAAAACCTTAAGACTCTGGCTGGGTACAATGTTAAAGTGTATGCACCTGTGTGGTTTAACATTAAGTTAAAACCTTCATGTACTTATGGTTCCAAACATCTGTTTGTTAGACGGGAGTTTATGTGTGTTATATTAAAATTCAATTTCCCTTACTTTTGAAATGTGTCAAGGTGGTCGATGCAACTCACCCATGACCACAAAGCGGCAACGGGGTGCAAACAGTGCAGGTTCGACCATTCCTTGGCCCAGTGGCGGAGGCAGGCAGTTAAATGTAAAAGAATATAAACTTACTGATCTGTAAATCTCATAGACAACAATGGTTGTACTCACCGGGGGTGTCCTCCCCCTGGCCCCTCCGTACTTTTGGCAGTGGCATCACAATGCTGGGCCTTACATCCGTCAGCCTCAACCCTTTGGCACCTCATCGCCGCCTTCATTGGCTGGGTTAGCTATCGGTACCTTTCGCTAGTACTGCCCAATAGTAATCCACTAGATTAACTATTGTTACAACCCGTACAGAGTCGGTAATAACTACCGTAGTATACTGATCTTTCACAGTACAGCAATTACCGTAAATCTTGCTATTGCTCTAACGGGGCTTATAATTTGGAACTCCATGCTTCCGGTGCGGAACGACATGCTTCCGCGAATCACTGGGCGGACTTCGTGCTCCAGCTCCAGGATTCAACTCTTTGACTATCACATAGTCGACTAGCAAAGCAAGAACCTCTGACGTATGCCGGACGCTGTAATTTCCAAAAAGTCTACCAAATGCCATTCAGCTAACTACGATAGTACGTACATTCTACTCTAACTAAATTACCTAATTAACTACTAAGAAATACGCTTAGCTGCGCTCGCAGCTTCGGCTCGCTTTATTACAACTTATCACAATATAATTACTTGTTTCGCATATAATCGCTTACGCCAAGAAATGATTACGCAAAACAGCACACGTTCACTCACACGTCGCGCCGCTGTCGCACCCTCAAACGTTCTGTGTATTTTAGAATTTCATTTCTACCCGAGCCCCATTGATACGGTTCATTGGTTGCACGTGGCGTCTGGGTCCCCGAAAAACTGACCGCGAACCAATGCCTAATACATCCGTCAAGATTATATTACATTCCAGGGCTCAAAACATTCGAGGCGTGGCAAACGTAGTAATTAAAACTTAAAAATAATGCACCCTAAAACCATCAAATATTTCATCCCTAACATGTTTAAGCTTATCTTATAGCCACGGTATCCTCTTATGATTTCAAGAAAGGTTATTCAAAGGAATGGGCACTTTGCTGCTGCAGAAAATCTCCTTTTGTTCATGCTATGTGATGAAAACAAACATGTAAGAGAACTTGTTTTAAAAGCAAGAACAGAAAGTAGAGGCGGAGTCAGAAAGTTTAAAGTTTCACAGATAAACTTTGACGCAAAGGATTACATCGACATGATCTCATGGGCTGAAAATCTGAAAACCCCCTTGGTAAAATATGTTTCCAGTGACTCTCTCAAAGACTGTACAAGAAAGATATCTGAAACTCAATCAAGTAGTAAAGTGGACCCGCTTATCGACTTTCCCTGGTTTCCTTGTCACACGCAAGCAGCGGAAAGAGCTGTGAAACTGGTTACCGAATCGGCTCAAAATGTTTGTGGTTTAATCGCAAGAGAAGAATATATGAGAGCAAAAATTGACTCAAGTGAGAACATGCCAAGATTTGATACAAAAAAACAGTTTAATGTGTCAATGAAGTAGAAACAAACATTTTGTAGCTGTAACATTTGTAATTATTAAGGGTTTTTTAAATCATAAAAATGGAACTTTTAATATCTTTAAAAGTGTATTACGATATTTTTTGCGTGTGCTCTAATATAAAAATATATATAGTTGATTTGACGAGCTTTTATTTAAACCTTATTTACAACTATTTGCAACAACAAAAATAGTTCACAGAAGTTCCAAAATTAACAAAAATACAAACCTTTTTACATTAAAAATGTTTTTTTTATTATTATTATATTTTGGAATTAATAATTTTTTCCAATTCTAATGCTTATATATGTATTTCAGAGCTTAGGGGTAGTTCAGGGCGTAACCACTTCGATTTTACACATTAAGTCCGATAAGCACAGTTTATTTGGTTGAAAACTAAAATAACCAAGAAATAGCCCGCAATGGCGAAATGAACATAACTAATAATAAGGGTTGGAACGGTAATGGTCCGGCGCCCGCACCTTCGTCCAACACCTTTGCTTTTCTATCCAAGAATGCCCTGATCTCGGCAACGTTACTCATTCCCATATTGTTTGGGTCTCGCAGGCGCCGTTTCATTCAATAGGAATTACCTATCGCGTTCCTTCTATGAACTCATTAAATAAAACCGTTCAAACGAACCATAACATAACTACAAAACATAACTCATAGGCGGAGATATTAGTCCAAATATATTCGGCGCCGACACGGCCATTCTGACTCGTGCACGTCCACGGGCACTAAAGTCCTTCAACTGTACGAAAATAAATCGTTCATCCTGATCAACAAATAAACAACAAATCAATCATCGACTTTCACAATTCTGAAGAAAACAAATCAAGCTCTTTTGGTAGTGCATACCTAAATCCTCGTTCAAATAAAGTACACTATTCGACTGTTACTATCAAGGTCAACTTCCGATATTCAACTAATCGGGATCAACTACTACACACATGTCTTCCGATTAAACTACTAATCGGGATCAACTACTACACACATGTCTTCCGATTAAACTACTAATCGGGATCAACTACTACACACATGTCTTCCGATTAAACTACTAATCGGGATCAACTACCGGTCTTCCGATTACACTCTTAATCGGGCTCGACTAACTACCAAACAGGTCTTCCGATTACACTCTTAATCGGGCTCAACAAACTACCAAACAGGTCTTCCGATTACCTCCTAATCGGGCTCAACCACCAAACCGGTCTTCCGATTACACCAGAATCGGGTTCAACACCTTCCGATTAAACTCTAAATCGGGTTCGACACCATCCGATTAAACTCTGAATCGGGCTCGACACCTTCCGATTACACGCAGAATCGAGATCGACTCAGAATAACACATCTGACCAAGTTACATCTCTAGTCAGGATCGACTCAAACAGTTCATCTGACCAAGTTTTATACCTTGCCAGGATCGACTAAAAACAATTACAATTCAAATTAATCATACGTTTTTCTCCGCCGACACGGAGCCATCTTCCTCCGAGTCAACTAAAATTTTGCCTTGTCCCTAGGGGACACTGATTAACTGATCGTAAGCAAACTTAAATGTTGAAGGGACCTCGGTACCGGCGGTCAAGCTTGATAGCATTCGTTCGTTATTTTTACTGAATACAAAATCACTAATCACAAATGACTTTATTTGTGCCTTTCCAGCAGTCTTACAAACTGCATCTCGTGTTAAACGCTCAATATTTTCACTAGCAAGGTGTCTAATTTCAGCCAAATTCGTAGGCTCTTCATTGTCAATTAAATAACAAATTTTGTGTAATTCTAAGCGGGGCTAAACCCTGTAACTGAGTGCTTTGTACTGTTCAATGTCAACCGGACCTCACCTAAACTATCTTTCTAGAGTAATAAAATGCACTTATATGTTGTAATTGGAACAAAAGCAACGAAAATCTGCACTTGTAAAGCAGTCACCTTCAAATAATTCTACAAGGCGCTCCAAAAAGTTAAACGTGTTCTTTCAAACAATTTAGATACCTACGTTGCAGAACAATGAACTTGGTAACAGTGTCAATTGTAACAAAAACGTATTCCTTTTATCGCTTAGTTTTCCAGAAATATCAATATGTACAGTGTGCCACGACCGAAATAATTTTTGGTAGGAAATGCATCTGAATTTGAGCTTTTCCCGATTTATTTTTAGATGTCTTTGTCGGCCCAACCACCCTTATTACTCTATGTATGAGATCATATTGTCTGTATGTGTTTGCAAAATGCTAACGCAAGCATTCTAAGATTTCCAAAGCATCCTGCTCCAAGATTCGAATCGAAATACACATCCCCACAAATTGCTTATTGAATTAGTGCTTTTCACCCAACATCCGTAACATCTTACATATCAAACAATTATCCACAAATTTTTGAACAGTCTTGACATTTTGGAAACCAATAAATTTCGTAAATTATGAGAAGTAGGGTCGAATTCATTTGACCGTATCGCGGCAAATGCTTTGTTTATTTCCGGATCACGTTGAGTCGTCACACTGACCCACTCTTCATACACATCGACGTTTTGACTGTTTCACAAAACCAATATTAGTGGATATAATGTAACATATGATGTATTGCAAGAAAAATCAGCTAGTTTTATGCGTTTTTTCATTGCGATAAACGATATTGAATTCAAAAGCTTGCAGACCGTAAAATGCCTTTGCCTGCAGGCCGTACAATGCATTTGCCCAAAAAAATGCCTGTAGCATTAACAACCACTAAAGTTTCAATATATGCAGACTCCGAGCCGGCAATATGAAATCTGATACTCCCCGTCTTTGAATTTACACGAGCAACTGTTTTATGAGCTCTAGGACGTATTTAACAAGATCGCCTAAGCATTCAACTTCCGTTTTAATCTTTTAATTTCAATTTTTGCTGATATGAACTTATCCGGCCGGCACAATACAAAATAAAACCTCTATAAATAATCCTTGCATTTCTACGACACTCGAGATTTGCTTGGTACACAAATGATCCGCAACCAATGCCGCCCAAACAAGCCCCATTGTTTAAACGTTTTCCATAATAAATGGTTTGCTACAGTTTCTTTAATCAAGGAGCAATCTGAATCTAAAATAAACAAAAGGAAAGGTCTCACCAATTTTCACGTTGAGCTGTCGATGCTTTTCACAGTCGCCTCGCAGGAGCACCACCCTTCATTTTCCGACCACCCCACACGTCCACATTTCTGGCATTTTCCATGGAAGGATGTTTTCCTTTCTGTACATGGAGACGGTGACAAAGTTCAACGCTTCAATCTAGTATGATGACCAGACGGAAATGGCGCTGAACGTTGGTCAACCTCCCCTGCAGCACGGTACACATTTCTTTGGCATATCTTGGTCGCAACACCATCGCAATTTTACACAGGGTTATCCCACTTCTGATGTCAGAGCTTAGGGGTAGTTCAGGGCGTAACCACTTCGATTTTACACATTAAGTCCGATAAGCACAGTTTATTTGGTTGAAAACTAAAATAACCAATAAATAGCCCACAATGGCGAAACGAACATAACTAATAATAAGGGTTGGAACGGTAATGGTCCGGCGCCCGCACCTTCGTCCAACACCTTTGCTTTTCTATCCAAGAATGCCCTGATCTCGGCAACGTTACTCATTCCCATATTGTTTGGGTCTCGCAGGCGCCGTTTCATTCAATAGGAATTACCTATCGCGTTCCTTCTATGAACTCATTAAATAAAACAGTTCAAACGAACCATAACATAACTACAAAACATAACTCATAGGCGGAGACATTAGTCCAAATATCTTCGGCGCCGACATGTATTTACAACTATTTTTTTTAACATTATATGTACGACAAAACTATAAAAAATAATTTATCAAAGTTTATAATTTTTCAATTTTTTAAAATTTTTTTAGAAACTTTAAGCTCTTTGCGGCACCTCAAGATGTAGTATAGCAACCATTTTTTTCTTTTTGAACCTAAAAGGCAACTTTTGCCCACTATTACAAAACTAAAATTTAAAGAAAATAAATAGAGGCCGTTTTCGTTCCACCCTGATGTAGGCGTTACCCTTGTCGATGCTGCTGATTGACTGGAGTAAACTTTTAATACGTTTATTTGAGTAATAATCTTTACATAAATGCATAAAACTATATAAAAAAAGAAAAAGGAAATATATATACAAACGTAAACTACTCGTCTAGGCTCGGGCTCCGGTGCCGAGGGTGGTGATGGTGCGACCTTTCCTAGCCGCAGAAGGCGGGGAAAGCGGCCTGCTCGTAGTCCTGGTTTTCCGGGGAGCGATGCAGGGAGAGGCTCTTGGCGGGCACCGGGGGCGTTCTGGGTAAGGCGTCGAGCCGGGCTGGGGGATTCTCCTAGGGCGTCTGGGGCGCTGGTCGACCTCTCGGGGGCGACGGCTGGACCAGGGCGTCGTCCGGGCGCTGGCTCGAGTTTCAGCTGGAGGGTCCGGGAAATGGTCGATCGTCGCCAGCAAGGGTCGCGGGGGGGGGGGGGCTGTTGTCTGCGCAGGTCAATCGCACCTCCAGATACCACGTGATGACCCGCAGACGGGGGGGGGGGCTGGTGGGTCGGTCGGCGGCGTAGCAGAGCAAAGGGCGCAGGACTGGACCTCCAATGGGTCGGGGCTGGCCTACGCAGCAGATCTGAGGGTGTCCATGGCGAGCGGACGATGGTTGGTTCGGCGCGGATCGGCTGTACTTGTCCTGGAAGCTGTGTGAGCTGTGGGCGGATTCTGGGAATCTCCTGGGCTGACGGCGAACTCGGAACTGGAGGCTTTCTTCGGGCTGGAGAGCTTCCTGTTGGGTCCTGAAGAGGCTTCTAGTTGGTTAGACTCTCCTGGGTTGATTGATTTCCTATTGCAAACGTCTGTCTATTTAAAGGCGCCCCGTTCTTTGTTTCTTGCTTCCTCGACGCTCATTGGTGCGAGGGGGAGAGCAATGACTGCCTGTTTTTTGTTGTATTTAGTAATTCCGCGGTTAATACCGCGGCGCGATTAATTAGCGACTTGATTGTTGTCGCAATGGCTGGCCACCAAAATGTTGATTCCTTTGATACCACATTTTCCGGGTTTGGCGGCCCAAATTGCAGCGCGAATTTCTTTCCCCGGGCTCTGCGTGTGTAATTACATAGGTGTTTTTTCTTCTGGCGCTTCACAATCGTGTGTGCTTCAGAACTCTTACTGATTCCTTTACCGGCGCGTTAATTTTCTCTGCCTTTTGATACTAAATAACCTTGCATTGGATTTTTCCTATCGCTAATTTAAATTTAATTTTTAATGTTGCTACATTAGTCCGATGTATCGGTCTTCGTTCCCGTTTTCCGTTGGTCAACGTGTCTTTGGGGACCTGGACATATCGCCGAATGGACAAAACGCCGAATCGTATTTTAATGCCCAAAACGCCGAATCGTGCCCAAAACGCCGAATTCGTTTGAGTGGACAAATCGCCGAAAATGTCCAAAACGCCGACTGCTGTCGGTGGACAAATCGCCGAAAATGGACAAATCGCCGGGACCTGGACATATCGCCGAATGGACAAAACGCCGAATCGTACTTTAATGCCCAAAACGCCGAATCATGCCCAAAACTCCGAATTCGTTTGAGTGGACAAATCGCCGAAAATACCCAAAACGCCGAATGCTGTCGGTGGACATATCGCCGAAAATGGACAAATCACCGAATTAGTTGGCGTGGACAAAACGCCGAAAATGCCCAAAACGTCGAATTCTCTCGGTGGACATATCGCCGAAAATGGACAAATCGCCGAACCGTGTAAAATGACCCCACATGGATCGGAAAGTTGGCATCGCTCGATTTTGTTCAAAACCCCCGTTTGTGTCAGTGGACATATCGCCGAAAATGGACAAATCGCCGAATTAGTTAGCGTGGACACATCGCCGAAAATGGACAAATCGCCGAATTAGTTACCGTGGACAAAACGCCGAAAATGCCCAAAACGCCGAATTCTCTCGGTGGACATATCGCCGAAAATGGACAAATCGCCGAATTAGTTACCGTGGACAAAACTCCGAAAATGTCCAAAACGCCGAATTCTGTCGGTGGACATATCGCCGAAAATGGACAAATCGCCGAATAGTTAGCCTGGACAAAACGCCGAATCCTGTGAGTGGCCGAAAATGTCCAAAACGTCGAATTAGTGGACGTGTACCAAACGTCAAAGATGTCGAAATCACCAATTCCTGTTAGTGGGTATGGTACAAATTAAGGATGCAGAATATTTTACGGCCAAACAAATAGCGAGAATTGTTTTCAAGTTGTTATTTCTAAGTTACAACAATAATAAATTCAACTAGCAATTGCTGCCAGCATAAACAACACCTGTAAACTAATAGTTGATATTCTAACTACAATTTTTGATATCCCGTGTACATTTTTGTGATTGAGTATTGAGGGTGGTGTCATTTTGTTCCTTATGCTGGGACCCGCGACTGGGATGAGCGAGGGGCCTATTTGGGGATAAGTTATTATTTTAAAATATAAATAAAGTAAATATGTTTTAAAAACCAGAATATCTATTTCATATTCTATATCGCGCATATACTGCAACTTATAATCTAATAAAATAAAGTGACAATTGACCGTCATTGAATCCAAAATGGCGAACTTTAATTTTTTGATTTAAAAAACTCTTTGAATATAAAACAACAGGAAGGAGCATTTACCAGATGAGGTTGCGTCGAGAATGGAGGTTGCATATGGCGGATAGTTGTTTCCGTTTGACAATGGCGTACTGTCTGTAAAGGATATATTATGGGTTTATTATATATCAAGGATCAACATTTTATGTATTTCTACACATTTATATCGGGTGATTATTTTTTTTTATTGCATAGCCTATTTACAATCTGTTGCAAACGAACAATAAGTAAATGTTGTGTCATATATACACTAAACTACGTACAAACTTGCCGAGAACAATCCAGTGATAGTTCCCTTATTTACAAAATTATCCAACTAATTGTGTAATTATAAATTATACTATTCTCTTATAGCTACGTACAAAGCAAATATTTAATCAAACCTGGTGGACAGGTCTGAGGGCTTGAAACGTTTCAACCTTCTAGTATCATCACTGTACAAAAGCTGAGAGACTAGGTCATTAGGATGCACTGTGAGTCTGTTTTCATATTTAACACAATAATTTTTAATTACCTCGCGCACTGACTCAATATTGAGATCGTTTTGTATTATGTAATTCGGCACATACCACGGAGCGTCTACAATACACCTAAGCACTTTGTTTTGGAATCTTTGTAAGATTTCAATATTAGAGGTACTGGCAGTACCCCACAGTTGTATACCATACTTCCAGATGGGTCGGATAATGGTCTTGTATAGTAGGAGTTTATTTTCCATCTTCAACTGGGATCTTCTGCCAATTAACCAGTACATTTGACTAAATTTAATTCCAAGTTGCTTTCTTTTGGTAAAGATATGTTTATGCCATGTCAGCCGTCGGTCTAAATGCATACCCAGATATTTTACGTCTTCAGTTTGTGGAATCAGTGTATTATTAAGTGTTACCGGTGGACATGTACCTCTTCTCATGGTAAACGTAACATGTGATAACTTGGAATTGTTAGCTTGAATTTTCCATTTCCTCAGCCAATGCTCCACTAGACTTAAGTTGTACTGCAGGTTTTCAGATGCAACAGCAGGGTTAGTATCTGAAGCTAATATGGCCGTATCGTCGGCAAATGTGGCTGTAGTTGTTAGATTGCTTGTTGGTATGTCGGCTGTGAATAGGGTATATAAAACTGGACCAAGCACACTGCCCTGGGGGACTCCAGAGGCGATGGGGTGCAAATCTGACAGCTCTTCTCTCTGTTTGACGAGGAACCATCTGTTTTCCAGATAGGATTTGAAAATTTCATAAAAAGGATGCGGTAATGCTTTCTTCAGTTTATAGTGTAGACCTTGATGCCATACTTTGTCAAACGCCTGTTTGACATCCAGGAACACTGCGGAGCAGTATCTCTTGTATTCCATATCATTGTTTATTTTATGAACAATTCGATGTATCTGTTCCGTCGTACCATGTTGGCTCCTAAACCCGAACTGATGGTTTGGTATGAGTTCTCTCTCTTCCAGTATTGACTGAAGTCGTTTTAGTAATAATTTTTCAAGCAATTTGGATAGCACCGGCAACAGACTTATGGGCCGATACGATTCTACGCTGTTTACATTTTTCCCCGGTTTTGGGATCATAATTATTTGAGCTACTTTCCACTGATTGGGAAAGTAATTCAATCTGAGTACGGCATTGTATACAAATGTTATAGCTTTTAAACATTTCGGTGAGATTTCTTTCAGTACTTTACCAGTAATTAGGTCCCAGCCTGGTGTCTTTTTTGGGTTAATTTCTAGTATAGCTCGCTCAACTTCCAGCAGCGTGAATTTCTTAATAGGTAGATCCATTTGAAATGGCGATTCTAGAAAGTTACAGATTTCACTTTCTTCATCTAGACTTAGCTGTGAAGGAAAAGGTGTAAACACATTTTCTAGATGTTTAGCAAATGCAATGGCTTTTTCCTTGTCGTTTCGTGCCCAAGTTCCATTTTCATCTTTCACAGGTGGTATTGCCTGCTGTGGTCGTTTCATTTTCCGGGTGGCTTTCCACAAGGTGTAGTCTGTAGCTTCCGTCGCTGTGAGATTACTGAGATACTCCTGAATCGATTGGTTTTTAATATCCAACAGTAATTGCTTGAGATTTTGTGCTGCCTTGTTAAACTTTCTTTTATCTTCTATCGAACGTGTTATTTGCCATCTCTTGCGTAACTTCCGTTTCTCTGCAATTTTTTCTTTTACTATTATTGGACACACTTCTTTAATTTTCACTTCATGTGCGTCAGGGCTTGCTTGCCAAGCTGCTTCTTGTATTGCTTTTGTAATTTCGTTGACTGCATTATCTATATCTCCTGTAGTTTTTAGTGGTATGTCCAATTTGACCAGTTCATCCAAATACGTTTTGAACACGTTCCAATCAGTATGTCTAGAGTATAGTGTTGCCTGTCTTTGTTTCTGTTGGATTTGTGAATACATAATTACAGTGACAACAGAGTGGTCTGAGGAAAGATCTAATAATGTTTGAGTCTTGCATTTTTTAACATCGATTCCTTTTGTAAGTGCAAAATCAATAGCATCAGGTATTCTCCGAGGGTCTGTTGGCCAGTATGTAGGTTCGCCCGTAGTGAGACGTTGTAGATTAACGCTTTTTATTGCAGCTAATAATTCTCTGCCTTTTGTTGTCGTAAGCCTTGATCCCCACAGTGGACTTTTGGCATTAAAGTCGCCGCCAGAAATAAATCTATTTCCCAACGTTTTAAAATACTGTTCATAGTGCTGCTTTTTATTATTATGCTTGGGCGGACAGTATACAGCAGATATAACCAACGAACCTATGTGGTCCAGTATAGCGATGTTCGTAGCTTGTAGGTAATCGTATTGATACTGCTCTAATTCATAATGTTTGATATGTTGTCGAATAATAATTGCTGTTCCCCCATGAGCTCTTCCGCTAGGATGTGTTGTATAATATATGGAATAGTTTGGTATTTTAATGTGGGTTTTATTTGAGACATGTGCTTCCGATATTAACATAATGTCGATTTTGTTCAACTGTAGAAAGTATGAAATTTCCTGTGTATGTTGGCACAGGCCGTTGGCATTCCATATTGAAACTTTAAGCAGTTCAGCCATTAAGCCAGTTTGCTGACAACAGTGGTTAATAGATTTAGCATCGTACTCATTTGTTCCATTAGTTTTTTCATCATGGTTTGGAGTTCAGAGAATTCATTTGTTTGTTGTGGTGTGTTTACTGTGGCACATTGAGTAGTGTTGTTAGTGAACCGTATATCATGGGGATTGCCTGTTGTTTGTTGAGCATACGTTACTCCAGGTTGAACCATTCTTGTTGGCATTTTGTTAATCCTCTGACGCAATGCCGGGTAGAGCTTTTGTTGTAGTTGTTTGTGGACCCAACAACCTCTGTAATTGGCAGGGTGATTACCATTGCAATTAACACACTTCACTTCGTCATTTCTTGTTTTTCTTGTACATTCGCTTGTTGCGTGATTACCTACACATTTGACGCATCTAAACGGTTGGTAACAATAGTTCTTAGTGTGCCCGTACCTTTGGCATTTAGCACATTGTGGAATTTCCCTTTTCGCATGCGGTGCTTCAAATTGCACCACACAGTTTTGAAGTAACTTAACGTTATATATTTCTTTATTATTTTCTTTTGTCTGCAGATCAATGAAAAACATAGGTAGAGGATCTTTTGTAACGCGATGTTTAATATTCCATGTGCTGATTATATTGTGGCCAAGTTTTTCTAATTCTGCTTTTAGTGATTCCAAGTCTGACGATTGATGGAAATTTTTAAGTACAACACGAAAATGTCTGTCTTGCTTGGGTTTGAATGTGTGAAACTCAGTGTTACGTTCTTTTAAAACTTTAATGATTGCACTATATTTTTCTTGAGTTTTTAGTTGAATTTTAATCTGATCCTTGCTAGTTGTTTTAAGAGTATATTCATCTTTTGTTAGGCCTTCTAGCACTTCCAAAAGAGGTTTGATGTTTTTCACTCCTGACACAAAGATCGGCGGTGGTTTTGGATCATTTTTGTCGTTTGATTCTTTGTCATGCTCCATACCCTCGTTTTCTGTTGTTAACTTTTCATATCTATTATTAGTTGGAATAGGATTACTTAGCCAATAACGTTTCTCATTGTCAGCATTTGCCACTGCTGGACTAAGTAATCTTTTTTTACTGCTGCGATTCACAATTTGCCAATCATTTTCCTTTTGTGACGCCAGTGGTGGGAATTGAGTGTTTAATATTTGCTGTTGCTGCTGTTGATATTGTTGGTGTTGTTGATTTAACCAGGGTTGACTGTAATACATGGTATTTGGCATATTCATTGGTTGTATTGGTTGTGTGTACGCCCCTGTTTGTTGGCTTATTTGCATTTGGGAATTGCAGTCATAATTGGGAGGTACTTGTGTATATGGTAATTGCAGGTTGAATGCCATTGTGGATTAATAATGTGGTAAGAATAAGTAATAAGATAAAATAAATCAAAATTAAATTTAGGATTAAAACTTGCTTATCACTCCAGTTCCGTGCCTCGGCCGGGCGGCCTTCACTTATTTATTGTGCGACACTTGATATCACTAGCGCTCGGAGACGACCTTACACTTGGAAAATCAAATGCGAACTGATCGGGTGATTATAAATGTTTTTCCATCAAGCTACTTATGAAATATTTGTTATATGAATAATATGTAGGTGGCACTGTAAGTCTATGTCAAATTCGAAGTTAGCAGGTTAGGTTTTGCGTCAGTCTTGATTATAAAATCACCCGGTATATTAATGCCTAGACAAGCTATTAGGTTAGCTTATTGGAATGTATATATATATATATATATGAATTAATAATAATAATAATAATAATAATAATGTCTTTTATTGACACAGCAAAAAAAAATACAAGAAAATTTACAAAATACAGATTGAAATAAAATAGAATGTGTGTCAATAGGGCGAAGTTCAGAAAATCACTTCCAAGGAAGTGAAGTTCTGCTCTTACACTTAACCCCTTGTTTAATACATAAATTAAATTAAAAGATTTTTTCTGGGTAGCTTGCGCTATAGTTGGTGGTAGGTATATTGTTGATATCTGGCCATGTGTATATAATGTAAAATTAATAAAAAAATTATATCATTAGATTATGGCAAATTATAAAGAAAATTTTAAGGTTTTGTTTAGTAACATTTTACTTAGTTGTGTTTTAAATTTAATGTAAGTGAGAGTTTTTAGAAAATAAGGCAACGAGTTATAAAGATTAGCTATATTATATGAAAAACATCGTTCATAAAAAGCAGTTCGATGAGCCGGTATATTTATGAAGTATTTGTTACGTAAATTTACATTATGCAGATCAGATCTAAAATTTACTTTTTTGAATAAATAGGAGGGCGTTTTATCAGTAATGATTTTATGATATAAACACGCCGCATGAAGTTTCCTTCTATCAGCCATGTTTAACCATTTTGTTTCAAACAATTTATGAGATATATGTTCAAATTTTTTTATTCCAAATATCAATCTCAAACAAGAATTCTGCACTTGAATACGCCGGATATCTGTACTATCTAAACCTGGACCATATACGCAGTCGCAATAATTGAAATGCGATAACACCATAGTTTCACACAAAGTTGTTTTGATTTGTTTACTTAAGCAATGTCTGTTTTGAAAGATTATTTTTAAATTAAGATATGCTTTCTTCAGAGTATTGGAGATGTGTTCTTTAAATCTAAAATTTTGGTCGATATAGAGCCCTAGATTTTTTACATTTTCTTTAATTTCTAATTCTGTATTTCGAATTTTGATTAAAACTTTATCACGACAATTATCCCGAAGTTTTGTACGTCCAAAAAGAATAACAAAGCATTTATTAGTATTTATGGTTAACCCATGTTTCTCTGAATAGTCAACAAGACTGTTGAGATCAGCGTTAATCGCTGTTATTGCATTATTGACGTTATACGGTTCAAAGTTGTATAGTAACTGTAAATAAATTATTACTTATTATTATTATATTATAATTGTTTTGCTGAGTTTAAAAATTGTCGTTATTTGTATTAAACAAATTTTAATAAAAAAACATTAACATTAACTTAACGAGTTTCTGCTACAATCGCAAAATTTATATGGTGATAAATATAGAATAAGTTGGAGTTTTAACAAATTTATTTATTTTAATTTTTCTTAAATTTATTTATTTCCAACAGACAGGAATCCCAATTATAGAAAGTCTACAATTTCATATTTAGAACTAACTCAAACATAATTTCTATTATACAGTCGAAAACCAACCTAAGATTACAATAAACTTACAGTATAAAACAAATCCTTAGAAAAACCTTTCAAGTCACAGTGGAATATGTCAATTTGATTATTAATAAGATTGTATGATGCAGTGCTTGCAAAAAGTGATGAATTTTTATAAGAATTTGTCCTAGGACAAGTATTAACAAATGTGAGACCATTTCTCTTTCTTATATTAGGTATATGAAAGTTAAGTCTTTCCGGCAGTTCAGGACAGTCAATATTTTAATTTTAATTACCAACCAGCTTGTAAATAAACATTATCTGAAAATAAGTACGCATTGACTAAGGCTTTATACAATTAAAATGCAAAAATTATACCCCTATGATCACGTTATTTGACAACTACCAAGAATAAACTACCACAAATGAGTCATACTTGGAGGTTGCATATGGCGATTTCAGTCGCACTTTTAAGTACGGCCAATAAAAGACCAGACTCCTTCCTGTTGCTTTATATTCAAAGAAAAAACTAAACATGAACTTGTTGGGTATCAAATTAAAGGTAATCGATTATACAAAACAAATAGTAAATGTTTAAGTGCCATAAAAAATAAAAGAGGTAGTGGCGGTATTTATGGCCCAGTGTGCTTACATTTCTAAAACATTTCCGGAAACAATTTACACACTGTCCTGGTTCCTTCCAAAGGGTGCTAAACAAAAAGGTCAACTATGACTGTTGATGTTCCGCCATTATCTAACAGAAGTTGCAACGTAAGACATCATAGGGTTGCTAGGCGAAATTGTTAATTTAAGTCAGACTTATAGTTCCAATCAAGTGCTAATAACTCTGTCTACCCACAATTCCATGGTATATGATAGCAGACACAAAACGCACATATCTGTTTTGCCATTACTTCCTGCATCACCAAACTGGAAAAGTTAGTTGTGACTGTAAACCGTCGACTACAACGGCCTTTGATACATCTAAAGATGGCATTTTTTAACCGAAAATTGGGTGATCATTCCATGAGAATTGCACATAATAATAGCTGTACTCAAATCTATTGGAAGTTATATTGGATCAACTGGCATTCCTGAGTTGTGGAGCGTGGCCTTTTTTATAAATTTATTAGAAGAAAAACATGTAACGCTCATACCACAACTTTGCCTGTGTTATATATATACTGCGCTTGCTAATGAATTCTTCAAGGAAAAAATGCCAAGTTATTCAAATAATTCTTTGGGTAATTTGGCAGAAAAAGTACTCGAAATCCATGATTGACAACAAAGTTTGTTCACGAAAATAAGTTTGTACCGCTTAGTAAAAGAAACAATAGTTAGGTACCTATTGTATGTAACAGAATGTTGAGAATTTGTTAATTCTTCTAATGTCCCAGGTACCTATGACGTTTTCGGCATTTCCACCCCATTGGGCTTTTCGTCCGAATTTTAATGCCCGCATTGTTCTCTCATCGCAAGAGGCGCGTTCGGTTGAAATAACAAAATTAGTTTTGACGAATTGGTTAACACAAGAAACACGCTGTTGACTGGCCCAATTATTCATTTTGGATAAATGATTGCACATTATTTAAGCAATATAATCTGTATATATAAAAATCACTCACCGTGTGTTAGTAACGCAAAAACTCGAGAACGACTGGACCGATTTGGATGATTTTTTTGTTTTGTTCGCCTTACTCCCGAGGTGGTTTAGCAAACAAAAGAAAATTCGGAAAAATCCAAAGGGAAAGCCAGGAAATTGGAAAATATCGAAAGTGTGTTTTTCTATACACTGTACGACTTTCTATTTGCAGTCATACATTTATCATTCTGTGCTTAATGGTTTGAAAGGTTTTCCCCATCATGTCATAATCCAAAACAACGTTTGCCGGGTCAGCTAGTATATAATATATAGTGTCTAGACTGAATGCAGTAAACACATTATAAACTTGCATTTCTAGTATTTCTGTTAGATGTTTGTGCGTTGAAAAATGACGAAATAACAACCGATTAACAAAATATATTCAGACAATCTTGTGAAACAACACATACAAATAAAAACGTGCAGTCAATATAGAAAAGCTTAGAACAATTCTAGTAAAATTTAAGGTACTGTAGAAAAAGGCCAAGCACAAGAATGTTTCCTTATGTGGTCTATTTACTACTTTTATTAAAAATGTATACCTAAGTCAATTTATAATTTATTTTTAAAAATACATATATTAGAAATATTTATATTTGTCTGTTGGAAATAAATAAATTTAAGAAAAATTAAAATAAATAAATTTGTTAAAACTCCAACTTATTCTATATTTATCACCATATAAATTTTGCGATTGTAGCAGAAACTCGTTAAATTAATGTTAATGTGAATTAATTTACATAATGTTTTTTTATTAAAATTTGTTTAATACAAATAACGACAATTTTTAAACTCCGTAAAACAATTATAATATAATAATAATAAATAATAATTTATTTAATTCATATATATATACATTCCAATAAGCTAACCTAATAGCTCGTCTAGGCATTAATATACCGAGTGATTTTATAATCAAGACTGACGCAAAACCTAACCTGATAACTTCGAATTTGACATAGACTTACAGTGCCACCTACATATTATTCATATAACAAATATTTCATAAGTAGCTTGATGAAAAAACATTTATAATCACCCGATATAAATGTGTAGAAATACATAAAATGTTGATCCTTGATATATAATAAACCCATAATATATCCTTTACAGACAGTACGCCAGTGTCAAACGGAAACAACTATCCGCCATATGCAACCTCCATTCTCGACGCAACCTCATTTGGTAAATGCTCCTTCCTGTTGTTTTATATTCAAAGAGTTTTTTAAATAAAAAAATTAAAGTTCGCCATTTTGGATTCAATGACGGTCAATTATCACTTTATTTTATTAGATTATAAGTTGCAGTATATGCGCGATATAGAATATGAAATAGATATTCTGGTTTTTAAAACATATTTACTTTATTTATATTTTAAAATAATAACTTATCCCCAAATAGCCCCCTCGCTCATCCCAGTCGCGGGTCCCAGCATAAGGAACAAAATGACACCACCCTCAATACTCAATCACAAAAATGCACACGGGATATCAAAAATTGTAGTTAGAATATCAACTATTAGTTTACAGGTGTTGTTTATGCTGGCAGCAATTGCTAGTTGAATTTATTATTATTGTAACTTAGAAATAACAACTTGAAAACAATTCTCGCTATTTGTTTGGCCGTAAAATATTCTGCATCCTTAATTTGTACCATACCCACTAACAGGAATTGATGATTTCGACATCTTTGACGTTTGGTACACGCGCACTAATTCGACGTTTTGGACATTTTCGGCGATATGTCCACTCACAGGATTCGGCGTTTTGTCCAGGCTAACTAATTCGGCAATTTGTCCATTTTCGGCGATATGTTCACCGACAGAATTCGGCGTTTTGGGCATTTTCGGCGTTTTGTCCACGGTAACTAATTCGGCGATTTGTCCATTTTCGGCGATATGTCCGCGGACAGCATTCGGGGTTTTGGGCATTTTCGGCGTTTTGTCCACGATAACTAATTCGGCGATTTGTCCATTATCGGCGATATGTCCACCGAGAGAATTCGGCGTTTTGTCCACGCCAACTAATTCGGCGATTTGTCCATTTTCGGGGATATGTCCACCGACAGCATTCGGCGTTTTGGGCATTTTCGGAGATTTGTCCACTCAAACGAATTCGGCGTTTTGGGCACAATTCGGCGTTTTGAGCATTAAAATACGATTCGGCGTTTTGTCCATTCGGCGATATGTCCTAGACCCTGTCTTTGTTAGGCCTCGGCTTGCTTTAAACCTTTGCCGCTCTCTGGACGAATATTGTTCGTATGGCTTGCTTCGGTGGCCGTTCCGTCTGAAGGAAAAAGTCGTCGCTCTCGGCTTCGGGGCTTGTTAGCGAGTTGGGAGTACTTTTATTGGATGACGGTTAATTTTTCCTATTGATAGACACCACATATGTGTGGTTTCGTTGAGGTGCATTATTTATTAATAGCGTTTGTCTAAATTCACTCATAGGTTTTATTTGCGACGAATTTTGGCCGTATCCCCTGGCCGGCGTGGTGGTCCCGTGCTATGAAGTTTTATTGGGGCTGTTTCGCTGAGCCTTCAAACTCGCTTGCTGGTTGTAATTATTATTATGATATTTTTGCAGGGTTTTTTAAATTTCTTGTAAGATCGCGACGGTATGGTAAACAGATGTGTTCGTTCTTTGTTTCGCCGCCGTCTATTTGGCGACGTAAATTTCCTTTGTTAACACGGTCTGTTTACCGGATAATATCAAGCTGCATTTGCATCGTTTTCAATATCTGAATTTTCAAAAGAACTCGTTTCTTTCCACCAAAAAGTTTACTTTCAATTCGAAAACAAGGTTAAAATGTTTATAGATTTAATTAGCAGCAAGGTAAAAAGTTATTTGTTCAAATTCATATTAACATTTATATTAAATGATAATGTTGTGCTATTGTTATCATTTTCTATGTTCAATGAACTAACGGAATAACTCGAAGCTGAAGTGGAAGCTGATGTGACTTGATTCCTTGTCATTTGGGTCAATTCCAGAAGATGATATCGAAGATTTTTCTTTATCGAGTTTATTAGTAACACAATCCTCAATATAGCTCGCTGCCCAATCACTTCAGCCACAAGACTTCCTTACTATTACAAAATAATTCAATATGGCGCTGAAAGGCCATATTACATTTTTCATTATTTTCGTTTAAAAAGTAATACTTTTTTCACGATTTTCGTTTAAAACGGACTTTCCTGATCACTATGCAAAAAAGATATCTTGACAAATGTAAAAGTTAGAAGAAGCTGGAATTTTGAAATGTTTTAATTAAATTATACCTACAGTCTGAAAATTAAGTGAAAAAAAAATCGGTAACTCCTTTAATCTTCGTTTTCTAAAAAAGATCTAAAGGAGTGTAGCGATTCAAATTGCAGGGCGTATATTAAAGTCATTTTTAGATTTGTTGTAAATTTTATGACCTCATCACTATTTTTTTTTTAATTTATATAATTTTTCATTTATTTGGGTAGCAACTTTTAATTTGTTTTCAACGGTATAAAATAGGTTACTTACTTTAGAAAAAGACATAAAAAAGCCTTAAATTTCATACAGTAAAAATGAATGAAATTAATAAAGTAATTCTAGTTGTCTGGGTTTAAAACGAAAAGCTTAGTTATTATTGCTTGTTGGCTTTGGCTATAATTCCAACATATAAAATGTATGACAGTCGTGTTCAAAAATGTTGTACAGAGATAGTTATAAGTTTATTGGTGGTTGTTCTTTTACTCAACAAAGGCTCACACTAAATCATTAACTAGGTAGACTTAGGGGTATACCTTCAAAGTATTTGTATATACAACACTTTTTTTTTAACTTTGTGTAGTTAATTCATAATCCCAAAGCACCAATGTTGTATAACAATTTAATTAACACAACTGTACAATTACAGATTTTTGTTTTACGTTCAGGTAACTATGCTTACTATGTGAACTTTAAGGTACCTATTTTTCAATTTTTACTTCCTTACGATAAAGGAAGTATTGGATTCACTCCAAAAATTCGAAATTGAGTTTTCAACAGATCTTCACGTTTTAGAGTCCCCTGAACCCAAAAAACATGTTTTGGTCATTGATTTGTCTGTGTGTCTGTGAACAGAATATCTCAAAAACGAAAAGAGGTATGGCGTTGAAACATCATATATAAGTATTTTGTAATATGTAAATGAGACAGCAAGCTTTTGAAGAAAATCGCATAACCGGAAGTATGGTGTTTACTCTTGTAATTTTTCAGTTTTTTTCGATTTCTTCAAAAACGGCTCTAACGATTTTTTTTTAAATTTACATTTTTAATGTGTATTGATGTGAGATAGGTGATTTTCCAGTTGAATACTTTTAAAATGGGTCTGTTTTGTTTTTTTTCTATTTTTGAATACAACACCTAGTATATTATTACATTTTTGAATTCAGATTAAAATTTTAGAAAAAATTTGTCTCTTCAACTAACGCTCTATTTTGTACCGTTTTTGTAGAATTTGTAATTTTTGAAAAATTTTGACAAATGCTTAAAAATTAAAAATTGAATTTTCGGCTAATTATAAGATCACTGTAAAAGGAAGTTGTGTGAGTGCATCACACCAGATTTTTACTTCCTTTTACAATAAAGGAAGTATTGGATTCACCCCAAAAATTCGAAATTGACTTTTCAACAGATCTTCACGTTTTAGAGTCTCACGATCCCAAAAAACATTTTTTTTTCATTTGTCTGTGTGTCTGTCTGTCTGTGTGTCTGTCTGTCTGTGAACAGAATATCTCAAAAACGAAAAGAGGTATGGCGTTGAAACTTCATATATAAGTTTTGTGTACTATGTAAATGCGACAGTAAGCTTTTGAAAAAAATCTCATAACCGGAAGTAGGTGTTTGCTCTTGTGATTTTTCAGGTTTTTTCGATTTTTTCAAAAACTGCTCTAACGATTTTTTTCAAACTTAACATTTTTATTACATTTTGAATGTGTATTGATGTGAGATAGGTAATTTTCCAGTTGAATACTTCTAAAATGGGTTTATTTTGTTTTTTTTTCTATTCGTTTTATTAACTCCTATTTTAAATAGAACACCCGGTATATTATTACATTTTTGAATTCAGCTTAAAATTCTAGAGAAAATTTGTCTCTTCAACTAACGCTCTATTTTGTACCGTTTTTACAGAATTTGTAATTTTTGAAAATTTTTAACAAATGCTTAAAATTTTAAAATCAAATTTTTGGCTAATTATAAGATCACTGTAAAAGGAAGTTGAAATCTACTACCGAAATAAATGCAAAAATATAGGTTGTCATTTAAAAAAATAGTGATGGCGTCATAACATTTAAAACAAATGATATAAAAATCTGAAAATGACATTAACATATGGACAACAAATTGAATCGCTAGACCCGTTTGAGATTTTTTCCTGAAAACGAACATTAACGTAGTTCCCGAATTTATGCGTTACTTAATTTCCACACTATGGAACTAATTGCTGGGGATTGAACAAAGGCTATCGTCACGTGGTGACCGCGTTTTTAAGAATTCTAATACAATTGAATGATTGCAGAAAAATTAAAAATGGAGAAGTAGGTACTTATTGACTACTTGTTAGGTAGGTACGTATCTTAGGAGTTTATTTTTTTGCTTAATTACAAAACAACACTATATATAATAACTATTTGTGCAACAAGTGCTAAAAGTGGATGTTTATGCACGAGTTTGCACACAATATTGTACGGTCTAAAATATACTGTTATCAATCCATAAATAATGTTGATTTAACAAACGTTTGCATTTATGACAGTTATAATTTATGATATAGTAAAGAGATGGCCTTGACGGGACAGGTGTATATTTCTGCAGCCAGTAGCTGTCAACGTTAGTCATTAAAGGTAATTATAATAGTACTCATTTGACTTTATTCATTACATAATGCTTTAATTATTTAAAAAACACTTTACCTCTAACGAAAGAAGTAACTAGAATAACTTTATAACCTCACCTCCAGTTCAAAATTCTAAATTCTACACCAGCTGATTTCACATTTAACACGCTGATTTAAATCGTCATTTTTAGTGAAACAAGCTAGTACTAAAAGGCCTACTTTTAGTAGTGGTCGTAGAAAAACAATATTCTTTATTCAAACATCAATATCGTACTCTGCTTTAAGATCTTCAGGATGAGCTTCTGAAGATAATATTCTGGCTGAAGGACATATAACTAGTTGTTATATGTATATTAGTTAGTTATTTGATAATTGAAATTAAACATTAGCATTCATTTTTTTAAGAAGCTTTAAAAGTAGGGCGAAATATTAATGTTTGAATAAAGAAAATTGTTCATAGTACTGTTTAGAGTTTACACTAATTAAAAAAAAAAACTTCTAAACTTCGAAAAATTAAATGTTTTAATAAGGTACCTACTCATGTTGGAAATTTTACAGAGGGTGCTCAAATTTTTGCAGGAGGTACAGTAATTTCGTAATAGACGTACAGGCGGATGTTACCATCTAGTTTGGAAATTACAACCAGTGGAGATCCCCAATCACTAACTAGAACTTTATAAATAATACCGTATAAGCGGGTGTTATGAATTATAATGCCCGCATGAGCAGGCGCTATGAATTATAATGCTCCGGTTGTCATTGACTTTTTTATAAATTTTTGTAAACGACGTAGAGGCGGACATTACCCTCTAGTTTGGGAATTACAACCAGCGGAGATCCCTAATCACTAACTGGAACTGTATAAATAATACCGCATAAGCGGGCGTTATGAATTATAATGTCCCGATTGTTATTGACTTGTTTATATATTTCGTATTACAGGTATAAACAACAAATAATCTGCTAACTAGTAAGAGATAAAATGCTACTACCGTATTGCTGCACAGTTGTCGTAGCCTGTACCACGAGCAAATCCAATCACCATTTCATATTCCAACACTTCCTGCTCAAGAGAACTTGAACTTGGCGGTCCTTGGATGTGCTCTTGGCCGGAAGGTGGCACTGCGGCGAGTTCGCGTTCCACGCGAATTCAAAACCCGCGCAGCCGCGGTGCGGCCTTTTTGATTGCCGTCAAGGTTGGACGTGTTGACATGTAAATCATTTTCGCGAAAGAAAGTTAACAAATGGTTTACAATGTTGGTGGGCTATGGACCGGTAATGCAAGCCCTCCTGGGCACCCTTTTCACCTGGGTGCTGACCGCGTTAGGGGCTGCCTTGGTGATAGTAATCAATGGCTCGCAGGTGAGTACTATAACCTCAACGCTTCGGAAATCTCGGTTTACGCAACGATTTTGCAATTTTCAGAGGAAGTTCTTGGACGTCAGCTTGGGGTTTGCTGCTGGCGTGATGACGGCGGCCTCGTTTTGGTCCCTTTTGGCGCCTGCCATCGAAATGGCCGAGCAATCGAAAATGTATGGTGACGAGGGGCAGTATGCTTTTGCCCCTGTTGGTTTCGGCTTTCTCCTGGGTGCTTTGTTCGTATATGCTGCTGATGTCTTAATAACGGCTCTAGGTGTCCACTCGCCAAATATGATGCTTGGTAAGCCGCTGCTTTTTGAGTTTTTCTATAATGCCGAATTTTTTATTCTTGCAGCTCTGCATTCCAAAGTTACCCGTAGAGAAAAGCGAGAAGATGACTCAGGTAATTCGCCTGTATATGCAATAGAAACAACTGCAATAGACGGTTTTCACGAGGTTGGAAATAACATTCAGTATCGTGGACGAGGTACATAACTAATCAAACTAAAATCTTCATCATATGAAAGGCGACACATTCATTTCGTACCGGGGCGGCTTTATATAACAATTTCATAATTGGCTGTGTACAGTGCGGTCATGCTGGTGTTTTGGACAGTCTTGTCTACAATGGTGCAGCATTGTCGAGCACACCCTTGCAATGTTAGCATCTACCATAAACAATCTAATCAGCTATTGCATTTTATAAAAATCTTATGCCCTTGTAAGATAACCAGTTTAATAAACACACCTTGATTTGGCAGGTGTCGACTTAACATATGATTAATTGAACTTATCAATTCAGAAAACTGATCCAAAACAACTATCAAACTTTATGCTAACTTTTAACCAATCTTCTCAAATGACTGATACGACGATATGAGGGCTATTGAATAGAAATGTTGCTTTGATAAATCCAAAAAATTAAAATAAAATCTGTTACCATCATATAGATATGTAAAAATTCTGTTACCAAACTAACAAAAAATTAGTTTAGAGTGAGTTTTGTGAACAGATATATACCGTAGCTGATCGAAGACATTGACTTTGTTTCCCATAGACATTCTTGTCCAAAAAATTATGCTTGTACTGTACTTCTAAGCATGTTCAACAATAACAAGCTTATAACATCGCATCTAACAGCTTAGGTCTTCCATTACATCGTGCCTGTTGTTTACAGGAAGAGCACGTGGACACGAGGAGATCGTGCATTCTCACACATTTGAAGATGTATCTAACATAGAGGAAATCCAGCACGGTCAGTGGAAGAGAATGATGCTGTTAGTGATAGCCATCACTGCCCATAATGTACCGGAAGGATTGGCTGTAGGTGTTGGCTTTGCTGCCATTGGGAGCACACCTTCGGCAACCTTCGAAAGTGCAAGGTAAGTTACACTTAATTGGTTATTTGTTTTGTTCCTATAAACGTTGTTTCTTTATCAACGGTACAGGATTGTTACTGTGTTCAAGGCGATCTTTGATTTTGTTTGTTAGTAGTAGTGCATGTATGCATACGGATGTATGTTAATGGTGCAACGAAGATAAAATTGCTAATTTCTAATGCTGATGTTTTCAAGGCCGAGCAAGTAAAACTAAGTCAAGGTAGCATTTTGTGGTTTCGATGAAAAAATGGACATGACAATGCTATTGATGCAGTACATTGACGTTTTGCTGCTAATCAATAAGCAGCGGCATTGGTAATGCAGGTCAAACAATTTTTTAAAGCTTGGCTTAAAAAAGGGAATTACTTCCTGTAATTGTAAAAAAGTGTGAATTCGTGACTTATATTGTTGAGATACATTTCGAAGCTCACCTTTAGAATTTCTGAAAATTGTGAAGAATATGAGCATGTTAAAATAACACTAAGCATTAGAATATGCAACTGTGTCGTCATTTAAACATCTTTTTCTACTCCTTTATTAGTAAATTGCTCATTAAGCACTGTTTACTTGATTAGTAAATTCGTTGTTACAAACAGTGTTACGTAATGATAATGACTAACACGTAATTTTTTTTATTACGTTACAGTTAGCTTCTGTTGTTTGTACGAAGCGGTGTCTGCAGCCGCCTAATTTTTAAGATGGGGTGACAGATAGTTTGACAGTTAATAAAATATTTCTTTTTCGTTTAACGAAATGAGTGTGATCGTAGAAAAAGTATAGTACGCAACTCGAGCTATAGAGCAATTACACGCTCGTGGAATTACACACGCGCCGCTACGCGGCTTGTGCGTAACTTTTCCAACTCGCGTGTAATATGCTTCCTACAGCTCTCGTTGTGTAATATACTATTATTGTATAACCCTGCGAAGATTTAGATTCTCTCTTATATGTAAATGACTTACTCTTAACGTACATTGACTTTAAGGTAATTATTAAGGGAATATTCGTTTTTCTTGTAAATAGTGGTCTAGATCAACACTATCCACCGAAAATTTGCAACTCAAGTGAGGAAAAGGTTTTGTAATATGGCATTTGAGTGTGGTACCTTCAGTAGTACAGTATTTACAAGTCAGACGGTTACAAAATCTGTCAGACTTGTTGTTGCATCACCCCTGCAGTAGTCCTCTTGGTGTAGATGTAGGCATCAATACTCCATAGTACTGTAGGAACCATTATTTTATTGTACTAGTTTTATTTTAATAAGCCCAACTTATGTACAAGAACTCTAATTTTTAAATGTAACTCCGCAATTTTCCCTCAATAATTTAGAAGATGTAGTAATTCTGTTTTCAGCAATATCATTTGATCTTATGTACTTTTGTCTGTTTTTTTTAAAACAAAATAAAGAATATTGAAAATAAGGTATGATCATATTATGTTATACATAACATATGACCATTAATATTTCTAAATAAAAACAATCAATAAAGTTCGTGATATCCTTCACACGTGTTTCATTGTCAATGCACTAATTGCACAATATTTTATCTAATATAGTGAACATAATGAGTGTCATTATGATACCTAATCAATAAATAATATTTTTTACAGTTTTAAATAGTTTCTTGGCGTATTTTGGCAATTAGTAGTTATAATTAATATTGATTGTAACTATTTCAAGCATGTTGTTGTTAGTTCAGCTTAGAACTGCAATTCGACTATTTTTTAGGTAAAATTATGAAAAATTTTGTTGTTGAAAAGAGAATTACTAGATCTACTGTAACCTTATCGAAGAAAAAAATTACTTTTTTGCGTTAAAATGTAGCCCACATTTCAATGTACACTATTTATTAAAAATGTTTTTCAAATGAAATTAATATTAACGTCAGTATAACCGTTATCGCAGCGCGGCACATTCTTCGAACTAAAGCAAGGTTTCTAGTTTCTGAAGTTATTGCTGATAAGGCAACTACAAATGATAATCTAATAAACTTATTCTGTTTATTCTGCAGGTAATATACCACTAATTATGTACTTCCTGGAACAGATAAATAATTGTATGTGAATAGCGATTGCAATACAAGTATTTGGTAGTTTGGTTTAATAAAAATAATTTTCGTTAATAAAGAACAAAAATATAGAAAGTGAAGAAGAAATAGTAGGTTAAGGAAAAATTGCAGTACCCCATAAACAGAGATTTACTAAATCAATTAAAAAAGAGATGGGCTGATTTGAGAACGAAGAAGTAAGCGGAAAGTACTTAGAAATAGTATATGCTTTCCGTCTGATAATTCTACCACGTTAGAATCAGAGTAAGCCTTTTCTATGGCAGGGAAAATTTGTACCAAAGTTCACTGGCGTTTTTTTTTAGATAGTATTTGACTACTTACATTTTTATTTGATTTTTGTTATTTCTAATTCGGTATTGATAACTTTTACTTTTCCACACCCATTTTGGTTAGGAAAGCACTGCTTTTCCTAACAAGTGCGAAAAAGTGAAACAAATGAAGGCAAAACTGTCATTGCAACGAAGTAAATACTCGTACAAATACGTGGATGTGTTAACGTCAACGTGAATCGCCGTATTTTGCAACTATTTCTTATTCCCGAGACCCTTTATTTAGGTACTGTGCTATTTGCATTCCGATTTTACTTAACAAGCGTTTAATCCTCAACAATAACCTAAAAGTATATTTCGAGTCGACACATCCGTCTATTATCAGGGCCGTAACTAGGCAAACTTTTATTGTAGGCAAGCCAAAATTTTTGCACCCCTCAGTACACTAGCGATATATGTGACAAAAAAATACTGAAGATATATAATGTAACCTATTCAAAATTATCTGTTTGATAGGCATTTAAAAATAAACCCAACATTTTTAATTCAAAAATTTTGAAAATAAACAACTAAATGTTAAAATAACAAAATGCAACAAAAATGAAATAAGAACAGAAAACAAGATTATAAACCACAATTCTAATAAAAAAAAAGCTGTAAAGGGCTTTACTAAGAACTTTCCTATCTAGTGGACGTTATCAGGGCCGGACTGGGTGTTTGAACCGGCCCGGGCGAGTGACACAAATCGGCCCCATTTAAAATTGCCTTTTTTAATAAGGCAAAAAAAAAATTAAACATAAAAAAATGTTTTTAAACGAAACTACATATATATTCCAAAAACATTCTAATAATACAAAAAATATTTAAAAAATTAACCTACCAAGGGCGTAAGAAGAGGTTTATGGCCCGCGCCGTGAAAACAAGGGCAATACACCCTAGTTATGCACATACAACATTTTACGTACGGGCCGGAATATTCACAATTAAAATCAGATTTATAATTTTTATAAATGCTGGCACCCTATGATATCATTGTTTGGCAAACTGATAAACAAGGCACTAAGCGGGTCGTCAAAGTTACATACTGTTTATTAGTGGAAAAGTCCTATTTTTTAATGTTTCATTGAAAAAAAGGTTGTGTTTATTAGAGAAATGTAAAACATTTTGTATGCAACGCATTGCAGAATTAGTGTTTTTTTGCTCATCGTAATTTACATTTACAACTCGTAAAAAAACTATTATTTGGTATTTATATCAGTGATACGAGGAATGTAATGTTGTTTAAGCTTTTCAATTTATTTACGTACCTATTCAAGGGGGAAAATAAAATATTGTATGCACCACAGGTATTACTTAATGTTTATATCTCTCGGGCACAACAATCTTCATAATGGTACATAACTAAATATTATGGCACTAGGGCCGTAAAGTAACATAGTGTAACGGTGCACACCCTGGTTACCCTTTCGCTCGTGTATGTGCCTACGTTGTGTACCTTTTTACTGGTTCTTGCGTGTGATTTGACGGAGTTACAGGTGCTTCAACTAAGCGGCCGTACTTAGGCTAACTTTACTCAGTTCGTATAGGGGCTGGAGACAGCCAGCTCTTACACCAAAGAAGACAACACCATGGCAAGCGATCGTTCTTTATTAGGACCAAAGTAAAAGCACTACATTACTCTTACAATTATTGCGCTGTTCGGAGTCTAACCCGGACGTCGGGCGTTCGTTACTACCTTGCCTAGCGGCAAAGGGCCGTTTGCCTGCCAGAATCTTATTACGATGGGCCTGACGGTGTTAAGTGAAACAATAGAGAGACAAAGAGTTGGTACCCAACGCTCACCTACTAACGAGGCCAGAGAGCGAGACCTCGCGATGTTGGTTTGCGCTGTACCTAGTGAAGTAAAAAAACAAAGAGTTGGTACCCAACGCTCACCTACGAACGACGTCAGAGAGAGAGACCTCGCGATGTCGGTTTGCGCTGTACCTAGTGAAGTAAAAGACAAAGAGTTGGTACCCAACGCCTACCTACTAACGAGGCGAGAGAGAGAAACTCCGCTATGTCGGTTTGCGCTGTACCTAGTGAAGTAAAAGACAAAGAGTTGGTACCCAACGCCCACCTACTAACAAGACCAGAGAGAGACCTCGCGTTGTTGGCTTGCTCTGTACCTAGTGAAGTAAGGGTTAAATAAGTGCTCAGCGGTTGTAGCAGTTCTTCGTGTTACGCCTAGAACTACCACATTCACCAGACTTTTTTTCTCTCCTTCTCCCGTCCTATGCGGAGTGTTTTATGCAACTTCCGAGAACCCCTCCATCCTGCGTTGTGGGGCGTCCCGCCAATAACAACGAAAACTAAATTTCGTTGCTATAGCGACACGATGTTAATTGGTAGTTTTCCTTCCAAACCCACGACTGTTTTTAATCTTTTTCTGTTGCGTTTTAAAAATTTTTCCCACGTCCACTTTGGACACGTGTTTCCCTTGGCTGAAATCGTAAATTAATAAATTCCCAAACTAATTTAGTCGGCGGTTTGGGAGCTGTTGTCCCTCAAATTCGCCTAAGCCCTTGGCCATAAATCTAATATAAGAATTTCGATTCTAGCGCCGAGGCGCGCCCAACAGCTGCGAAAGGAGTCGGATTACAAACTGGCAAAACAAACGAAAGCTTTCGTTACGTGGTATAATTTTTACTTATATCATACATAAAATACATCTTAAACTACGGGTTATCATTGTACTAGAAATAAAATGTGTCCGTCTTAAAAATAAGATAGCTAAAAAAATAAAATGTCTGTAATTTCGCGACCCTCACAATAGTACGCCCTCAAAGATATGGTATAAAGTGACCAATTCCGCACGGTCGTACATAAAGTTACTTTTTTAACATTACCAATGATGACGTAAAAAAATGCTTTGTCGACATAACCTACAATACCTAAAAATGTTGGTTTAGAACAAATTTGCAAAAATCTTGTATGCAACACGTTCCAAAAATCAGTATTGTTTCCACTCGTCGTAATTGACAATATTTTCGACTCGTGAAAGGAAATACCCTCATTTTGCAACTTGCTCATAAATAAAACTATTTTGCAATCCTGTATTAAAATTTCAACATTTTTTTTAGTTCTCATTGTTAATGTCAAAATGACATGATTTTTCTCACGCTTTGCCGTAAACTTATATGTTAATATAACCTATCTAAATAACAATATATCTAAAATGTTGTGTTAATTATAGAATTGCAAAAAAATTGTATGCAATACGTTGCAAAATTTAGTATTTTTTCACTCCTCATCCAACACGCAAACCGACTCTTGAAAAAAGCTCTCATTTTGCAACTTGTTTCATAAATAATATGCTTTTTCTAGATCAGCGTATGCTTCACTATGTAAATTGTATTTCTTCAGAATGTAGTATCAACAAACTATACATTTTTTGCAGAAGTTGTGATCAACAGTACGGTTTTCTGCTTCATAATCATCCTGTTCGATTTTTCTTTGTTAACGCTGATGGCAAATTATTCCACTTGAAACCAAAATTCAAAAGTTCCATTTGTAGACTGTCTTGCGTCACTTCAAGAAAAATTTGGTTAGCTTTTTCTGGAAAATATGTCTCGACAGGTTTGGAAGAAATGAGAACCTCGAGGGGTGAAAGCATTCGAAGTCCTGGGACAACTTCTTGTGGAACGCAAATTTGGATCCTAAGATACTGACAACTTGATCCACAGTCACATTTAAAATTTATATTCTAAATTTATTATTTATAGCTGCATTTGAAGGTGCTTCGTCATGGCAACTTTTGTCGGGAAGTCTTTTTTCTTTAGTATTTTCTGGACACACACCTTATTCTTAACGACAAAGTCTTTTCATTTTCAAAGAATTGCCCATTTACTTTATCTACAAGCTCTTCAGTCTCTCCCGCAATTTTGTGAAATTCTCAATAACATTTCTTCAGGGATAGTAAAATATCCTGGACCATGCGGTATTCTACCAAGAAATCCATACCTGATATTTGGGGATACTTTGAGAGAGAAGAAGTAAGCATAAAGGTTCATCTGAACAGCATTGCGAAAATAATTGTCTTATACTTCAAGAATTACAAGTAACATGTTAATACGTGATTAACCAACAGACCACCGGCCTCCACCACCACGGCTCATCGGGCTAGCGCCCGATCGCCCGGCCTTCCAGTCCGGCTCTGGACGTTATAACACTAAATAATTTAAAAAAACAAAGAAAACTAGGGTACAAATATCTTAACGTTCCTAATAATATTGAAACAATAAAATAAAACACTTTCTAATGCGAATTGTATCAATTTTAAAATAAAATAAAACATTACGGGTGGTGGGACTCGAACTGCAGTGCTTACGAATGCGAATTCGGTTCCACCCGCCTGTTCCACTGGACCATCTAGGATCTGTGCGATGCGCGGCTATATTAAACTGAACGCACTTATTCTTGCCCCTTTTTGACTCTTTACATTTACCCTCTAACTGGTGGGTCCCATTTTCGTCAAGTGTAGAGCTTGATCTATGTGAAAATGATTACTCTTATGATAAAAGTAATATTTTGCACATAGCTCAGGTTTTTATCCTTGAAGAAAAAGGAAATATTTTGGACCCAACATAGGGACTGAGCTATGTGCAAAATATTACTTTCATTTAAGTAATAGTTCCCGAGTTAAAGCAAAAATAGAAAGAATTTTATTTTTAAGGTGCTCACCCTGTATATATTTTACCGAATTCTTCTCGGTTTCATGCCAGGAAGGCATATAATCTGCATGCAAAATATCAGCTTCCTCCGACAATTACTTTTTGAGTTATACCGGCAACAGGCAGACAAACGAAATTGAGAAAACCGGTTTTTCGTCATCTAAGGACCCTGAAACGCGAAGATCTGAAGAAATATTGAAAGGTGATTTTTTCGCGATTACAATACATACTTCCTTCGTCTTTTAGATGTCTAAAAGACGAAGGAAGTAAAAAGTACATATTATTATGTAGTCAGTAGAACATTTTACAGATCTCTATATACAGTGTGTCCCAAAAGTCTGGAATAAATTCAGTATTTCCTAAAATGTACGTTTCCGGCTAAAATCCTCGAACACGTCGATTTTAGTTTTTTATTCTTCACTTACTGACGTAACATACGTATAGAGTATCCCTTCCCGAATACAACGGTATAACACATTTATAACTTTATGTTAGAAATAAGGACAAAAATAATAAAGAAGGTATATAAACGAAACATTCATAATCCTTTTAATACTAATAAATGATGCTGCTATCTCACAAAAAAACAAAAGAAAAACAAAATTAGCTTACAAATAATTCTTAAAAGCATAATGGTCGGGTGCTCCACTAGATTTTATTCGTTGGGGTATCCAGGTTTTGAGAATTTGAAATGTTTCAATAAAATTCAAACTTATTAATGAAATCGAAGCATGCTGTGAAAAACTGACAAGACAAAACAATACCTAGACATAAATTAATTCAACTTGTATTTTTTGTGTCAAAGTCACTTTTAAAACAGTAAATAATGTTAACCACAAAAGAAAAAATAGAAATCTTAATTATGATTGGTTGTGGCGATAAAACCCGAATGCAAGCTGAAGTTTGTCAAATATTCAATTTGAAATATCCAAACAAAAACACTAATCAATCTACAGTAAGCAAGATCGAGAAGAAGTTTAGAGAATCTGGCACCTGGCACTGTTGAAGATCTGCCTAGAATCGGACGTTCGAAAATAGCTTAAATGTTTTGTTATCAGTTCATGAAAATCGACATTGGTTAATACGGAGACTTGGACAGGTACATGACATGTCACGTTCTTCAGTTTACAGAGTTTTGTAAAGAAACAAATATCACCCGTATAAAGTAAAACTAAGTCATGCATTAAATGAGGATGATCCAGATCGCCGGGTTCAATTCTGTCGGGAAATGATAGGCATGTTCCAGGCTAATCCCAATTTTCTTCAAAACTCGATATTGTTTGCAGATGAGGCGACGTTTGTTTTAAATGGCATTGTTAACAGACAAAATTGCAGATATTGGGATAGTGCGAGACCAAACTGGACAATCGAGGCGCACACCCAATACCCACAGAAATTGAATGTTTGGGCGGGCATTATTGGACACCGCATATTAGGACCGTACTTTTTCGAGGGAACTTTGTCCGGAGATATCTATTCAGATTTCCTCCGCTTCGAACTAGTACCAGTGCTTGCAGAGTTGTTTCCTAATCCTCAGGACCCAGACGTCCCAGCTGATGATATTTGGTTCCAGCAGGACGGAGGGACTCCACATTATGACAGAAATGTCCGGCAATATTTGGACTATGTGTTTCCTGGGCGTTGGGTTGGTCGAAGAGGACCTACGGAATGGCCTCCTCGATCGTCAGACTTGACCCCATTGGACTTTTTTCTTTGGGGCTACTGGAAAAGTAAGGTTTATTTGACCAAACCAGCAAATTTACAAGACCTGAAGGACCCAATACAGTACCACATTCGTGCAATCGACCGGAACATGTGTGGACGGAAACGTTGAATCGTTTCGTGCTGTGCTCGAGAGAAGCCGTTCGCAATTTCGAACACTTAATTAATTAAATGTATGATTTAACTGGTTTGTAACCTAATTTTATGTTTTTCATTTGTTTTTTGTAAGATAGCAGCGTCGTTTATTTTTATAGTATTAAAAAGATTATGAATTTTCCGTTTTCTTCTTTATTTTTTTCTTCCTTATTTCTAAGATAAAATAAATTATAAGTAGGTATTACAATAATTTCTCTCTTTTATAGTGCACCTTATTTTTTATTTTGGCTTCTCTTTCAATAAATATGTTTTAGATTTTACCATCTACCTAAAAATTTATTTTTTTTAAATTTTAAACACTCGCATCGTAACTTTTCTAAATAGCAAATATTAAACAAGATTATAATTATGTAATTTATTATAATCAACCACAATCAACAGAGCTTGCGAAATTCATCTTGAACCGGCAAAGTTTATAAGGCAGTGGAAAGGTTTGGGGGGGGGGGGGCGGTTATCAGTATTCTAGTACTGTCGGAGTCGGATTCAAACTACTAAAATATCAGGAGTCGGAGTCGGATTTTTTACCGACCCCACATCTCGAAAAAATAAAATAAACTGTACATTTTCTCTTAGGAAAAGCAACAAAAAAAGGTGCAGTTTCAATCGGTGATAGTTGGAGCGAAAAATACATCTTCATTAATTCTAGTAGATGCAAACCTTCAAAACTGTCTCGCCTGGCGTTTGTTTTGGTGTCTGGAATCTGGATAATTATAGAGGAATTCTCGTCTGCAATTTTCCCACATCAAGGAAAGTCAATCCTCACGACAATATGCTCCACTGATCTGACTATTAATTAGCATCACCTTTAAAGATTGAAAAATTACTGTTCGTTGAATTACAAATAAGTAACATTTAATATTTAAACTTTTATCATCAGATAAGTGTCATTATCTGTGTTCTTTAGGATTTCTTTGGTACCTGAACGGTTGATTTGCTGTTGATGAACGTTATCAGCAGGCGCGTACTGGGACTCTACATTGAAATTTTGGGAAAGGCCCCTCAAAAATATAGAAGACGAAATTGTATTTTTTTCAAGGTTATACGATCGAAAACGCCAGAACTTTTGAATTATGTATTCTAAATAGTAATTGGTTTTGTAGAATTGGGCAGGGTAACATAACTGAAAACATGATAAGTAAAATGTATTCAAAAATAATAGTAATTTATTATATAAGTGTGGAATGTAGCATATTAGTCACGAAAGAAAAAGTTTAACCACGACGCCCGTAGGGATAGTGCAATACAACTTTTGGTCCAACACCTCTGTTAAATCTCTTTAACTAATATTTTTTCTGAATATTTTGACACCAAAATAACACGTGATATGCTATAGTAAAATTTGAAAATTACAAAAAAAGCCTTGGATTAGTTATGTACCTATAATAATTATTTCTCCGTGACTTTTCTAGTTTCTCCTCGCTAGTGACTGACTAATGATGAACTCTCTTTATTTGAAATAACCATAGTAATATGCTTAATATGAGTAGGTGTTCGATAACAGTTATTTATATAACAAGCACTACATAATTGGACGAGTCCATTTTATAGCCGAGTTAGTTTTGTGAGCGAGGTCAATAAAGAAGATGAGTCAAGAATAGTTTTAATGTATTAAGGGCAGAATCAATAGATTATAGCACGAGGAAATGTTTAAAGCACGAAGCAAAGAGCATTAAATTTCTCGATTGCTATTTTTAACAATGTCTGATAATGCAAGACCTTGAAATGGCATCGCCTGATCGAATGTTTTTGCTGATGGACCGAGCTCTGTGGACTAGTGGTTACCACGTCTGCTTAGCATTCGGGAGGTCGTGGGTTCGGTTCCCTTGGCCGTCCTCTTTGATTCAGGTTTTTAGGTGGTTTTCCTGAGTCAACAGAGTACCTTCTCTGAAGCGAATGTCGGGGCAGTACTTCTCCACCCATTCTGAAATTCCCGTCATTGGCTGAAGAGGGACGCAAGGGGCCCCCAGCTGGGGGAATTTAAATGAACCTGGACCTTTACCTTTTTCTTTTTTGCTGATGCAGTGCATTCCAGAAGCTGGAAGATATTTCGCTGCATGGTGCAACACACTGGATGGAGAGCCTAATGTTTTTACATAATAATTTACAAAAAATGAATTTTCAATATTAGATAGTATGTAGTTATATTTTATACTCCACATTGATTATTTACATTATATTGTTCATTTCTAATAATAAATATTAAAATATTAAATATTGAAAGGAAATTTACATTTGCCGATATATCCCTAATTCGGCCGATATGGCCGATATGCGATACTCGGTATCGGTCCATCCCTAATATTAAGTATTGGTATGTGAAATTCTGAAAAATATTTAAAAAAATGAAAAATGTATTTTTAGCTAAAGTTGAAAAAATTAGGGGTTTTCTGCCGTTGAGATTGTTCAGTTAGCTAAAAATAACACACTCTAAAAAAAACTCATTGAAATCTTACTTAATTTCTGAAAAATAGCACTTTTCGGATTTTGACAATTTCGAAAAACTCCATTTTCTAAATAAGTAAAAATCACTCGGTATATATGATAGGGGCTAAATAGGTTTTTAGAGAAGCACAAATTATTGACGTAAAAAGTTTTATGAAAAATCAATAGCTATTAAGGCAACTAGTGTTTTACAGAGGGTTTAAAAATCGAAGTCGATCATGTTAAAATTCGAGCGAAGCGAGAATTTTATGATCGACAGAGATTTTTAAACTGTAAATCACGAGTTGGCTTCAATATTTTTTCTACAGAAGTGATTTTAAACTGTTTCCAAGGGTTTTATAAACTCTTAAAATATTCCGTGCTTTAAATGGAATGGCGTGTTTTATAGACAACATAAAGCACGCTGCATATGACCCTTGGAGACAGTTTAAAATCACGGCTGTAGAAAAAAATTAGTTTTTTTCCATATGCCGACTTTTTAAACGGACACGTGTCCCACGATTGATGTTACAGAAGGTGCGGTGCGATGGACTTTGAATTTTATTTTAATATTGTGGGATTAAGTCCTGCTTAGTTTGAAGAGAATTTTAATAATATTTTCAGTTTTTGAAAAACAAGTCAGCCTTGACAGTGAAGCGAAAACTTTTTTTTTTTCAGGTAAACTATTCTTTTTGTTCATGATACGGCAAAATTTTACTAAGGAAAGTTGTTCAGAAGAAGAAATTATGGCCCTCCGCAAAATTTTAGGAAAATCCTACTTTCATTAAACCGTCATTTATACACAATTTTTTTGAAATCGGCAATGAAGAACGTCGAAATCGTCATAAAATACGAAAAATCGTCAGTGAAGTAATCCATTGTTTTACGACTTTTTGAAGGTGGCGTGATGTAGATAAACGTTAACCGACGTCAACATAACCTACAAAAGTTGGTTAAAATATTTTTCGATGTCTCGATTTAAAAAAAAACATCGTAACCTTCGGCACTGAAGTTCCTTTTTGTCCCTCGTGTGGCTTATTTGCCTTGGCCCTACGGGCCTCTGCAACTAAATCCAATTCGTGATAAAAAGTTAAACTTCAGTGCTTGATATACGAACAACATGCCTACTATTGTTTTGTTTATTCTAAAAAATAACTGTTTAATTTAAGTAGGTAGACCTGACATTTTGTATATGGCCACAATTTCTCAATTTCAACAACTTTTCTTAGTAAAATGTTGCCGTATCATGAACAAAACGGGTAGTTTATCTGAAAAGAAAATAGTTTTCGTTTCACTGTCAAGGCCAACTTGTTTTTCAAAAACTGAAAATATTATTAAAATTCTCTTCAAACTAAGCAGGACTTAATCCCACAATCTTAAAATAAAATTCAAAGTCCATCGCACCTTCTGGAACATTAATCCTGGGACACACTGTATATTAAAGCATTCGTACTTAACAGTGATTGACTACAATTTCTTTGTTTGCCAAGTATTTTACCTCTAAATAATATTGTAGTTGTGAAATCCTTCGACGCTTCGACTGTTAAGTTTTCTTGATTTTGTGTGCACCACTATTCTAGTGTGGAGCTGTTGATGCGATCAACCTTATTCCTGGGGCACCCTTATAATTTCAACTTTGTTTAACTCCAGAAAGGAATTAGCTGGGTCATATGCACCCCCTTGAGTCGGTCAAGCACCTACTTTGTAACCCCAACACATTTGAAACCAGCAACATAACTCCTAGCACTAGCTGTTTCATAGCTAAGGCTAACAGTTCTAGGTGGTGGCAGGAGTATTCAGGTTTTGTTTATAGACAGCCTCATTATAGAACTATTGTATGAATGGTTATCCATAGCGATGTATTTGAGTTGTTGATAAATAAATATATTATGTATTATGTAGTTATCAATCTTTTTTTATATTTTCTAAAGTTATTTAACATACTTAACATTTGATTGCCTTTGTGTAAGAATAAAATGAATATATTTTAGTTTTGCCAGTATTTTATGTAAATTATTTTATTATGATAATAATTAGCCATCCTCTTTTAATAATTTAATAAAATATTTTTTTCGGGCTGTTGTATTTCAGTCGAAAAAAGCGAATTCCGGTTTTGTATTTTTGGTTCGGTATTGCAATCACTATTTACGAATTTCTATTAATAGCAGAGAATATGTGGCCTCTTGCCGAACATCTATGAAGTATGTTGGTAGAAAATTATATTTTACGAAATTTGGTTTATCGCTCGTTTCCATAATTAACCGCAAAAAGTAATTTTTCAGGAAGCGAACGTAAACGCAGAATAGCAATCAGTAGTGCAGCGCGTCGGTCGCTAGATGTCGGGCGGGCGCGATTTCGTCGGTCGCGAGCGTGTAGGTATCCTGGTAGGAGGTCTGATGTTGTGAATGAATGAACCGGCCCGACGGGGGCTCGACAAGGGGGCCAAGAATCCGAGTCTGTGCCCCAGGCGCCGACATTCCTCGGCGCAAGACGTCTGACCTCACACCGCCCTCCTGGCCTCGCGGCGTGCGCTATACAGCTGTGTTTGCTGATGGTCGCCTTCCATCGTTTCTAGCTCTTATCTTCCTCACCAGCCGGGAGTTTATTGTTTCTTACTGCTTCGCGTCCTCAATAGTTTTTGTTCCATTTCCGGTTTTCATTTTTTTCCGCACAGTATGTGTATACTGTTACAAAATGCGAATTTGCTTTCTCACACGTTCTGGGAGGGCTATTACATAAAGCTACATGATAATTAGCACTGCATTACTCTTCAAGTGTGGTTGTATTAAAAATAGTGATTAAGGAACATTTTATTGCACTAGTCGAACCTCGAACATAGTGCAAACTTATCTATTAGGATGCTACTTATTGCTGCAAATTAATATTGGCTAAAATTAACCGCTCGGTGAAGTTCGACATGTACTAGAAGTGTCACTAAATTCCACAGTTCCGCCGATTGGAGAGTAAGGGATTACGAGCATGTTTGCCCTCGTTGGCGAGAAGTTCAATAAACCCCGACAATGAACTAGGTTAAAATAACTCGGAAATTCTGTTCAACTGACGATCTGTTGATAACGTAGTACTGGTTCGAGTCATTCACAGGTACCTTTCGCAGAGTCCGTAAATAGCCGGGCATTTTCCTCATAATTACCTGAAGGGTAAAAGGGTGTATGGCAATTTAGAATTGATTGGAGTTTTCGTCAAAGGATTTCTAACGTCTGTTTGGCTTTGATGTTTATTTAACTTATCTTTTCTTGCAGTTGAAATTGCTCCAATTGGGATAAAGGTTTTCCATTAGATTGTATCGAGAGATAAAAAAAAAACTGTTCCTCAGCGGGCTGTGGAAATTCAACGTATGAATAATATGTTGGTGACACTGTACGTCAATGTCAAATTCGAAGTTATCAGGTTAGGTTTTCCGTCAGTTATGACACAAAATGACGCAAATCCTAACCTGCTAACCTCGAATTTGACATTGACGTACAGTGTCACCAACATATTATTCATACGTTGAATTTCCACAGCCCGCTGAGGAACATTTTTTTTTTTTGGATCTCTCGATATATAACCGATATTTATTTATCCATTCCGTTCTGAAGGAACTTTCTTTAAAGTTGTTCGAATATCCGAGGCATTAAAAATCTGGTGTGATACACTCACACAACTTCCTTTTACAGTGTTCTTATAATTAGTCAAAAATTTCATTTTTAATTTTTAACCATTTGTCAAAAATTTTCAAAAATTACAAATTCTACAAAAACGGTACAAAATAGAGCGTTAGTTGAAGAGACAAATTTTCTCTAGAATTTTAAGCTGAATTCAAAAATGTAATAATATACCGGGTGTTTTATTTAAAATAGGAGTTGATAAAAAAAATAGAAAAAAAAAACAAAAGAAACCCACTTTAGAAGTATTCAACTGGAAAATCACCTATTTCACATCAATACACATTAAAAATGTAGTAAAAACGTAAAGTTTAAAAAAAATCGTTAGAGCCGTTTTTGAAAAAATCGAAAAAAACTGAAAAATCACAAGAGTAAACACCTACTTCCGGTGATGCGATTTTCTTCAAAAGCTTGCTGTTTCATCTACATAGTACACAAAACTTATATATGAAGTTTCAACGCCATACCTCTTTTCGTTTTTGAGATATTCTGTTCACAGACAGACAGACAGACACACAGACCAATGAAAAAAATATGTTTTTTGGGATCAGGGGACTCTAAAACGTGAAGATCTGTTGAAAACTCAATTTCGAATTTTTGGGGTGAATCCAATACTTCCTTTATTGTAAAAGGAAGTAAAAATGGTGCAAGTATTTTCAAAAGACGTTATGGATTTTGCTTAATACGACGTTGAAATTCACGTTGTGTATATTGTTTAAATATTGAACCCTTGAGTACTTGCTGACAATGCTTAGAGTTGATATTTTACAATACTATGGAATTTTAACAGAAATTAAAAAGGTTTATAGGGGATATGCCCAAAATATGTACACGAAGTTCACAAAAAAGTAGCTAATTCTACCGTCACTAAAACCATATGTACCGTGGTTGGAGACACAATTTGTTTTCTTGCATTTTTCTTCTTAGCCGGTTCATTCTTAAGTGTCGTGGTAGATGGCTGGGACCTGTCTATACCGATTGTCCATATTTATTGACTTGACCAGTTCTTTCAATTTGTTGCGATTTTCACTGTTCTCCATCGCTTTGGGGATCATCCGCGACTACCTGTACCTTCTACTTTACTCTGAATAACTAATTTTTCTAGGGAACTTTTCATCACGTCTGCGCATATGACCAAAGAATTTTAGTATTTTTCAAATATTATTCTTAGGCGTTGTGGTTCTTTGACTTCTTTTAAAATTATATTTCGAAACTGGCGATCTTCTTCCGCTCATTTGCTTTGATAGCCCACGACTCGACAACATATATTAGTACAAGAAGACTAGAATTTTCGTAATTTGATTTATTGTGTTGCAGTGTTTTATCTGACTGTCCTTCCATATTTTACTTAGCTTGACCGTGGTATTTATAGAATTCTATCTTTCGCCGAGTCTGTGTCTTTACAGCTTGGCACGTTGCTTTCACTCTTGGATATCTTGCACATCTTCCTATTTGAACCATGTCAACTAACTTGCGTCTTTTGTGTATTTTTCTTATGCTGTAGTTGTTCACTTTGGTTTCCCTAATTATAATTCAAATATTATAACGCTATCAGAGTATATTTGAGGGCTCCCAGCTAGCTGCAGAGGAGACGGCGTGCAGTTCTTTAAATGATGTAATTTCCTATTATCATGAGCGCCAACAAGTTTTTCCCATTTACAACAAATATACTCAGATAGATCAAGAACTTACAAATTCAGAGTAAATCGTAGCATTTACTAACACACCATCTGAAATATAGAAGGTAGCAGTAACGAGCTTAGGTACTGAAAGATTAAGTGCATTCGATTTATTAAACCAAAGCAGCATATCCTAACCAATACAAAAATACCATATAGTTATCATTCGTTCCCTACTAAAACAGTGCACCCCAATCTAAAGTTATCGTAGACACAATCACAAGAAACGTTGAACTAATAAAACGTGCCGTTCCCTATTAGACAGAGTTACAGTTTATTTTACCGATTTGGTAGTGCGAAACAATTATTAAACCGCAACACTGATCGGAGGGCGTTTACGCTTGTGCCTGCAGTGTTGATCTACGGCCCCCAAAAAGGGCTAGAAGAAGGCTGCAAGCAACCAACGCGAGCCAACGTAATTCTCGAAGGTTTCCGGTGATGAAGTTGCAAGCGCAAACCAAGCTCTCCCGGTGTTGTGTAGATCGCCGAAATCCCTACAGCACTGGGTGACGTTTGAGGTAGTGAACTCTCATAGATGACGCTAATGTTTCACCTCGTAGGTGACGCCAAAACTTCCAAATAATATTAAGCTCAATGAAATTACATTATTACAACTTGAAATAGGAGAAATTTACACTCGTTCTTAAACCATCCTCACATGCCGGCAAAAGTCCCCAAAAATGTGTCCAATTCTCTGTCCTGCATACCAGCAAGCTTCCTCAATTAATAATGCGCATCTGAAGCCACGTGATAAGCTTGGAGCACAAATTAAATACACAGAAGTATGTCGTAACCTACCTTTTTCGGCCAAACAATCAAAACAAAACTCTTGTTATCTCCCAGCTGTTTCGACAGCCAGTAAAGCAGATTCCCTTCCAACCGCTAACATTGCGTTTACACAGCGACCTAATGAAGGAGCTTTTGGACGGCCGTGTATTATACACGAAATAATTCTCAAGTTAATTACGCTTTTAACGCGTAACATACAATTGTAAATATTCTGTGCCTTTATTTCGATACATTTATTTGGCGCTTTATATGCTGAATGGGTATTGGCAACTGTGGTATTTGCTAGACTAGAAGCTCGATGGCCTTTTTTGGCACCAATTGATATCAAGACGTTTTTCGATCAAAGACGACAACATCTGTACATAGTAATCGGCGAGTAGAAGAGGTTGCATAAGTTATAAAACAACACGACTAACATAGATACTTCGGTAGACGCACAGTTTTTTTTTTCGAAATAAACGTTTGGGTTATACATACACCACTCCTATTACTGGGGAGAATTGATACGGCCTCTGCATGGTATCGTAACATAGCCGTTTCTGTTTGCAGTGGGCGAGGTCCTTGGATTTATAACCCACGCTTTTACCTCATATTGTATTTTGCCTAGTCTATTGCTTCTATTGCTTTTCATATTTTCATTATTAGAAAACTACAAAGGAAATAGACTAATGTTATAGGTAAAAACAATTACCTAATGCTAGCAAATACATTTTTCGAACATAGGGACATACATGAATACACGTGGGAATAACCTAGTAGGGGACGTACATCAATTATTGATTTAATATTAGCTAAACAACAGTAAAGGCTGTTTGTAAGAGATGTGAGTGTATAGACAACTGGAATATAGAAGTTCTATACGTACTAGGAGATGAGCAATTGGATCCAAAAATCAAGGACCCTGTGATTTAGCAAAAACATATTATTTCATTTGTGCATAAACTTTAAAATCGGCAAAAATCAGGTACTTCCCGGTTTGTGGATCTAAAACAAATCACTTACATGTTCTAACTCAGGGCTGTCCAACTTCAAGGGGCCCAAGGGCCACTGTAAAAATTTGAAGGTTGTGAGGGCCGCATCATAAAATGTGTCGTATGCGACTTTGTGAGTGATTTGTTATAAATATAAAACATGTATATTTCAATACTAATTTACGTTTCGCCTCCTTACTAACGGCGTCAAAAATTTACCCTCGGGTTAAGCTCAAATCGGAGAAATACGTTCACTCAAATATATGTTCGATTAGGTAAAACACCAGATACGTACCAAAACAGAATGAATGTTTATAGCTAGTTACAATATTTAATTAAAAATAACTTGTAAGTTGCACATTATTTAAAATTAACATGTTCTTCTGGAACGATGTCTGGTTTCGTGGATCGAGCTGCAACCCAATGCACCGGCGAGTGTTGCGGGTCCCTATTGGTAGTCCGCCGGTACGCACGCCGATTTTTCTGGAAATTGGCTGAGAAGGTCTTTTGTTTCTGCAAACTTGACCTTCCACTCAGCAGTGATTTTAAGCTGTAATTTTCCGGTGAATTTAGCGATTTTAAGAGCTACCTGAGGCGGGCGTTAGTTCCTAAATCCTGGTGTAGAGGTTGCTGGTACCTTACGACGGTTAGGCGTCGTTCCTGGAGCGAACGCGGTGTCAAATCCTGCAGAAAAATTTTTTTCGCCTTGACCCGGAAAATGATGTTGACATTCTCCCGGTAGGGAATTTTCGGGCTGTGGAATCGAACGTCGAAGTGCAGGAATTCGCCTTTTAATGATCAAAAAGGTGCCCTGCAGGCGAGTTTATGAAGGGCGGCTACATGACTCTAGCCGCTCACAAGCGGCGTAGAGGCTGCGATTCCTACAGGTTACAGGTTTAATTATTAGTAAAATGAGGTTATGAGGAGTATTTCATCTCTCTGGGCGCCGGGATTTGCGTTTAAAAATTAGGCGGTTGGAAATGGCTTTTAAGCAGTTAGTCCTGCAAGACAGCTTATTAAGACAGGGTTAAAGCTTCAGGGATTCTATTTCTCAAGAAATTTCAACAATCAAGGTAAAATCGAATTTTAGCGGGCTTGCTCTTGCGGAACTTCTCGGGCTGACACTACAATACGTCATCTTCCTTGAAGCCTGGTTTGGTAAGGGTTGGAGGCCTACTCCGTTAGACAGTTCAGCGTGTCAGACCGGAGGGCCCAGGTAGAAAAGAAGAGGACAGGATCAGGACTAGTGGACTAAAGGGGGAATTCGATCCGCGGGCCGCAAAAATATCCTGGCGGGCCGCATGCGGCCCGCGGGCCACATATTGGACAGCCCTGTTCTAACTATTGCATATACAGGGACTATCGTGGAATGCGGCTCTGAGCACCACATGGCCATACACAGAAAACCTCCAAGAAATAAAAGAATACCGTTACAAGTTAAATTTAGTATATCAAGGTAGTATCAGGAAACTAGACCAATCACATTTAGAGAATAAATTAAATATAAATATGGGAAGTACATTTAGTGAAATGTACGAGCCCATGATGCGGCCTATAAAGCGTTGGGGTTAGAAGAGAAACAACCATATAATGAAGTGACGAACTATTAACAACAATAAAAACAAAAAATATTATTCGTGAAGGATGGCTGACGAAAAGAAAAACACCTGAGACAAGCAAAGGATACAGAAATGGAAAAAATAATGACTCAAAAAGTCAAAGAGACGGATGAACAATGGAATGACATCTATCATCACATAGATAATACGATTGGATATGGAAAACCTACGGAAACGTGGCGCACAAAAAAGGATAAAAATAACACAAGAAATTAAACCTATACTTCAAAAATTACAAGCCAATGGGTACATCATTACAACCCCTTCCAACAAGAGAACATAAATTAATACAAATTTGAAGATATAGAAAAAAACTTTCGAACAAACGAAAAACAACAAAGCACCTGGACTTGGAGATATCTGCGAAGAATTGCTAAAATATGGAGGAGATAAACTAATAATATTTTTCGCAATTTTTAAAAATATATTGAAAAGGAAGAACTGCTTATAGCATGCTATGGAACACCATATACATTGTGATGGTCTTAGGCCCACGACCTGATTCTGCTTGCAGTACAAACTTAAGAAATAAGTCAATAATCACAGAGTTGGGGTGGTAGTTTAATTTTCTATATGGACACCCGCTAGAAGCTGCGGTTTTCGAGTTATTCAAGAAAAATGTGAAAACATTCTTTTAAACGCTAACCCCCCCCCCCCGCTCACCTCCCACCACAAGAATTTGCGACTACACGAATTATTTCCCCTATTCGATCTTTTTTGGTCTTCTTTAACTAGACTACATTGAAACAAAACTCATTTAGGATTTTCTGCAGTAATTAACGTTTTGTTAATTTTGAAAAAGCGCCGTGTTCTGCCTTGCTTACACATTTACGCCGCTCAACCCCATCTGATAAATTAGATGTGTTCTGATAATTACCGTTACCATTGCTAGAGTCATCATATTCAGTTTCATCTAACTCTCTCAGTCTGTGTTAACTCTCTCAGTCTGTGGAAGTTCAGCTTCAAAACTGCAATGCTTTGATAAAACCTAGAACTGTATTGTCAGCACACGGTGATTAAGAAAAGTATGCATATGTATGCAACGTGTTGTATGCCCACATATGGACACACAGTTCACTTGTAAAAGCTAGTTGTGTACTATCATGCTCAGAAGCTGAACAAAAAGTGTTATATCAAAACGTCCCCCTCCTCAAACCTGGGCTAGTGGGCCCCCTAATTCGCTAGGGCCTCGCAATTTGGAGGTGTTTGCTCCACCACTAATCATGGCGGAACTTAATAGTAATTATTTTAACCTTCTCAGTTGATGTGAAATTGTTTTATAGATTCTAATATTTTTACAGAAAAGGGTTGATGTTTATCATATAAAATTATCCTATAAAAACTTTATTGTCGCTTTTGAAGGAGCGAATTCTCTTTCCATCTCACTGTAGTTGAGCTTCTCAACATGTAGTCTTGTATCGTGGAATAAGACATCCTGTTTCGGTTAAGTTAAATCCTATACTCCGTACCCATCTAACCTTTGGATGCAGTCATTGTGACGAGCAGCTCCTCCAAGCCGTGCAACGGTTATTATTTCGTGTCCAAACGCCGGCTTCCCTCCCAGAAGAATGCAAAAAGTTCACTACTTCCCGTTCGCTGTTTCTCTGAAATAGACGAGCACTTTGATTGCGTAGGTATGCGAGGCAGCACACATACCACTATGAGTGTATTTATTGGAGATTTTTTATGCGTTTGTCTTCTTCATTCGCAGGCAGGCCGTAGAGTTTGTCTTCGTCAGGAGCCCCGCAGTCTATCAGGAACTCGGCGACCTTATTCGACCTGAATACCGGCCTTGTTTGCGATGCCACGACAACACGTGCCCATCGAACGACTTTCTAAATGTTCTGCTAGGAACCGATTCGCCGCTTCTTTTTGTCAGCGCGGACGTACCACATATTCCGCCGGAATTTGTCATCTCTGGACCATTTTGTTAGAAGGCGATGCCCCCTTTGCATACGCTTATTCTGTATTCTTCGGCACATCCGTCTTCCATCTGGGCCTGTGGATTGTTTCGCGACTCCTCAAAAGAACCGGCCGGTTCCCTTCCTCGAGTTTTGCTTTTGTTCGTTTGCTAGCTGTAGTTTTACAGCCAGATCTTACTTGTGTGGCCGGCATTCGATGGAGAGGCTTGGGAATGGTATTTTTGTTTAATTGCCATAATGAATATAGAAGAAGTTATTATTAGTATTGATAATGAAAACTTTGTCGATATAATTGGTCGCTTGGTGACTCATTAAATGGCTTTTAAGTAATATCGGGTTTGTTCTAACAAACCAGTCTAAATTGAAAACGACCTTATCAAATACCTCGATTTGTTGCATCATTTTATTAGTACATGTGATATTTTTCCACCCATTTAAAAGTTCCGAGAAAGGATTGGTGGTGGTAGCGCAACTGTACAAAAATGGCACAAAGATGTTCTAATCTAGATGTGTATAGAATTATTCGAGATTAATTTTAAAAAAAGCGAGACGCTTGCATACCTAGACGCTCTGTGTGGTCATTCAATTGGCTGGAAACGGCACTGTGGGCATTAGGCATATTTTTATTATTAACAGCATATACCCCATGTTCTGCGTAATAATGATTGCAATTAATTACGATCAACCAGGAAATAGCAGGTTGATTAAAAGGCACTAATAAATAACGTTTGCAATTAACGAAGCATGCGAGTGGTGACTAGGAAAACGCACCATAGAATTCAGTGGTAGATCAGTAGTATTCTCTTATTTTTATTTAGTTGCATAGTTTACAGCTAAGTAGTAATTGGAATCGGAAAAATATCCAAAGCCACTGCATTAGGAAAGTAAGCGGATTTATTCACAATTGTGTATTTGATACTTTTGATTAGTCGTGCTATTAGTATGTCTTGTAAAAAATTATGTTTATGCCTAGGCTTAGGCTTTCGAAGGCTTTAGGATAAAACATCCAAATTGAAATAGCATAGAATTAATAAATACATCATTTACACCAGAACACAATATCATAGCAAAATAAGTATCTTCTTCTGTCGATGTTTTTAATGATTTTGCAGAAGGTACCTACTTCTAGGTAGTTTTTTAGTGCAGTCTCTTGTATCCGTCTACACTGAACCAAAATTAAGCGTAAATCAAACGAATAAGTTCGTTGTGTTGGTGAAATACTTCATTGAAATTGGTCCAACGAACGAATTTATCAAATCAACGAAAAACGTTTCATCGATTAATAATTGCATTTGTTAAACGATAAACAGTTCATCGTATTAATGAAAACGAATTCATTGAAAACAAATATTCGTTCCATTTATTCAACGAAATATGTCATTGCCGTAACGAACCCGTTTACTTTTCAATAACTACAATTAATTGATTCAATAATTTTAGGTTATTGATTTTACTGATATATTTCATAGTTTTACTAATGCCAGTAATAGATGAAATGCATAAAATTATTAATGCAATGAATTTTATTCGTTGGTACAGTAATCGTTAGATATTGATCTGGTGTATATTGTTCATTAATGTTACGAAATCTAGTGCTTGTTGGAGCGAATGACGTAGTAAATACTATGAACTATGTTCGTCGATATAAAGAATTTTAGTAATGGTTAAAATGAATGTAGTGATTGTTGAAATGAACAACGTTGTGGATACTAGGAATTATATTCGTAGATATATAGAATTTTAGAAATTGTTAAAATGAATCTAGTGATTGTTGGAACGAATAACATAGTGAATAGTATGAATTACGCTCGTAGATATAAAGAATTTTGATAATTATTAAAATCAATGATTTTATTAATATAATGAACTTCCATAATTAATGCAACGATTACCAAGTATTGAACATTATTGATATTATGAATGTTACTTCCTGAAATGCCTTTTGAGTTTTTGACGATAGAAGAAGAATAATAAACAGTATGATTGGTTTAAATTTTATTTTTTAAATCAATGAATTCAAACACATACGGGGTGGGGTGTTTATGCGTGGCTTTAGCATAATTTCAGGGGTTGTATTCGTTATTACCGTCAACTTGACATGGGTGCTCGCAGAACTCAAATTGATTTTCTGGGCAGCCCGCGTAAAATCATTCATAAACACCCTGTATAGCTAGATGTCTACACCAAAACTAAATTAAACTTAAATCTATAATTACAATGTTTCCTCTTGTTCTTCTGTACAGTTGAAATATTCTGAAAGCATAAAAACTTTCGTAAAATTTTGTGTGGATTTATGTTTTAAAAAAATGTTTCGAGAAAATTGTAAAACATAATCGATTCTATTGGAAAATTTAAATTAAAAATTAAAAATTCAATCGAAAATATATCTTTTCCTATACAATAAATAAATGGCTGTATACTTTGCTTTCTGAGCCTTAAATGATTTACATGGTCTTCTATGTCTTGTAAATATGTTGCCAGATACAGAAAAGATTCCTGTGAGGGTTTGATAGTATAGCGGGTAACTGTTTTCTTTGAATTGGCGTCTTTCGTTACCGTTTTGTTAGTTGGTACAAAATAGCCATGCAGGTCCCATAATAAGCATGCAGTTTGCGAATCTGAAAAGAAGATATACATATTATTTTTGCTTGTTCACATTCTTCAGCACAGAAACTAATAGGTAAGATCAATCTATCAATTCGGGCTGGGCTTGAAAATTGATTCTTGAAATTATGAAACGGGATAAATTGAAAAAAGCAAAGATATCTATAGTAGCAAAATGCGGTTTATACAGGGTATTCCTATTTTTTACCAGACCTAATCATAGTAACATTACAAGTTATAGGCAGTACCTATTAATATATCTAAACTTTAGGTAATAATAGATGTGTAGGTATAGTACTAACTTTCAGAAATGTTATTATTATTTTTGAGGTTGTGTAGTACTGCTTCTATATTTTTATCCTTCACATGGTGCTCTTCGCCTAAAAATTTTAGCAACTTTTGGAAGTGCATACTCCAATTCTTTGATAGCCCATCTGAGTTAGTAAAGGCCACACTATAATCCATGTCGATCTGTAAGTAAAAAAATTAATAAGATACTTAAATGTAAAAGTTAAATAAAAACATACCAATCGAAAGCCTGTCGGATTTCTGTAAAAATGCCATTTCTCCATTATTTCATCAGTATAGCCAAAGACTGCAGGCCTTCCACGTGGAGTCAAATTTTTTCAGCAGTTAAATTATCAAATTTTAATGCCCCGAGGCAAGCTTCAGCGTCAGCTTCTGGTTCTAAAAAACAATACTCTACATATATGTATATGCACAAAACAAAAATTTTGATTTTGATTCAAAGTAATTAATAAACATTGAATCATATGGGTATAAGTACCATGCAATTTTAGTTTGCTTACCAAACTTTTTCTGGAGTGTAAATTTTTTTCACACTGTTCTTTTTGTTTTTTATTGACATGCTGGGCGACAGCAGATTTAAACGATGTTTTCAAATTGCAAAATTTATTATAAATTCTACCTCTCTTGTTGGAACGATAATACTCCTGAAATGAACAGAGAATAGTTTATGACGACATTGTTCAGTATAAAACAATCAAAATTCTTACCAAACTTTTAGTAGCTTTGTTATGAACATCGTTGTTGGATTCCGCACGTTCATTTTCATTTTCTAAATTATCCTTATTTATATGTTTTCGGTTCATATGCTTTTTGAAACTACTTAGGCTTTGAAAACTTTGACCACAGTTAGCTTCAAAACATCTAAACAGTGAATTAGGTCGTAAGGTCGTGATTTCGCTTAAAATGCAATACCAATAATTTTAAAGAATTAAATTTTCTTTTGCAAATAAAGCATAACATTGTTTTTATTTAAGTAGTTCTTGAATTTTGAAGAATACTAAACTTCTGGTAGCAGATAAACGGTAGTCGCCCATAACTGTAATAATGCAGATGTACAGACCGCACCATTTGCGAAACTCACCGTTTGAGTAAAATAAAAGCTATTGCTGACAATACAAACAATTTTGCTGCAACGTATCCTAAAAATTCCTTAAAAGTAATGCAACTTATACGTTGTGACAATGAAAGCATTTCTTTGGTTCAGTTGTACGTCTATACAATGAAAATTTTCATAAATATAATGAATGTCGTGTTTGGAATGATGTTTGATCATTAGAACCATAGAACCAAGTTCGTTGATTTAGCAAATCCGTTCGTTAATATAATAAATATTTTTCGTTAATCGATGTATAGTGAACATTAATACAATGATTTGTGATCATTATGACAAATATTATGCTTCAAAAGTTTGAAGAATGCATTCGTTACTGCAACGTATACTTTTAACAAGTGATGTTATGTGTCGTTTGGACAATACACCATACCACATTAAGCGATGGACAGATTATCATTTAATACTTTGCGACGTTATTATAACGAAACACTTTTATGAAACGTGTTCGTAAACATTAATAAATAATGTATTCATGTTTTCAATAAAATTGTTTATTGGACTTGCGAATTTTTGTTTGTTAGAATGAATATTGTACATTAACTAATGTAAAACTGTTTTTTAATAAAATGAATACAAATTCAATTCAATAATGAACCTCACCATTATTTAGCCAACAACTGTACACAACATTTCTTTATATTAATGAAAGAAATCGTTGTCGTAGTGAAATGTAAGTCAATAAACAGAAATTATTGATAACATGAACAATATTTTTTTCAGTGTAGTACAGACACATCTATTTGATGAATAACTTCTACAAATGTTAAGTGAGTATTTTATTTCTAAAGCCTCAACATCTTCTTCGTCATTTTTAATCGTAGGTCGTCCACATTTATACATACGCCTCTCTAAGGGCCGGTTGCAGAAAGCAATGTTAAGTCTGGTGTTAGCTAACGCTACGTCAAAGTGAACAAAAACGAATCAAATCTCAAATGCTTATGGTAACTAATACATTAGTAAACAAAATTTGATGCGATTTTGTTCACTTTGACGCGACGTTAGCTAACACCAGACTTAACATTGCTTTCTGCAACCGGCCCTAAGTATTTTCTGATTGTCTCTATCTTTGGATGTTCTCATAACATATACTTCTTCGTCATTTTTAATCATCCTAGGTCATCCACATTTGTACTTGCGCCTCCTTCAGTATTTTCCGCTTGTTTCTGTCTGGCTGTTGCCTAACGTCTTCTTCTGTTTCATTTTTAATTATCGTAGGTCGTCCATATTTGTTCATACGCCTTCTCAAGTATTTTTCGATTGTCTGTCTTTGACTGTTGTTATAACATCTTCGTCTTCTTCATTTTGAATTATCGTAGCTCGTCCACATTTATACCTACGCTTCCCCAAGTATTTTCTGATTGTCTCTGTCTTTGGCTTCTGTCATAATATCTTCTTTATTTTTAATAATAGTAGGTCGTTCACATTTGTAAATACGCCTCCTCGAGTATTTTCTGATTGTCGGTCCTTGACGGTTGTTATAAAATCTTCGTCTTCTTCATTTTTAATTATCGTAGATCGTCCACATTTGTACATACGCCTCCCCAAGTATTTTCCGATTGTCTGTCTTTCACCGTTGTTATAAAATCTTCGTCTGTCTTCTTCATTTTTAATTGTCGTAGGTCGGCCACATTTGTACACTCGCCTTCTCAAGTATTTTCCGAAATGTGTCTGCTTTGGGCTGTTGTTATAAGATCTTCGTCTTCTTCATTTTTAATTAGCGTAGGTCATCAACATTTGTACTTATTCCAACCCAAGTATTTTTCGATTGTGTTTGTCTTTGGCTGTTGTCATAATATTTTCAGTTTTATTCATCGTAGGTCTACATTTGTACAGTCGTGTGCAAATAAATCTGGGACAGTGTTTTTTTCACATGCAGATTCAGTTAAGAATTGAAGAATATCTCCATGGATTTCCTGCTATCAGAAAGAGTTACATTAAACTTTAACAGGTACTGAAACCCGTAACTCTATCTGATAAGAGAAAATCCATGGAAATATTCTTCAAATTCTTAACTGAATCTGCATGTGAAAAAAACACTGTCCCAGATTTATTTGCACACGACTGTACATACGCCGCCCGAAGCATTTTTCTGATTGTCTCTGTCTTTGGCTGTTGTCATGACGTCTTAATTTTTAATCATCGTAGATGGTTCACATTTATACATACGCTTCCTTAAGTATTTTCCGATTGTCTGTGGCTGTTGTCATAAAATCTTCTACATTTTTAATCATCGTCCACATTTGTACATACGCCTTCTCAAGTAATTTCCGAAATGTGTCTGTTTTTGGCTGTTGTTATAACATCTTCTTCTTCATTTTTAATCATCGTAGGTCATCCACATTTGTACATTTACCTCCCAAGTTTTTTTGATTGTCTGTCTTTAACTGCTTTTATAACATCTTCGTCTTCTCACATTTGTATATACGTCTTTCCAAGTATTTTCCGCTTGTCTCTGTCTTTGGCTGCTATCATAACATCTTCTTCATTTTTAATCATCGTAGGTCGTCCACTTTGTACATACGCCTCCCGAAGTATTTTCCGATTGTCTCTATCTTTGACTGTTATCATAACATCTTCGTCTTATTTTTTAATCATCGTAGGTCGTCCACATTTGTACATACGCCTCCCCAACTATTTTCCGAGTGTCTGTCTTTATGTGTTGTCATTTAGGCTTTCCCAACTATCTTTGTTTTATCATTCCACCATTTCGTGAGGGGTTTTCGCACCCATCCAATCCAGGGTCGCAATTATGATGTTCTTTCAGTCCATCTTGATATGTAACCAGCTCAATTTCATTTCACTTTAAGTATGTATGATTTTTTGAATGTCTGTCATCTTCGTTCTTTCTCGGGTTCATTCTATGGACGTTGTATCTTACAATGTTATGTTTAATATCGCCCACTCCAATTTTTGTGTATGGTTCTAAACTTTTGTAATATACGTGAAGTGGCCATGTTTCCACACCGTATCACAACTGGTGTAACGTATTATTCTAAGACTCGCACCTTCATAATTGTTGTAATATATCAATTTCTATTTCTTAAAATGCTGTCCATGACAAATTTATTCTTCCCTATATGTCAGCAAATAAGTGCACTAGCTGGAAATATCCATCATCTTCATATGTCGCTCATGAATCTCGGACCTATGTCAGTTTAGTATTTTACTTTTTGTTGTATTGTATCGCTTTATACGCTTGGGTCTGGCGGTACAATGCTCAACTTGTCCCGGATTCGGGTTGCAAAGTTGGATCGCACCTTTTGTGCTTGCGCAGCAACCATTGTGTAAGGCGTGTGTCTTGGTGACGTGTTGACCTTATTACTCTGTCTTAGGCCTGTGTTTGTGAGTAGAGCACAGTTAATTTGGTGCCCCACTGTGGATGGTTTCACCGAGCCTGATTCCAATCGCCAAAGTTGTGAAAAAATTCCGGCACCCGCGGGATTGAAACCGAGGACTTACTTAATGCAAGCCTAGCGCTTTCCCAACTGCGCTACCCGGCTTCTTACTTTTTGTTAACAATAGAAAAAAAATGTACTGATTTGTTTGTGTCATTTAAATTGGACAGACAAAGGTCGAAAAGTATTATTCTTACAACTTTTCAACAAATTTTTTGAGATTTTCAAGATACTGCCGGAATTCTTTACGGAAATATAACTAGTTAGCAGTTATTATCATGTTATTACTATGCAAACGAAATTAGGCTTTGCTAAACTCCTTTTTAGTCTCAAAAACGTCAGTTCCCACGCCGGCACCAAACGTTTATACAGTAAGAACTTGATAATATTTGATACACTGCGCCAATAAATTAGGGGAACACTAAAAAAATAGTTGTAAATTCCATTTTTAAAAACTGCAAGAAGCGAAAGTGAGTCAACTAGTTAGATTATCACTTATTTAAACAAAAAATAATTAAATTTAATTATTCCTATTTTCTAAATCTAAAGGACAAACAAACATGGCAAAACTGTGCAAAACAAGGCTTAGGAACTTTATAATAAACTTCAAAAAATTAAACATTCAAAGAAAGCTAGTAGCACGTATGACCTCCGTGAGCTTGGATAACGGCCTGGCACCTTCGAGGCATACTTTCAATCAATCTCCGTATATCTTCTTGAGGTATGTTGGTCCATTCCTCCAAAAGAGCTACCATGAGCTGTTGAAGACTCTCTGGAGCTACAAGTCTGTTCCTGATCCTCCGATCCAACTCGTCCCATAAGTGCTCAGTTGGATTCAGGTCTGGGCTAAGAGCGGGCAAGTCCATCACGGGAATTTGGTGTTCTTCCAAGAACCTTCTTGTCTGAGCTGCTACGTGTGGACGGGCATTATCTTGCTGGAACAGATATCCAGGACCTATACGGGCGGCAGTAGGTACCGCATGGTTTGCAAGAATGTCCTCGATGTATCGGGCAGCATTCATTCGTCCAGGTACAGCAATGAGATCTGTACGAATGTTAAAAGCGATACCAGCCCACACCATATCAGATCCTCCTCCAAACTTATCAACCTGCTGAACCAGTTCTTTACGATAGCGTTCCCCTGCACGTGCTCAAACTCCAAAGACGACCATTACAACGTGTCAACCTAAATCTTGACTCATCATTGAAAAGCACTGATGACCACTGCTCCATTCCCCAATCTGCATGTTGTTGAGCAAATGCCAACCGGTCTCTTCTGTGATTCTGAGTCAATTGTGGTTTTCAGACTGGCCTTCTTGACCTCAGATTGTTCTCCCGCAACCTTTTTCTTATGGTTTCTGTACTAACCTGGATACCACTGGCTCTTCTGAGGTCATTTTGTAGGTCTCTAGCAGTGGATGTGCGTCGTCTAAGCGCACAATTGCGCACAAATCTGTCTTGCTGTACGGTTGTTGCGCGCTTTCGGCCCTGACCAGTCTCCTACCATAACTTCCTGTCACTAAGTAACGATTCCAAACCCTGGACACAACAGAAGGGCTCACATTAAGTTCTCTTGCAACTTGACGTAAGGTGTGGCCTTCTTCAATTAATATTACGGCTCGTGCAACTTGAACTTTACTAAGATGCCTCATTTTAGTGGTAAACAGCGTAGAGAAATAAAATAATGACGTAGACATTCAATTGTTTCCATTTTCATTGAATGTACAGCTACTTGATATTGAGAAGATTACTTTGCATTCTGTACTTAAGTTACTTATCTGGCAATACATGCAAAAATAAAGTGCCGATTTGCATAAAGTAGGCGAATTACTACTTACGAGACTTTTGTCTAATAGATACATATGAAAGAAAATCCAAAATTCCATTATCTTGAACAGCATTGATGATTGTATTAGTGTTCCCCTAATTTATTGGCGCAGTGTATTTAGTTAAGTGAATTCATACAGTGATGGAGCAAGATTAGCATACCTAATAAATTTCATTATATTAGAAATGTTTTTTTTTTGTAATGAACAAGGTCTAGGCATACGGAGTAATACCTTAGGACAACAACTGCTTTGGTACTTTGCTCTTAAAAAATACTGTCATAACACGTGTAGAAAACACATTTTCTACACTCAAACGATTGCGGTACTCGCGTGTTGCTCGTGCTACAAATTTCGTTCTCAAGCCGAAAGTGGTACTTTCCACACTGAGATTAGTAAACAATAATAATGTTTGTAATGTACCATTTTGTTAAATACAAATCGTCTTCTTTTATTATTGCAAAACATGACAATAATTACTAGCAGCAGAATTACAAATTACTATAGTTTTCATAGATGATGATAGTTTAACATTTATTGAATATGGTATAAGGTTCCTAATTAAATAATAAGATACAAATAGCATTATCGGACCAGGGTATAAAATGTAATGTTATTTGTTAATAGGGCGTGAAATTTATTTAAAGCTATTAATTAGATCAACTTTGAAGAAACCAATTAATAACTGTTCTAACTTATATTCTACGCAATAATAGATAGGTAGATAAAAGTATTTCCAATCCTAAAAGTGCTTGATTTACATCCTATAATTTAATAGTAATTTACGATACAAGTTCGTAAAGCTACTCTTTATGCACGAGTGGGGTAGAGTTAAAACTCGAGTGAGCGAGCGTTTTAAGTCCCGCGAGTGACTAAAGATCCTTTACGCAAGTGTATCGTACAATATTTAATCTACGATCGAATCTAGAAAACACGGTAAATATGAAAAAAAAATTGTAAATTAGGATTACCAGCAACCGGTCGTAATTTTGCGTGTTTTAAAAATTTTAAAACACGTTGCTACTAATAACGTGCCTAATTAAATTTTTTAAACACGTAACTACTGCCGACGTAAACTAATGAAAACATGTCGTTTTACAAACTTAAAACTAGGGATGTCGGCGGGTACCCGGGTATCCGGGTCGACCCGGGTAATGGTCAACCCGGGTATATTTTCAGGACCCGGGTACCCGACTAGTAAATTATGTAATTTCTAGAAAGTCAGTCTTTTTCGGAGAAGATGATAACAACTTAAAAACAATAGAAATGAGCTCTAGAAAAACATGACCATCCAGTAATAACCAGAATCACCCCATCCCATACCGCATAATGTTTCTTGTTTGATCTAGTAAATCCACTTCACAGAAATATTCAACCCATCAATAGTACCATTAAATCGCGTCAGTATGGGATAAAGTAACATACACATCCTCTGTGTGATTTTGATGCTGGTGCGAAAATTTCGAATCAAGTTACGTACATACTTGAATTTGATAGCACTTGGTGTGTGTGAAAATATTTACAAATAACAGACGACTTGCAATTTGAATTGGGGAGTAGGTACTATTTCAATTTAGTTCAGTTTAAAACTCGCGGCGTAAAGAAAGAAATTGTAGCTACCTCAGATGTTCCGATGGACGTTAACATTTTTGCTATATATATTTCGGGTACCCGAGGGTACCCGGGTACTGTTTTCGGGTACCCGGGTTTGATTTTAGACCGGGTACGACATCCCTACTTAAAACTGCCAACTAAAAGGCAATTTTACACACTGTCGTAGATAAACAAACTTAAATGAGACAGAACAAACTCGAAATTACGAAAAACCCTTTGTACTATAGATCGTCTCTTCTCTAGGGTCTTCAGGCTACTACATTTCTTGTAGTGTTCTCTCCTTGGATGTTTCCTTCAATTACTGTTGCAAGTGTACCCCCCCCCCCCGTCTTAATAAATGTCCAATTAAGCTACTCTCATTCTGTAGCGAGCCCTTATCGCTTACAAATAATGTACAATCATAATTGAGGTTAAATGCTGTTGGTGAAGGAATATGTAGGGTATCTAGTACCTTAAGCTGTAAAATACAAAGGAAATCTGCTAAAAAAATTACAATCCATGAAGCGGATGGTTCCATACAATAAATTATCATTTAAAAATTCTTTTTCAAGCCTTCAACCTTCTAATCTGTTTCATGAGGTAGGTCGATCCTCTTCCTGTTACTAAATTGCATGTTTTTGAGGGATTTGGCTGCTTTTTTCCTGTTTTCACATTACTCGTACGAATTTCTCACTTCCATTCTTGTTAATTTATTTTTTGCTTCTTGGTCTCCATGTTATTTTTACCTCCGTTAGTTTCCATACTATTTCTTTGATTGCTCTCGGTGTGACATCTGAATATGTGCCCCAACCATAGTATTTACCTTTATTTTTACCACTTTCGCAGCAGTTCTCAATTCATCTGTTCTCTTAATTCTTCTATTACTGGTTATTGAATCTGTCGTAATAGTTCATATCCATGTTTTCATTGTGCATGCTATTTACCTTGCTTAGCTGTTTACGTTTTGACATGGTTTATACATATGCTAGATTATATTTCCTATTTGTATTCTTTCTTTAACTCTCTCTGCTTATCATTACTATATCATCTAGGTATGTTAAAAATTGCGTGGTCTTCATATTAATCTTTCCATTTGTCTCACGTTTTTCCAGGATTGTCTCCTGTGTTAAATCGAACTGATCGACTGTCTCCTAGCTTTGCTCCTATGTTAACATTAAAAATGTCTATTGTTTCTGCCCTATTTCAATCACTTGAGCATTTTCTTCGTTTTATTGTGCCCAAACCTCTTCTAAAATTAGACAATAGGTGCAATTCAATATTAAATATATTCTCGTGCTTTTTCAGTTATTTATTATGTGTTCACTGTAGACCTCTCGGGCCCGGAAGGTGTTATACAATTAGGAGAGACCATTTTAATGGTTTGAAATATGTTTTGTGAGTCCCTCGGTGTTTCGCTAATGGCATATGCTCATAATAGGGAGTTCACGTTATTATTTGATTCAAACAGGTAGATACTATTTTTTACAAAATTTTACAACAGTCGGTTAAAAACAATTTTTTAAATTTAATTATTCGGAACGTCCTGTAACTTCGCACATTGAAAGAGGCGGAAGGAAAGAGTAGAGTGACCTGTTGAAACTGAAATTTGAAAAAGTAGCAAATGAGGCTTAGGGCCGGCACTCTGCCCGTTGCACTTGATCTTTATTAATAGGGTCTACTGCATGTTTTGCACCTTATTATTCGGCAGTTATGGCCGTAATTGGGAGACTCCGTGTAGAGGAAACGGGCGAGTTCATTAAAAGGCCTTAATAAATAACTTTTGCAACCGACGACGTGCGCACAGTTTGTAAGCAAGTAACTGTAATGCCATGCAAATATTCTTGTAATAAGCTAAAGTACCATGTCGCGCACTAATATTTTTTAATTGTTTCCAGCCCGTTGCGGTTCTAATGAAGTTTAATACGGACTCATTTTTATTAATTAGTTAGTTTTTGTTTAAATTGGGGAGATGCGTCTTGAGATTAGCCGTTATAGCTCCTTAATCTGTCGCGTTTCACTTTCTGATCCGCCGGCATTTCTAATTAGAACTGTTCGCTTCTTGCAATGATCACGACTCGATTTATTAGGATCGGGCCGAAACACCTTTCTACAGAAACGCAAACGTGCCCGTTAAATACCATGCGACTTCGGGCACTTCATGGGTATTGCATAAGGACGCTATTTACATATCTACCGGCGAAAAATCGTTAGGAATGCCGTACCTAAATAATTTAGGCATAAATTAAATATTTTTTCGATCTGCCAAGGTTCCACACATCGATTGTTCGGCTGCGTTAACCCTTCACTTTGCAGAAACTGCAGTGGAACTATGTCAGCCTGCACAGTAATTTATTTTAAAAATAAAATTTCTGCATAAATGTGGGCAAACATTCGTTTTTGAAAATAAAACAAAAAGCTATCACAACCCGTCCGCGAAAACTTTCAATAACTTTCTCTGTAGGATTGTCCAGGATTTATTTTAAATATTTAATATATTAGCGTGAGAAAGGTCGCCGAAGGTGTTTCCTGGTTTTGTAACACAAAATGGCTCTATTAGATCGACTCACTTTGAGCGAAATTTATTCGGCACTTACGAAATGTTAGTCATCGCCCTGATACGAAATTCCGCAGAAGATAGCTGTAAGGCAAGTAGATCATGTCCCAGTTTAGGTCAAAGTTTATCCTTTGTTGCGGCCTGACTCACATAGTTAAATTTTGCGTTGGTGATTAAGCTAAGAATGTTCTTATTTTAGATTCGATCTTGCAGTAGGCAAGATAGGAGAATCTATTTCGTAGATCATCTAGCATTACTTAGTATTAGTAGTTACTTTGAAAGATTGTATCGAATTTTAACATTGGTTCGTGCCATCGAAGATCGAAGATTTAAAAAATAATTACAGAAGGACCTGTACTTATGGTTCGAACAACTGCAATAACATAAAATAATCAACAACCGTTTTTGTAACATCCCTGCATTTCAACTGCGTAAATAAAAAAAACCGTACAGAAATTTACAAAAACCCATAACCTATGTGTACTTTTAAAAATAAGTTATATTCTCTATATTGACAGTCAGCTGTCTCTTCTCAAAACTAAATCATTTCTCTTAATTTTAATTATTAGTCAGTCATATATTCTGTATTACTGTATTACAAGCAATTGTTATACATATACAGTGTATTTTAAGC
>OW679195.1:64122906-64425967 GCA_940337035.1 Agriotes lineatus
AAATGCATCGATACCACCATAATTACATCGCTAATACGGATTTATGTGCATATAATCAAACAAGCCATAAACTGCTTTTTCGAGTTGACAGTTATCAGTCTGTCAGTTTGAAAATAATAATTGTCACTTCTTTCATCTAAAACCTAAAATGGAAAACGATAGCGACAATAGTGATGAACTGTGCTGTACTCCCCTGAAGTACGCAAAGCCGCCAAAGAAGCTACACAAAATTTACTCCCAGAAAAGTAAGAAAACTTATGATATCGCATACAAAAATTGTATGGAATGGAGGTTAAAATAAAGTAGTTGTAAATAAAATAGCGTATTTCACTCGCATATAATAGCTATTATTACACTCAGATGGCTTAAAAAACTCGCTCGCTTCGCTCGCTCGTTATTTAAACGCCATCCTCTTATAATAATAGCATACATTATATGCTCGTATAATAATATACTATTTTTCTACAGCCGTCAAAAAAACGTGACGTTTATGCATCGCTATAGATACGCAAAGTTTAACTCGTTCACTCGTGCTACAATAGGCCCTCTTGTTAAACTATAGTAAGTATAATAATATACTATTGTTAAATCCGGTTAGGAATTCTTCGATTTTTCAATACTCAATTGAATGCGGAAAAGTTGAATTTTTCCAAACTAGAATGGAAAAATAAGACAAAAAAGAATCAATGCAAACTTTATTTTTTATATATGTTAACTACAAAATTAGAACAACAGGCGACAGGCGCTCCGCTCCGCAGCTTAGTGGATTTAATTAAATTAAAACTTTTTCGTACTTTTTTTGTAAATAAAAACCGGACTACGATCTAAGTCTAAAAATTAGCAAACTTTTAAGCCATCGTACAACTCAATCGGTCCAGTATCTTCGGAGGAGATAGAGAACAAAAACAAACATAGAAAGAAAGGCAAAAAGGCAGAAAGAAAGAGAGCAACGATTTTATGTTATAAGATAATTAAATAACGAGTAATTTTTTACCGGATTTAACAAAATCTTGTGTACAATCACTGCCTCCTACACTTACAAGCCATGCTGTTGGAGATTTGGCAACGCTGATCGTAGACCAATTTTTGTACTGTTTATTTATAAAGATGTCTGTTGAAATGTGGCGTGTGATTAAATATTAATATGTTGGACTGCTCTAAGTTTGACGAAATACATTTATTTATATTACTGTACTGTTCGTGATAAGTGTACGTAAAATTTCTGCTAGAATTCATGGAGTTTATTAAGTATTTCACTCAGGTAAGTAACAACCTAACCTCATTTTTAGGGCATTTCTTGTAACTTTTAATTTTATATTTAGAATGCCACGAAGACGATGTGTACCAACCGCAACAGTACCTTAAAAGAACATCGTATGCAAACGCTAACAACATTTTCTTTTCAAATGAACGAGATCCGAAAGAAAGCATGGCTTCGTGCAACAGCACGAGAACGTTGGACCCTAACAAAAAGTTCTGTCGTGTGTGAAATACATTTTAATGGAAAATACATTTGAAAACGTTAGAAATGAGAGTGGGGAAATACATAACTGGTGATGCATTACCCTCAATTAGCTGACAAAGCTGTCCCAAGCGTATTTCCAAATTTACCAACGTATTGTCGTCGAAAGCGCCTCAAGAAAGGGCAAATCCTGAATGTAGAAGAAGACAAATATTGGAAAGACATGCACAAACAGTGAAAGTGTTTTTAAGTGATGACACCAGCAGTTTTTTGAAGTTTATGGAACAATTTGCGTCACACAAATTTAGATGTTACCAAGCAGATAAGTTTATTATGTTCAAGTAAGATTATTTACAGCTGTAGCACCATATTTTTGCATATATGTTGTACTCTCAATCAGCAGTGGTGTATAGAAAGTTACAAACTTTAAAATAATGTTCTTTTATACATATGTTACATAGGTTAGGTTGTTCTATTTTTATAAATATATACTGTTACATGTTTGTATTACTGACTATATAAATGTCACCATTACAGAAGCTATCTTTAGTTAATTACAGAGTAAAGTTTGATAAAGAGTAAAATTGTGCTCTTTAAAGCAAAATTATTTCAAATGGGAGTATTGTAATTTAGGACCACCAACTACCAGAGATGCAATGTTGCCAAGTCTAACAGCATGGCTTGTAAGTGTAGGGAGGCAGTGGTACAATACGTTGGGAAAAGCATGTTTTTCCGTCTCCACCTCGAAAATAAGTCTGTGTCAAAACTGACGGAAAATCTAACCTGCTAACCTCGAATTTGACATAGACTTACAGTGCCACCAACATATTATTCATTAAACAAATATTTCAAAGCCAAGCTTGATTTCATTTGCGTTTGCTCACATGTTAGTACCTTAACCATATATTTAATATATGACCTTAACTAAGGTACTCTTAACTATAAGGAACTGGGCGAAACAAAAAATTGCAAGTTTTGACAAGGTCGGCATTTGTCCAAAATTACACTAAAAATGCGGCGCTATAATTAGCCCGCCCAAAATCTTATCTTGAAAACGATAGAAAGTCCTTCGAAGAAACCAGAATTAACTACTCGCCTTTGGAATAGTGTATTTATTGAAGTTAGTATTGACCCCTGGCATGGGATATCACAAAAGTTTGGGACGTTTGTAATATTGACCAAATAAGTTGGTAATGGCGTCGTTTCATTGACGTATTCGATTGTAATTCTTCGAGTTATATAAGTAACTAGTTCTTGACTGTACTTGTAAAATAACGTGTTTTTCAGACTGTAATTACAGCAATTAAGTTACGAAAATGTCAAAGAAGAAAATTAAGGTTTAAATATTTATTTAAATCAAAATAGTGAGTGAAGTTGAGACAGTGCATCTCCGCTGTTCTACACACTCTAGTATAAGAAACCTTTGTAAATAAATTGACAATAATTAATTTGAAATTTGAAACGTGTGACAGATAAGAACTTGCAAGCCGCACCAATACGATAAACTAAAAATTATTTAGTGAGAAATAGCAGAAGTGCCAACTTATCGCCGATTTGACAATTATGCGAATGTCATATTTATGTCAATTTTCTTCTGATGTTAGATAAGAGTAAAGCAAACGCGGCAACATAATGATAATGAAAGTCGTCTTTTTTTAACGAAAAATCGTATGGAAAGTACTACTTTTTTTAGCGCAAAATCGTGGAAAAAAGTACTATTTTATTAACTATTTTATTGAAATGTCAATTTGACAGTTGTAAATTCCGAAGTCCTTTCCGACTAAATTTCCAGTTACAAGATATCACTATGCAAAAATACTAAAATTACTATTATTGGTTTTACACTGATGGATCTAAGTTTGAAGGGGGTACAGGCTCCGGTGTGTACAGTACCAATCCTAGAACCAACGAAAAAGTCAGTTTAGGAAAGTTTTGTAACATCTTTCAGGCTGAAGTACAAGCTATTAACGTATGCGCAAACATCAGCATAGAAAAGAAGCTGCTCAGTCGAGACATACACATTCTCTCAGACAGTCAGGCAGCACTGAAAGCGCTCAACGCTTTCAGTACTTCATCGAGACTGGTGAAGGAATGCAAATCCAAACTTCAAACATTCAGCCAGGGAAATACAGTAAAATTATGCTGGATCCCAGGTCACCAAGGTATTGAAGGAAACGAGAAGGCGGACAAGCTCGCAAAAGAAGCAGCCCGTAATGCAATGACCGGTCCAGAACCTGGTCTAAGCATTCAGAAAAACCAAGCCCGCTCAGCCATTAATGAATGGGTCAATACCGCACACCAACTAAGATGGAGAAACTACAATCAAGCAACACACTGCAAAAGATTGCTAAAAACTCCGAATCCACAAACCACCAAAACCCTGTTGAGACTGAACAGAACTCGAATCAAGCAAGTAGTCAGTCTACTGACAGGCACTGGAGCATTCAGAAAATTTATGCACAGGATCAATATCTATAGAGATAAACCTGTTTGCAGACTATGCCAAGAGGATGATGAAACAGCCTATCATATCCTCTTTGAATGCCCAGCATTAAAGCGTAAAAGACACCAACTCGATTGGAGCCTTAACTCTATTGACAACCGCAAGCTAGTAGGGGACATTGCAAGTCTAGTAAAAGATACGGATGTCGGCCTGCTAACTTGAAAACTCCCGACAGTACAAAAAGCCCAAAGGGCTGACGTGCGCATGCCAGCAAAATGCAGTCGTGGAATCTAATCTAATCTAATCTAATCTAATTATTGGTTGGATCCCATTAAAAATCAAAAATACAGTGTGCCTGCGTGATTTCGATTTTTAAATTAGTTACATTAAGGTTGTCAGAATTATTGCAGTCATAAATAACCCAATAATGATTGCAGTTTTGCTGTATACATATTTCAAACTCTGCTTTAATACTGTTATAACTTTAAATAAATTTGTTGAGTCGCAATAGTGGTATTCGTTTCAGGTATTTAAAAGGTTTTAATAAATCGCTCATTGGATAAGCTGAAGCGAATCTCTTACATCTCCCGAGTAAATTGTAAAACCTTAATATAAATGTATCCCTTCCTACTTGTATTAAATTTCTATCTTTTAAAATTTTGTAAAGAGAACTTATATAACAATTTACAAAAAGTAAGATTGAATCAATATTTGGAGTCTCACATTATAGTTATTTACTATACAAGTGGGATAAGAGCATCATTAATATACATGTGTGTTACAAACGATTGCGTAGTACGAGTTATGTAAGCACACAAGTATATTTTTGCACGATCTGTCGTTTCTGACTATTTACCATGGGTGTTTCCATAACAGTATGTGGAATTTACCAGTTGCTATAACTACGACGTCAGCAAAATTAGTATCAGTTGTGGGCAGACTGATGTCAAGCAAATAGGCCATTTTTTCCAACCCCTTGGGAAAGGTCTAGGCATGCAGAGTACCAGGTACCTTAGTCCTACTTACAATTTTGTCGAAACTAACAAGTTCCAACCCTAGCAAGGGATCTTTTACATGTTACACATCATAGTAACATGAAACCTATACGGCTTTACATCACTTTCGAATGATGGCATTCTGTAGAGGTTTTCATCGAACTCTCGACCCTTAGATAAGTAGGCAGAATGCGTAACTACTGAGCTATGGAGCCTGGCGACAGTAAAATTACTTAGCCAACTGAACAGCAAAAATACTTACCGAAGCCGTTTTAAAAAACAATCAAAATGAGTTTTTATGAAATTTTATTTGATAAATAACAAATTGGTTACCTAGTGATGTGTGCCGATCATTTCGATGTATTTCGCCCGTTTTAATTTCTCAGTAAATAATTGATATTTTTTTATAATTTTAATTCCGATCGTGCAAAAAATATTATAGGCACGTGGAACGTTAAGGGTTACCGTTCTTAGACAATAATTGGAGTCGTCGCTTCGCTTCTCCTCCAAACAATTGTCTTCGAATGGTAAAAATCCTTTACTGTTCTCCATACTTAATATACTATTTGTTATATGTACACAATGAACTTTACAGCGCCGACTGCGACGTCAAATTTAAAAGAGCACCATTTATGTGTATAGTTTTTAATATTAAACGACTTTTGCAGTATAAATTATCTGTAGTGCAATTAACCTCGCTTCCTATGTAATTACTTTAAAAAATATTAATCCTTACGGTCACAGTCGTCCTGATTGTGATAGGCACTCTCCAGTTATTTATTCTTCCTTTTACTAGTAGCGCTATAAACACATTTTCGATTGCGGAAAAAACTTATTTAGAGATGAGATAATCGTCAATCCTTCATGATAAAAGCTGCGCCACCCTTCAACCAAAGGCAACCACGACCCTGACTAGCTCAAACCCTCAGCAGGTGAATAAGAACTAGGTGGCGGTTTTTAAGGTTAGGAAAATGCATAAAGTAATTTGGAAAAAACAAACGAGCCAGTCGTTAACCACAACAAAAACACTACAGATTCAGCTAACAGTTGAATCCAAAACGCACCTACCTTTCGTGGCTTCTGTTTAACGATTCTAAACTCAAAAAAAAATTAGCAGAAGACGTAGGGTTGAATAATAGTTATTTACTATACAAGTGGGATAAGAGCATCATTAATATACGTATGTGTAGGTTACAAATGAGTGCGTAGCACGAGTTGTATAGGCATACAAGCATATTATCACACATGTATTGAACAAAATTTTATCTACAACTGCCTAAAATTGAGAAAAGTGCAATCAGAAAAATGTCAGATCTATCATTTTCAAAAATATTTTAGTAGGCAAATACACGGAAATAGTGTTTAATGAGTTACTTATCCCACTAGAGTAGATAAATAAATATACCAATGTAGCAGTAACAAGATGCTTTAATAATAGTTAAAATATATAACAAGACAGTATAAACATGTCAAATAGAATGTGCCTGGCATGCTAACTGCACAGGTAAAACTAGGATTGTAGCTAGCGACGCCAAGCAAATAATACAAAAAGGTTGTGTTGGGTCAACCAGAAAAAAATTAAACAACTCGGCCGTAATGAAAACGCCCAGCAAGATATATTAAAAAGCAAAAAACGTTGGATGCTAAGTTAAAATTTACAAGATATATTTCGAAAAGCAAAAGTTAATTAAACTGACTATTACAAATTCTGGCATACGCGATAGTCGATATCGTAGCGAAATTATTTTACAGGCAGCTATGGGCTTCGCGAAAAATTATCTGAATAGATAACAGCGCGCTTGTATCGAAGGTATTCAATGTCATGCTACGTAAGGGTAAGGCCATGCTTGCGTTTTAGTCGCTGCGACATGATCACCGCAACTAGGTCGCAGACATATAAAATTTTCTGTCCAGACCATATTATGATACTGCATAAGAAACAATCTGTCGTGACGCTGGCAAAACGCTCTTCACAGCGTTTTCAAAATTGGTCGCTGTCGCGGGTCGCAAACGTGGCCACCTACACTAGAATCCATAGAACACACCATTGAGACCTGGTCGCGGCGGTCGTGTCGCAGCGACTAAAACGCAAGCATGGCCTTACCCTATATCGCAGGCTAATGCAGGGATATGAGCAGAAAAACCAAGCATGTGCTAGTACTTACACTAACACAAGGCATAAAAGGGTTTAGTCAACACAGCTCGGCTTAATTGAGGCGTTCGCGGCGGCTTCGGGGAATTGAAAAATCCGTCGTAGCTGGATACAAAGCTCCTGTCCCAAACCCGAAAAGAGCCCAATGACGGAACTAATAACTTTCTTTGCTGAAGGCGAAATGGAAAACACCGATTGGTAGCTGATATGACTCTCATGGTTGCGGTCATTTTGAATTGGATGTAAATTCAGTAGGTGGTAATCCACAAGCCCGGCATCAGTTGTGTTGCTTGCGAGCTCGAGCAACACACGATACCACATAAGCAACACACGGGACGTAGGGCGACAACAGGCCAAATAAATCCCTGGCAACACGGCATACTTCTAAAATCGTAAAGCGAAAAACTCTGCAGGTGCATTAGGAAACCAAACTGTTAAATACCTTGCAAATATTTTAATCTCCCACGTTTCAATGTTGTGGTGCAATACTTGTTCTTAAAGGTACAGCAGGTACTCCGCAGCCTTGAATACGCAATAACAATATCTTGAAGAAGGAGTATTGCACGAAATCATTTAAAAGCTGATTCAAACAGAGAGATTAATATATTTGCAAGGTATGGTATTTGAAGTTTAGTTTTGTAATATAATATGTCAACTTACCGGCAGATTTCTTCGCTTGGAGGCAGCAGTTAGTCACAACACTCGCAGTGTACAGTTCAAAGCATTATTAATAATATTAATTCAGTAACACGCGTACAATATTTGCAGGCGGTTTGTGATTTGTGTACTTACATGTTTACCTGCTATCATAGAGCAGTTTATTAAGAAATGGAAAGAAGAAAGCGAAAATAAACGTGTACGTATGAACTTCAGTTCGAATGAATAATAATAATAATATTTATTGATCCATTACAGTTACAGTACAACATAGGACATGTCAAACGGACGGCAATACGCAAAAACAAATGTCATTTAGAGTAGTACTGGAAAAACTATTAATGATTAACTTTTGTATGGAAAAAATCATTTTTCTCCAACCACACGAATAAGACGCTATATTGTCGAATAATTTTGTATAAAAAGTAAGTCATTTCGGGATGTTCACCAATTACCTTGGCAACTGTACACTTTTCGATTCATATTTGCACTAGTACAAAAATGGACGCAAGATAGGGTTTTACATGGTAAATTTTAAATAAAACACAAACGCTTCGTGAATATTCGGCAATCGCCGTCGTTGTTGTTTAATTTCCCGGTATAGCGATTGTTTATTTGCGCCATGACAGTTCTACAATATAACCTACAATGTTTGATTCTAAATAATAAGTCATATTACCGAATTTATGAGTAGTTGGAGAAAAAATAGTATGTTTCATTCGCACAAAAAATGCGTTTTCGGGACCCGTAAGACTCGCCGGACTCCGCTGCGCGTCGTCCGGCGATCTGTCTTACTTGTCCCAAAATCATGCATTTTTTGTACTAATGAAACAAATAACTATTACACTATCCAGTATACATTTGATCATTTGATGTTTCAGTTTATATTTGAGTTGTGTTAAGGGTAGTGATCTAATTTGCTGAGGGAGATAGTTGATCAGTCGAAGGCCATCCAATTTCCTACTGGTCTTCAATAATCTGTGGGCTGGTATCACTAGGTCATCTTTCCTTCTTGTGTTGTAGGTGTGATAGTTACAATTTGCCGGTAGATCCGTGAGCTTGGTTTTAGTGTTACACAAAAGCTGATACACGACAATGGAGTATATGTGTAATGTTAGCTGGGGCTTTACAATGATTTCTGGTTTCTATTTAATTTGAAAAGCAAATTTGCAGCATTATTAATTGTGCCCTTTACGAATGGTAGCTTTTATTTGGGTCAGGGTCCTGATTGCTTACACTTTGACTGATTTAAAGTAACAAGACTTAACAGAACATTTATTCTTTATTATGTACATGTCATAAAATGAAAATAAATCCTTTGTTAAATTACAAACAAATTATATAGTATTTTGTTTCAATTCTGCAGCTGGTCCCTGGATGGGTAGGCTGCCTGTCCTTTTTACTGCCTTAGGGGGACAGCCAGTTTCATCGGGAAATACTTGCTGGGTTTTAAGATCTAACGATCTACACTCGGGGAAACTTTAGTGACACAGTACTCAACTGTACGTCTTTAATGTTTTTACCATGAACTTTTAATACTTCGTATGAAATTGAATTATTGCATTTCCTTATTCGAGTGTGTTAGCACTTGAAACTGATTTCTTTCAAGTACGATAATTTTAATTAAAGAATGTCGAGTCCAACTATTCGTTAATTAAATTCTAGGAGCCTCTGCGAACTGCCAGGCCGGAAAATTAATCCAAATAATTTACTACGATATGCCATTCATAAATTAATTGCACACAATTGGTTGGAAGGGACTCAGAGGAATTTGAATGCAGCTCATTCCGATTCCAGATATAAGCTGATTCAAATTTGAGTTCTGAACGTATCTTTGTAGCAACACGGTCAGGCGAGGCTTCCATAAATTTGAATGCAGTTCAATCCGACTCCAGATATGAGCTGATTCAAATTTGCCTTTAAACGGACACCTGGGAATCTATTTCGAGTTAATTTCGAAATTTTCTGGTGTGTTTCTGGTGCTGAGATCGGCGGAAGGCCCTGGTTAATTTCGGTTGGTCTAGCTGAAGCCGGGTGATCGGCCTAGAGAAGCGGAGTTTTGGCGGTCGGGATAATAATCTCCTCCAGTCCGCGGCGCGAGAATTCGGTTTTATACTCAGCGATCGTCGTACATTGAGGGAAGGGTGCGCCGTGAACGATTCTCCGTACCAGCCGCGTCGATCGAGGAGCTCCCGATGATCCTGCAAGTTCGAGCGCATTGGAAATTTCAATTGTTGTAACGTCCGTTGTTGCGAAAATGCGAATATTAAGCGCTTTTAATTTTAAATTAAATTTGGTAGCGCTTAATTACGAGCGAAACGTTACATAGGGTCATTATCCTATATTTCTTAAATATGGGTTTACAGGAAACGACACTGGAATTAATATTGGCTATGGTTCTTACCGCTTGTTTTTGTATAACAAAGATCTTTTGAAGATCTGATTGTGTTGTAGTGCACCACGATATTGTACCGTATAGTAACAAGCTGTGGAACAGTGCATAGTAGGTTGATAACGCCGCTGTTTCATTAACACTTTTTCTAATTCTTCGTATAGCATATATTGTTTTTGATAGTTTTGCTATTAAGTAGTTTATTTGTGATGTTCACTGCAATTGAGAATCAAGAAATATCCTAGGTATTTCATGGGTTCGTTGTTGGCGTCCTGGGGATGTCCAAAATGTAGCGTAACTGTCTTCTCCTTGTTCAAAACTAAATCATTAGCTCCAAACCACATTTCAGCTTGTTTCAGAATTAATTCTTTAGTTTCCGCTTGGTTGTTAGGTAAGGTTCTGGAAATGAAAACTGTGTCGTCAGCAAATTGGATAGTAGTGGCATTTATGTTGTCTGGAAGGTCACTTACACTTAATAGAAAAAACGGGGGTCCAAGTATGGAACCTTGAGGTACTCCTCTATTCACTGATTCAGGTTCACTAAGCTCATTGTTATGGAAAACTCTTTGGTGGCGATCTCTGAGATAGGAACTGACAAGTTGGTGACAAATTCCTCTAAATCCATAGTTGTATTTCTTTGTCAGCAGTACTTCATGAGAGATGCAATCAAATGCCCTACTGAGGTCTACAAAAATTCCTACGCTGGCGTACCTGTTTTCTTGCGCATCTTGTACATGTTTAACTATTTCTTCTACAGCATCTGTTGTAGCACAATTTTTCCTAAATCCGAATTGTACGGAATTTAGCAAACGTTCTTGTTCTATAAATTTTATAAACTTATTATAGATTGTTTTCTCAAAGACCTTGGATATTATTGGCAGAATGGCTATAGGCCGGTATTTTGTTTTCAATCGAGGATCACCTTTTTTGAAGATTGGAATGATTTTGGCTTCCTTCAGTTTGTCAGGAAAAACTCCCTTGCTGAGCATCAAGTTGATGATGTTGGCCAAAGGCTTAGCCAGCACATTTGCTACGTGTTTTATCGTTTTAACATTCATACCATATATATCCTCACTCGAAGTGCTTCTCAAATTGGTGATTATAGATAGAATTTCTATCTCCGTAACTGGTGTTAAGTATAATGTTTTGCTGGTCGTTCTAGAGTTTTTGAACTGATCAAACTTTTTTTCTGGCTTACCAACTCCCTTTAATATTTCTTCACTAACATTAGCAAAAAAACTCATTGAAATCACAAGCGCTGATCACATCAACACCGGAAGTTTTGGGTTTCCTATTTGTTATGGCGTTGACAATTTGCCACGAAGTTTTTTGTTTATCCTCTGAATAAACTATTTTATTATTGTAGAATTCTTGTTTAGGTGATTTGACAACTGTTCTATACGTTTTTTTGACGTCTACGTAATTTTGGTTTATACTCGCATTGCCTGTGAGCCGAGCCATATCATGCAATACTTCAAGCTTCTGCTTCTTCCAGGTGTCAGCCAGGGAATTTCTGGTCTCTTCACTTTTTGAGCATATTTTTTGTAGGGAAAACTTGAAAATGAAGTTGAAACAGTTATGGAAGTCGAGAAATTCGATGAAACTGAAAGCTTGAAGCAGGATCAGCCCAACAGTGCAAATTCCAGTGTATTAAATCAAAAAACACATTTTGAAACTAGTCAGTATAAATTTAAATTTGACCAACTTCATTAAAACAATAAAATTCCTTCCCTTTGTTTTGATATCAAATGATCCAGTTGTACATCTACGAAAGTTTTGGTAGGTTAAAACAGGCCTGGAATTTTAGATTATCCATTAAACAAAAATTGAATTAAGCTAGAAAGATACATATTTACGGTTGTTTACAAACAGTAACGTAAAAAAATAAATCAAAACCATAAAAAACCCGTATAAAATTTTACATGAAAAGTAGTCCAATAGAAGTTCACACCAATTCTGGTACATTTATCACAATTTTTTTGCTAAGTTTACCAAATATTCCGTTGTAAAATTTACACACGACTGCGTGTTAAACTAAATACACCAATCCGTATTAGTTTACCAATTAGTTGATTATACTAGCATATGTAGTGTAAGGTTTACATCAGAATGTGTAAAAAGCCAACACGATGTAGTGTACAAATTATATCCTTTTAAAATTAAACGTACGTACGAAGACCGGATTTTTACTCTGAAAATGTTCTATTTTTCTTTTTATCTCACTTATACTTGTCTCCTACTACGTTCTGAGCTTTTGTTTATATTTTGTGTAAATTATGAAGACATTTAGACCGAACAATTTCTTAATTGCAGCTTATAGTTTTGACCTCAACGGGTAGAAAGTTTCAAACTCACTGGAGGAAGAAGTTCCCATGGTTAGAACAGTCTTCAGATAAAGGAGGCAAAGCCATTTGTTTAATTTGCTGTAAAGCCGTTCATCTTCAGTTACCTTTGCCGCAAGATCTTCACGCGCTTCGTTCGAAAAACGCATTTGTAATTAAAGGTTTCCAGACGTGGTCTCGAGCTATTACAGCCTTTTCTAAACACGAAAGCAGCGAATTTCACCAAGCAGCAGTCCGGGGTTTTGCCATTTGAGAAAATCCAAGTGTATTGCAACACTTATCCAAGGATAGAAAAAACCAAATGGTGGGAGCTCCAACGGCTCTAGAAAAGATTTTTACAACTGTGCAACTTTTAGCAGAACAAGGCCTTGCGTTTAGAGGTGATAGCAATGACGAGTCCTCTAACTTCATTAGGGTACTGAAAATGCGTACCATTGATGTTCCAGTACTTAAGACCTGGCTTAATCGATCCGGATATAAGTGGGTACATCATAAAAATGTCGAAGAAATGTTGCAACTCTTGGAAGATTCTGTTTTACACAAGATCATCTATGAAGTCAAGGAAGCCGAAGATTTTGATATTATAGTTGATGAGACACGTGATGTGGCCAGGCTTGAGCAAGTTTCATTGTCATTTCGTTGGGTTAGCAAGGACTTAGAAGTACTCGAATCTTTCATCGGTTTCCATAAAACTAGTGACACTCTGTATAACATCGTTAAAGATGTTTTTCTACGTTTTGGAATTGACATTAAAAACCTTCGTGGACAGTGTTTCGATGGAGCTTCTAATGTAAAATGTCTATTCTCGGGCCTTCAGGCAAGATTAAAGGAAGAAGAACCTCGTGCACTATTTGTGCATTGCGTATCACACCGTCTCAACCTTGTAGTGCAAGATGCTCTGGAAAATATTTATTTTGTTTGGGAATTCATCGGCGTTGTTAAGGATATGATTAACTTTGTACGGGATTCACCCAAACGCCTTTACGCCTTTCCTGGTATTCAAGAAAATAGTGCACTCCAGCTCTCCAAATTATGCCCAACAAGATGTGCATGTGAAGAAAAGCACTTCGAACAATTTTATTGAACTACCAGGCTTTAATGGACTTTTTCATAGATGTGGCTAATAGCAAGGACAATGCAGGTGCGACAGCTGCAGCGATGGGATATCTTCGGAGAATGGAGTCTTTTTCATTCAATTTTCATTTGCAAATCCTGATAACCATATTTGATCGAGTTGAAGCTGTAAATGGAGAACTTCAAAAATCACAGTTAAGTGTTAATGAGTCGCACTCTAAAATTGGTGCTTTGAAATTATACTTCGACGCGCTTTGAAATCATGGATTTGCAGAATTGCGGACACCTGATTTAGAGTCACCTACAGTTCCTAAATTTCGAAAAGCCCCTCGCCGGAGAGAGAGTGGCTTGTCCCCTCATATATTTAAGTCTCCAGAAAAATATTATGAAAAAACATTTCGTTATAAAAAACATAACTCTGTTGAAATAATAATGTCATTCTATAACACTAACTCAATAGTATTTGATCAAAATCGCTTAGTATTGCACACAGATATGTTGATAGATATAATGAAAGAAAAAACTAATCAGGGACTTGCTACTCTGATGTAAGTAGTTGTATTTTTAAGAGCGAATATATCTATAGCCGATATGCTTCTTCTGAAATTTAAAAATTTGTTACAGTTCCACTCCATATAAGCCACTATTCTCTATTATGGTATAGAATGTTCCTTTCTTTGTTTCTTGTCTTACACTGTTACTCCATATCAATCCATACAGAGCTGTAATTGCTTGTTTTCCCACGGTAATTCTAACCTTGTTATCATTACCGCAAGTACCCGTTGTTAAAGCATTTCCTGTTTTTTTGTTACGCGTCAATTCTGTCGCATTCAAATACTTTAGAAAGTTCTTCACCGAAACTCTCCAGACAACGTGTGCGGTTTTAGAATACGTTGCACTTGAGTGTTCTGATCGCACGTCAATATGCTAAATCCTAGGAAGCACAGGTGGCCATCTATTGTAATTTGCTGCCGAATTAGTTTTTACGTTATGAGAGCGAAGAGTGCATTGGGTATAAAAAGAGATAGCTAAACACCGAGTCGCAGGCAAATAAAGGGAGGGAGCAGCCGGAGTGCGGGATTATTAACTAATCGAGCGTCACTTGTGTGCTGCCCTTAGAATCAAACAGACGTAAACTTCGAGAGTGCGGACAAAGCCCGGGGTCGTTGAGATTACTTCAAGCCGCTATGGAAAGCCTTTTTCATTGTAGTAGATGTGAGGTGAATTGGCCGATTGCCATTCTTCGTAGTACGAATGTAAATTACGTCTCGCTTCAGCTTTCTTCAATTATTATAATGCACGTGCATTTTTAAGATTCAATAGATTTCAGCAACTGCTTTTAAGTATATATAAAGCTTGACGCCACAGGGTTGCTAGAATTTTTTCGTAAATCGCTTGAGGAGTGGAGCTTCACCACTTCCTTATGCATCTGTTCAGCTCCGGGCCTCTCACAAAGCTCTAATTTGGGTCTGCTACGTCAGTTGAGGCTGATTGGAAGACTTCAATCCCCCTTGTTGCAACCTCTTTGAGATATACTTTCTCGGCTTAAGGTACCTGTACTATATTTTAAAGTGCATCACCGAATTCTGAGTGGTCTCCAGTGATATGCATAAGCTAGAGAACATTCGCTTGAGCAGTAATAGATTTTAAGTAACGTCATAGTCTGCTGTTTTGAGTTTTGTGACGCTTTTGACGGTCGCTATTATTGGTTTATATAGAAACTTTTATTCTGTGTGCGGAGGTAGCTTAAATTCTATACAACTGAGGCTAGCTGTTTTGATGTCAACCTCTGTCTCTTTATTTACAGAGATTCCTTGTCTATTTTATTATATTTTTGCTGTGTTGTTTATTTGTCCTATTTAGGTGTTTGTCCTGCGTTGACTATAAACTAAGGAAGCTGAAATTTTATAAATTTTGTGTCACCTGCGGTAACCAATTGTGTTTATACCTTACATTTCCTGTTATGCAACCCCAGTCATATACCTAAATGTAAAACATTATATTTTATAAAGGGCGAATTTAATATAAAAGGAACAGGATAGCTATCTAAAATGTATTTAATAAAATACAGATTTACTTCAAATCCAGTGAAGCAATTAATATTCGTAGAAAAAAGTTCTAACATGTGAATTAAAATATGATATTTGGAGTAATAAAGATTGTTATTTGGTAGTATCAGAGAACAAGTCATAACTGATATTAGATAACAATTAGAACAAACTATAAGATAGTTTGAGTAAATGTGAAAGGACTAAGAAAAAAAAAACTAAGCAGTTTTCATTATGACTGAGCAACAAGAGCTTACAATTATGTCAAATTCGGGGTTAGCAGGTTAGGTTTTGCATCATTTTGTGTCAAAACTGAAAAATCACAAGAGTAAACACCTACTTCCAATTATGCGATTTTCTTCAAAAGCTTGCTGTCGCATCTACATAGTACATAAAACTTATATATTGTTACGTTCTTAACGTTCGGGCTATTTAAAATTATACGACAAACATGGGTTCAAACATTTATTTACAACAATGAATTATTACGATTATTGTTTACAAGCACATGCGAGAATTATCAAGCAGATTACAAATTAATACAGGCACTAACGAACTATCGATACATTTATTTCTTATTACATACAGATTAACACATTTATTTATATCACTCTTAAACACTAACGATTATATATGGTTATTTATTTCTATTAGTTATATGTTCACGCGTTTTATTTATCTGGGAGCTCGGCGCTCTGATGCTGAATTCGAACTGCCCGCTATCCATGCGGGCGTGTATTTATATTTCAGGTAATTCCTTTCTAGACTAATCGCGAGGACGCTCGAACTTTCTAGGAACCGCGTGACGCATCCGCGTTTGTTGCCCTCAAGCGCGTCCCTGAAAGCGTGAGTGTCGGTTGCACCTGGCTGTAAGGGCGCTTCCCGAGCATTCGACCGCTGTGACTCATATTTCTGCAGCTGCTTCGAGAAGTTCTGGAACGCTCGCGTATTAATCGCCAAGGCTGCCGACTCATCCATCCCTCGGCCCTCAGGATCGTAACACTGCCCCCGCCTTAGGTCGTTCTGTCCCAGAACGAGTTGCGTCGGGTGCCTGTCACTCGCTCTTGTGGGGGTTTGATGGCGGTATTTACAGGCGGTGCCCTTCTTGCACACGGACTGGTTGAAGAAGTAGCAGTGCGCCGTAGGCCCCACGCTTCGCAACGGGCTGCAACAGCAGACCTCGATCCGCACGCCGGCTGTCTCTTTTACTGCCGATCGGTAGGCCATCAGGAACAGGTGCATGTAGTGGCCCCAGTCACGCGGATGCTCGGAAACCCCCTTAGACAGATGCTTCCCCATGGTTCCGTTCATCCTTTCCACCATGCCGTCCGATTGAGTATGGAGGGCAGTGGTCCGGGTCTTGCGTATCCCCAGTATCCTACAGACGTTCTGGAACGGTCCAAACTCGAAATTCCGGCCCTGGTCGGAATGTAACTCCAGGGGGACTCCAAAACGGCTGAAGCACTCCTTCACCAGAACATCAGCGACAGTACCGGTCTCTTTCTTCGGAACGGCGTATGCTTCGGGCCATTTGGTGAAATGTCCAATGCACACCAAGATGCGTTTATTTCCCGCTTCGGTACCGGGGCATGGTCCGGCGATGTCAATGGCTATCCCCTCAAACGGACCACCGACGTTGTACTGCCACATTGGAGCTCTACGTCTTCCAACCGGTCCGTTTCCTGTAGCGCATGCTTCGCACCTCCGGCACCACTCTCGGACGTCACCTTCGCAGCTTGCCCCGTAGAACCTTTCTTGGACCTCTTGCAACGTCTTCTTCAATCTGAAGTGTTCCCCAGAGGAGCCATCATGCAGGTGGCGCAGCACCTCGGCCACTCTACTCCTTGGAACCATCGATCGTGATCTCGTTGCCCTACGGTCCTCATCTTCCAAGATTCTGGTCAGGGCGTTGTTGTCCAGCTACAAGGAGTCCCATTGCGCCCAATAAGTCTTCATCGTTGCGTTGGTGGTGGAGACCTCCTGCCAGGTAGGTCGACGGCCATCTTGCTTCCCGGCTATAACCGTGCCTAAGTCGGGGTCGTTCTCCTGGCTGCTCTGCAACTCGTCTGGCTCCCACGAGTCGTCGACTACAGTGGTACGATTGGCGGGTACCGCACGACTCTCCAGTGTCGAACAGTGGCCGCAGTCCGCAGGGCAGGGCCCCCTGGATAACGCATCGGCGTTGCGGTGGGCTGTGCCAGGCCGATCATTTATTTCCAAGTCGTACTCTTGTAGGCGCTCGATCCACTTAGCCATCTGTCCTTCAGGGTTCTTGCACTGCAGTAGCCATCCCAGAGCAGTATGGTCGGTCCTCAGCAAGACTCTTCTGCCAAATTCGAATGATTTATGTTTTCCTACGTCAGTACGGCCGCTGGGATGATCTCCGCACTCGACGATGCCTTGGTACCGGGCCACCAAATCTTCTATCTTCTTCCGTTTTCGTTGGCTCATGCCCCCTCCCAGTATTGGGTTCCTCCTGACGGTTGCCAGTTCCCTGCTGACGTTCATCATCCTTACTGGGACCCCAAGCCCAGTCTTCATCAACGTCTTCCCTACCAGGATACCATGAGTGAGCTTCTTGCCACCATCAGGCTCGACCACGCGCACCACGTTGCTCCGGAGATCGCCATCCAGGTATGCGTCCACGACCCTCTCGGTTCGTCCTTGCAGAGTAACATCTTCCGCCCATACCACTTGTGCCGCGATCTCTCCTCCTGGGTGTCGGGAAAGCTCCTCCCCACCCACGTGCAACTCGCCGCGTCTCAGGTCCAACAACAGAGACCGAACTCTTCCATTTATTTTCCCATCAAGCTTTTGGACTACTTTCTCTTCTGCAGTTTCCAGCTCTTCCTGCCCGGCTTCCAGCTGTTTCCTAAGATCCTCTTGTGCTTTTTCTGCCTTCTTTCGACCGGATTTCAATTCTTCCTTAAGTTCATCCTTGAGGTTTTCTTGAGTGGCTTTCAATTTTTCCTCAAGTTTTTCTGCCTTGTTTCGGCCGGCTTTCCATTCCTTAAGTTCTTGGTCTGCTTTCTCTTGCTCGGCCTTCAGCTATTCCTTAAGTACTTCCTTGAGGTCTTCTTGTGCTTTTTCTTGGGCGGCTTGCCCAACTTGGATCTCTTTCCTAAGATCCTCTTGTGCTTTTGCCGCTTTCTCCTGGCTAACTTGCATCAGTTGCAAAAGTTGGTTTAATTGGGCTTTCATTTTGCTGCTTTGAGATCTCGTCAAAGGCATGCACAATACTCACTTCAATTTATTTATCTGACCGTCGTTTTATCGGCACTTGTTAAATTATTTATTTATTTTAATGTTTGTTCGATAATTTTTTTATATAGCCCCCGGTTCAAAACCTCACACCGACATCACTGTTACGTTCTTAACGTTCGGGCTATTTAAAATTATACGACAAACATGGATTCAAACATTTATTTACAACAATGAATTATTACGATTATTGTTTACAAGCACATGCGAGAATTATCAAGCAGATTACAAATTAATACAGGCACTAACGAACTATCGATACATTTATTTCTTATTACATACAGATTAACACATTTATTTATATCACTCTTAAACACTAACGATTATATATGGTTATTTATTTCTATTAGTTATATGTTCACGCGTTTTATTTATCTGGGAGCTCGGCGCTCTGATGCTGAATTCGAACTGCCCGCTATCCATGCGGGCGTGTATTTATATTTCAGGTAATTCCTTTCTAGACTAATCGCGAGGACGCTCGAACTTTCTAGGAACCGCGTGACGCATCCGCGTTTGTTGCCCTCGAGCGCGTCCCTGAAAGCGTGAGTGTCCGTTGCACCTGGCTGTAACGGCGCTTCCCGAGCATTCGACCGCTGTGACTCATATTTCTGCAGCTGCTTCGAGAAGTTCTGGAACGCTCGCGTATTAATCGCCAAGGCTGCCGACTCATCCATCCCTCGGCCCTCAGGATCGTAACAATGTGAAGTTTCAACGCCATACCTCTTTTTGTTTTTGATATATTCTGTTCACAGACAGACAGACACACAGACAGACCAATGAACAAAAACATGTTTTTTGGGTTCAGGGGACTCTAAAACGTGAGGATCTATTGAAAACTCAATTTCGAATTTTTGGGGTGAATCCAATACTAACTTTATCGTAAAAGGAAGTAAAAATGAGTGGTAAAATTTTTCCTTGCACATATTGATTCTGCTCCATGTGTAAAAACACTTCCGTCCATTTTTGTCCGTTTTTATTGCACTCTTTTAGTGACTAGTATGAAAATCTTCCCATTTCTTTACATGGAAATCCATGCAGATTTTGGAATGTCCTTAAACTGGTGTTCACATTGTTCCAAGTAATTCAAACAATTTTTGTAAAAGTTCTTCAAGTGACTTAAAAACCAAGCTGCCTAGCTTGGTGATTTCTGGTCAGTGCTCGGAATGTCAACGTGAAAAAAATCAAGCAGGCACGGGTAAACGGCGGGAGTAACTATGACTCTCTTAATAATGCAATGGTTGCATGGATGAATGTAGCATTTCCGTCTTCAGGGAGGTCCTCTACTGGTTCCCGGACAGCCCAACTGCCGCCCCCACCACCTGCCAATACAAGCTAACGAAGGGCGGCGGAATATAAGAAGGCTCAAGAATTGTTCGGTAAGGATCGCAAGGCTCTTGCCTAGAAGATTCTATCACAGAAGCCTATCCTAGAGTCCGAAGCATATCCCACCGCTCGGGCTGTTGAAGACTTATACGGTCCCCTATTGGAGCACAGCCGTGCCAGGTTAGACGAAGGAATCACCGAGGGGAAAACTGCAGCATCCAGTTCATATCACCCTGTAGGAGCATATCACCGGAGTCATGATAGGCTGGAGCCTCGGGCCCGGATGGTATAACGCCTGCTAACGTAAAGCGATGCCAGATACACCTATTACAAGTACTCTTCAACATAATCTTGTACAGGCGGCATCACCCGAAGATTTGGAAAGAGTTCAGGATCGTCCTAATACCTAAAGACGGTCCCCAGGAAGATCCGTCTAACTGGCGGCCCATTACGATTGGTTACTGCACTGAGCAGCGATTATTTTATCGCATACTGGCCAAACGTATGGCCCCTGCGGTGGATCTCCATGCCCCCCAAAGGGGATTAATTAATATGGATGGCTGCCAGGCTAATGCCCTACTTCTGGATATGTACATTAAGACCCGAAGAGCAAGCAGTAAAACGTTCAACCATCGTGCGCGCCATGAGGTGCCTGGGACTTTCAACATTCATGGTAGAATACATACAATACACATTTAAGGAGGCCTACACGACGATATACATAGGCGGCAAATGGACCAGACCGTTACGCGTTCACCGGGGAGTTAAGCAGGGCGATCCGATGTCACCCCTGCTGTTCAGCATGGTGCTTGACGAACTGGTGAACAAGCTCAACAACCAACAAGCAGGGGGAACCATTTCCCCAGCAGTAAAGGTTGCTGCAGCTGCCTTCGCAGATGACCTGGTACTCTTGGAAGATCATTGATATGCTGCCGTATGCATTGGATACCACATGCCAATTTCTGGAGGCGAGGGGTGTTGCACTAAACCTGATGCAATGCATTTCTCTATCTGCTGCTTCTATACACCACAAAAGCATTATGAGAAAGGCACCCACCTTCACAATCCGAGGAACGAGCATACCAACCCCTAACAATGTAGACACCTTCCGCTACTTCGGACACTACTACTTAAGTAGGGGGGTGTCCAAGCCAACCCTCTTTAATTTGACATCCTGGGTGAGGTGTGTTGAGCGCCCCCCATTGAAGCCCCACCAGAAATTCACCATGTAGAAGACGTTTGTAATTCCAAGACTCTACCATGGGTTACAGGTCCCAACTATCAATGCCAAGACCCTGGTGGAATGTGACCCTTAATCAGGAGATTCGTTAAGCACATCCTACATCTCAATGCGCACACATGGGAAACCAGATGATCCATGCGAAGAGCCAGGACAGGGACTTGGGGATTCCGCAACTGCATACTCAGATGCCGTATACAGGGTGCCCGGATTTCGTAGGGACAACATGGGTAACTTTTGTATTTGAAGAGATAGAGAGATGGTTAAATTAGCAAAAAGGTGCAGGTTGGAGAGCTCATTAAGAATCCATCTTCAAATTTTACACGTCATGGCCCACTTGTCTACAATTTAAAAAAACAAAATCTCCTAATTTCTTTTATATGCCGTAACTTTTTTGTTACTTAAGATATTAATATGCAATTTGAACTAATTTGCATGGTAATTTAAATAATTTTATTGGAATTTAATAAAACCAATTTTATTTGTGTACATTTTTAGTAATCTAACCTAACCTCAAAATTTTAAATTGGTACCGTGCAATTTTTTTGGCCCTTTTAAGAGGGGATTTTTTTCTGAATGCAATGATGTATTACATGATATAGAAACTTTTTCAAAATTTTGAAAAACTGAGCTTATTCTTTTTACATGCAGAAATCACTAGTGCCATGATCACAATAACTTTGTTTTTTGTTTATCACGTTATCTGTGAAATTATGTTTCGAAACAAAAAGCAGGCTTATCATCATACGTGCCTGTCAGTAGTGTGAGTGTTATTACTTCAACTTATAATGGAAAATTTTGAAAGTATGATGTATTTTGTGCGTATATCAAGTGCTACAAGAACGTAGAACTTACACGTCAAACATACGGAACACAGTGACACTACTGGAAGGCACGTATGATGATAAGCGTGCTTTTTGTTTCAAAACATAATTTCACAGATAACGTAATAAATAAAAAACAAAATTATTGTGATCATGGCACTAGTGATTTCTGCCTGTAAAAAGAATAAGCTCAGTTTTTCAAAATTTTGAAAAAGTTTCCATATTATGTAATACATCATTGCGTTCAAAAAAATATCCTCTCTTAAAAGGGCCAAAAAAATTGCACGGTACCAATTTAAAATTTTGAGGTTAGGTTAGATTACTAAAAATTTGCAGAAATAAAATTGGTTTTATTAAGTGCCAATAAATGTATTTAAATTACCATGCAAATTAGTTCAAATCGCATCTTAATATCTTAAGTAACAAAAAAGTTACGGCATATAAAAGAAATTAGGAGATTTTGTTTTTTTTTAAATTTTAGACAAGTGGGCCATGACAAGTAAAATTTGAAGATGGATTCTTAATGAGCTCTCAAACCTGCACCTTTTTGCTAATTTAACCATCTTTCTATCTCTTCAAATACAAAAGTTACCCATGTTGTCCCTACGAAATTCGGGCACCCTGTATATTCCAGAAGAGGATAAAAGTGCTATACACGTTCAGGGACCAAGTCACCATGGTGATGTGGGAGATGCCGTACATGCAAGTGCTCAGTACGAAGATCCAACACATCGTTAGGAGTGAAAACCCCGAATCCTACTATACTTGAGCCGCCGAACAGATAGAGCGGAGCAGGCAACCCAATTAACATATTACAAAGGTCACTCAATAATATTTTAATTATAATTATTAAAAGGATCAGAGATGGAGACCCTTATAATTAGAACTAATTTCAATTGGTATTAAATAACTTTGTTCTACTCCTTTATTAGTAAATTGCTCATTAAGCACGGTTTACTTTATTAGTAAATTCGTTGTTGCAAACAGTGTTACGTAATGACTAACACGTATTTTTTTTTATTACGTTACAGTTAGCTCCTCTTGTTTGTACAAAGCGGTGTAGGGCTGACTGCAGCCGCCTAATTTTTAAAATAGTGTGACAATAGTGATTTGACAGTTAATAAAACATTTCTTTTTCATTTATCGAAATGGTGGTCGTAGAAAAAGTATAGTACGCAACTCGAGCTATAGAGCAATTACGAGCTCGTGGAATTACACACGCGCCGCTACGCCATTTGTGCGTAACTTTTCCTACTTGCGTGTAATATGCTTCCCACTGCTCTCGTGTAATATACTATTTATGGTTATGATGCAAATATCGAGAGATTAAAAAAACTAATCCTCAGTGGGCTGTGGAAATTCAAACGTATGAATAATATGTTGGTGGCACTGTAAGTCTATGTCAAATTCGAGGTTAGCAGGTTATGTTTTGCGTCAGTTTTGACACAGACTGACGCAAAACCTAACCTGCTAACCTCGAATTTGACATAGACTTACAGAATTAAAAGTTATTTAATGTCAATTGAAATTAGTTCTAATTATAAGGGTTGCCATCTCTGTTAATTTTAGTAATTATAATTAAAATACCAAGTAACCTTTGTAATATGTTATTTGGGTTGCCTGCTGCACTCTATCTGTTCGGGGGCTCAAGTATAGTGAGAGCAGGTGTCTGCGAGAGCTATGAGTGCAGGTCTCCAGGAGGCTGTAGACGATGTGTTCAGTAGATCATGGATTGATGCTGTCCTCAGGGGGTACTCCGGACGGAACTATGTAAGAGCTATCCAACCCCAAGAGGCCAGACGATGCAGAGCCAGGTGCCCGCGGGTTGAATCCCTGTCTCATGTCCTTAGGGGTGCCCGGTGACGTATCACGATCGACTAAAGTGACACAACGAGGTGGCAGCGATAGACGACATATGAGCCTATTTGTTCTCTGAATGTCATTTTTTGGCAGTGGTCTATTATGATATGTTTTTTCGGACCTTTTCCACTGTCTAGAGTATAAATCACACAACGTTTTGGGAGTTTTTATCTACTCCCGTTGTTTGAGCACTAATCAGGATCGAAGGTACAATGTTTGTCTACCTTCTCAGTTTTTCGCTATCTGGAAAACCGCTGATCGCCAGCTCGCCTTGGAATTTGTGGACTGTATGATTGTAGGTTTCACTGAATTATACACACGTTGAAAAGCGAAGGTAGTAATTTATTGCCATAAATTAACACGAACAGTTTAACATTTACAAAGAATTAGCTTTCGGAGTGCGGACCGGTTTGCATGCTGCCACTTTGACAGATGAAACGTAAGTGTTTTTGGAATCGGATGCCGGCGAGGCAGTCTACTGCGCACAGTACGAATTCAGAATGTAAGAGAGGCGGCAAAAGTTTATAAAGTCCTTAACATACCGCCCGCCTTGGAAAGGGTAACCTTTCAAATAAAACAGTACAGAGTTGACATGTAAAAGCTAGAGTAAAACATGTAACATGAACACACATATATACAAAGCCTAATAGTACATGGATCTTAATCTAGTACAAGAAAACCCGAACAATGGGGAGCCAAAAGGCTTTACGAAAACTGCGCTGAACGCTAACGCACTAGTTCACAACACTAGGTAGCGGGCACAATTTAGCGAAGGATCGCTTCACGATCCCTGACACAGTGTTCACTGACGCCACACGCGTAACGCCGTCAAGGCCAGGGTGCAGCTCGGTGACCCGGCCTAACCTCCACTTCAGAGGGGGTAGATTGTCATCCTTGATGAGGACCATGGAACCAGGCTGGAGGTCCGAAAGATGCGTGCGCCATTTGGTGCGCTGTTGGAGTTCCGAGATGTACTCTTTACTCCATCTCTTCCACACATTCTGGTGAAGTTGTTGTATTCTCTGGTATTTAGACAGCCGAGACTCGACGATCTCAGTAACGTTGGGATCAGGCAATGACACCAACGGACGACCAATCAGGAAATGAGCAGGAGTCAAAGGCTGAAGGTCGTTTGGATCAGAGGACAAAGGGGACAGGGGTCGGGAGTTTAAGGTCGCTTCCACCTGTGCCAACAAAGTGCAAAATTCATCGTAATTTAGACTAGCGTTACCTATAACGCGACGTATGTGATGTTTGGAGGACTTGATTCCGGCCTCCCACAATCCGCCAAAGTGGGGACTGTGCGCGGGTATAAAATGCCAAGCTACTCCGTCGTTCGCGACTGATTCGGAAATAGAAGGGTTTTGTTCCGCGAGAAAATTGCCTAATTCGATTAACTCGGAATTAGCGCCTACAAAGTTAGTGCCGTTGTCTGAGTAGACATGGAGCGGTTTGCCTCGTCGAGCCACAAACCGGCGAAAAGCCATTAAGAAGGCTTCAGTAGAAAGGTCAGCGACCAATTCAAGGTGCACTGCTTTTGTGACAAAACAATAAGCTGTAACTCGTTGTAAGCGAGCGAAGCTTGAATACTGATTGAACGGAAATGGTTCAACAGAGGTTACAGGAAGACTCTGAACTTCTTTTTTGAATTCTGGAAGCTCAGCACGAACATGTTTGGAAGCAGGCCAAGATGCCTTGCCTTCGCTTAGCCAGGTGGGACCATGCCACCAAAGGCTTAACAGACCCAGCGGGTCAACTATCTGGGAAATTTCAGACAAGCTGCTACGATTGGTAGCCTTACTACTTGTAGAATCTGAAATCTGGGATATTTCAGGCAAGATGCTACGATTGGTAGCCTTACTACTTGCAGAATCTGAAATCTGGGATATTTCAGGCAAGCTGCTACGCGTGGTAGCCTTACTACTTGCAGAATCTGAAATATTCTCTACTGATAAGAATCTTTTCTGAGCGGTTTGCAATGAATCACCCAGTACCTCTACAGGTTCCTTGAGAGGGATAGAGACAACGAATCGACCATTCGCTTCTCGTTGAGTATTTTGCACGAAATGTGCCTCACAGGCGTTCTCTTCATTTGTGCGAACCTTTTCCTCTGGGTAATGTTCGAGTTGCCAAAACCTAGCAATGGGATCAGAAGCATCCTCGATCGTGCTAAGATTGCACTGTACAGGGTACGCAGAAGGGGGGCCTGTGGGGCCAGAAACAATCCAACCAAAACGAGTCTTTTGGAGGATGGGAAGGTTTGGGCCTAGACCAATTTGTCCAATACAAAGGAGCTGCCAGAAAATGGGCGAACCAATCAGAATGTCGATGGTGCCCGGTTGGTCGTAGGACAGATCTGATAACTTGATGTTATCAGGAACCTTGAAGCTGTTTCGCTGGACGCGAAAACTTGGGGTAACACCCGTAATCTCATCGAGAACAAGACAGGATAGGCCAATGCCGTATGAAGTGTGAGGGGCTTGCAGCTTGATATCACACCTAGCCTTGATTTGAGAAGTGGCTTTACTTAAGCCAGAAACAGTAACGTTGACTTCGCGAGTTGGAAGCTTCAACCTTTTACACAGATCTGAACGTATAAAGTTCGATTGGGAACCGGAATCCAGCAGGATTCGCACAACATGAGGCGTACCATCATCAGCGATGAGTTTAGCGGTAGCCGTAGGTAAGAGTACCTGAAAAGCATTCGAACAGAATGCCGAAATCGATTGGTTTAGTTCAACAGGGGTTTCTGCCGACATCGCAGATCCTGGTTGACTAGAAGAAGCATTTTGAGGTTTATCCTCATGAAGAAGTGTGTTGTGCCTTGATTTGCACTTTCTACACGTATATTTGGAGCTACAAAGGCTCGCAAGGTGACCCTGAGTTAGGCAATTAAAGCATACGCGGAGCTCTTTTGCCTTTGACTTTCTGTCAAGAACAGACATCTTGACAAACTTATCGCATTTGTACAAGGAATGAAATCCTTTACAAAGTGGACACGAAGGGGTACCTGACACAAATGATTTCGAATGTACCTTGGAAGACTTTTCGGGTACAAGCTTAACATTTTTTACTTCCAGAGTTTCTAGAAGATTTGCTGTATTTTGTAAGAATTCCTTGAACTCATCAAGATTAGGCAGGTCAGAACTTGACCGGCTTCTAAGGACCTCCCATTCACGAAATGTAGTGGGGTCCAGTTTTTTAGAAACTACATAAATTATAACAAAATCAAGAAGCTCGCTTTCGGTAGCTAATGATTTGATTGCTGCAAAATGTTTGAATAACATATCGCTAATCGTACGCAATTTAGTTGCAGATTCCTTACTGCAAGATTCCAGTTCAAAAATAGCCTTGAGGTGGTTATGAACCAGAATTTTTGGATCATTGTATCGATTGCACAATGCCTCCCAAGCTAGAGTATAATTACCCGCAGTAAACTCTAAACTTTTTATAATTTGGCTTGCATCACCCTGTAAACTAGCCTTTAAGTAATGCAGCTTTTGAATATTAGTTAACGCTTGATTCTCATGAATTAAACTAATAAAAATCTCACGAAATTCCAGCCATTCTGACACGTTCCCTGAATATTTGGGAATCGATATGGCAGGAAGGCGTACAGCTTGATTATTGCAATGTGAACTGCAATTTGAATGCGTTGATCTTACGCTACCGTTAGGAGATCCAGAACGATCTGGTGCAACATCAGACTGTTTGTTGTATTCATTAATCAAACATTCAGCTTGTGAAATTGCAAGAAAATAAGAATCCTCAAATTCGACTTGTTGCTGCATTTCAGATTCTACATCCTCACTGGTTTCTAAAATTTGTTCGTGAACCTCATAATATTCTGATAACAAAGTGGCTATAGCATCCAATCTTTTCTGCAATTGAACAATCTGAGCGCTAGATAAGAATTGATCTTCATCATGAATTTTTTGCAAGGATTGCACGTGATTTAAGAAACGCGTGAGCTTGCCCTTGATAGAGCCACGTGCTCTTACAAGCGGATCCATAATTGTTGAGATTAAAAACAATTTAACAGATCGAACTTACTTTTCGTACGCCCCTGGCGTGAATTTTGTACGCTTCTGGTACGCGGACCCAACGGGTCAACTATCTGTGATATTTCAGGCAAGATGCTACGCGCGGTAGCCTTACTACTTGCAGAATCTGAAATATTCTTTAATGATAAATCCCTTTCGCACGCCTCTGGCGCGAATTTGTTTATAACGCAGACAGCGCTTGCTAGCAACGCGAGAAACTTGTAGCTTACGACGCAGAAAACGACCTTGGTACAACGCGGGATTATTTATGAAACATGCAGGGGATATCGCTAACAAACGTAATAGCTTGGCATTTCACGCAATTAAAATGTTTATATGACTCATAAACCATTTGTTTACGCAATAATACGCAGCTGAAATTATGCACATGTACAAACACAGACGAAATAAACCAAATTTATGCATAGGAAACGCAAAAATAGGAAATTAGGCTTACGTTTATTGGAGTGTGCCGCCTTGCCGTTTTACCTCGTTGCTGTGGTTTGGACTACGCCGCGCCGGCTGCGGCTGCAATGGACACCTGCACGAACTTGCGTTGATAGCACCGTCTGCTGCCTTCCTTCCTCTCGTTGCGGGCACCGCATGTGCCCTCTTCGTTCCACGCGTTGCTGCAAATTTGGACGCTGCTTCCTTGCGGCCGATTGCATGCGATGCAATACAAAACTGAATATGCTTTGTACTTGCCTATGACCAATGTTGTCGAATGCTGTCGCTGTTTTGGACCCGCAATGACCTAATGTGGTTTAATCCGGCTCGAAGGACCAATGTTTGAGCACTAATCAGGATCGAAGGTACAATGTTTGTAGCCTTCTCAGTTCTTCGCTATCTGGAAAACCGCTGATCGCCAGCTCGCCTTGGAATTTGTGGACTGTATGATTGTAGGTTTCACTGAATTATACACACGTTGAAAAGCGAAGGTAGTAATTTATTGCCATAAATTAACACGAACAGTTTAACATTTACAAAGAATTAGCTTTCGGAGTGCGGACCGGTTTGCATGCTGCCACTTTGACAGATGAAACGTAAGTGTTTTTGGAATCGGATGCCGGCGAGGCAGTCTACTGCGCACAGTACGAATTCAGAATGTAAGAGAGGCGGCAAAAGTTTATAAAGTCCTTAACACCCGTCTTCAGGTGTTCCTGGTTAGTCCTGAGAAGGACTGATATCCTCCCGGGGTTTCAACCCCGGGGGAGGCACAAATTTACGTTGAAAAACGTATATCAGTCCTTCTCAGGACTAACCAGGAACACCTGAAGACGGGAGTAGATCAAAACTCCCAAAACGTTGCGTGATTTACACCCTAGACAGTAGAAAAAGTCCGAAAAACATATCATATGAGCCTAGATGAATCGTGACCTGGAAGACCAAGAGATGTTACTCCAGAAAACAACAAAAAAGTAAGCGACACTGTAATGGCCAACGGAAGAATAAAAATCCATGGAAGTGTAACAATCATCCTCTATCAACACTTGGATATTTCAAAGGTTTCCGAGCGTTAGGACCCACGAATGCTCACACCGCATAAAAAAAATCATACTGGGCATTGGATCTTTTGCTCATGAAGCAAAATAAGGACTTTTTTACGTGTGATTACTGGGGGATGAGAACTGAGTACATTTTTTTGACTGAGACTAAACAGGAATCAAATGGTATGAACACACAATGTTCAAAGTTCAAAAATCTGCAGGCAACTATTTTTTGGGACAACAAAGGAGTTCTGCTTATCGAATACATACCACGTAAGACTGCAATAAATTGGTCTTCTTAAGCAACAATTGAAAATTTAAGGAACTAAATTGCTCAAAAGTTCCGTAAAGTTTGAGAAAGGAATTTTTCTGTTACATGACTTAACTTCTCACACCTTTAAGTTTTAATAGCAATCCAAAAGGCAAGATTTGAAGTTCGTGACCACTTATCTTATAGTCTAGATCTGGATCCCAGCGGCTACTTCTGCTTTGGTCCTCTGAAAAAAAGTCTCTTTGGGGAAGACATTTTTTAGAAGAAATTAAAGCAGCGGTGAACTTATTTTCGATGCGAAAGAAACGTTTTTTAAAATAAAGATAGCTTCATTGGGGAAATGAAATTTGTGTGTCAACATCTCCATTGAAAAATAAGTAAAAATAATTTCAGAAAAAACAATTAATTCCAAAGATACTATGAATATAATTGCATCACCATCGTAAATCATAATTACTAGTAAACTAACGGGTGTTCAAAGTCTTTATGTCCTGGGCGGTGCTGAAAAGTTCATTGTGAACATATCACAAAACCTACCTAACCCTACTTTTATAAACATATTTAACAAGAACTAAGCAACCAAATGCAAATGTTTGAAACCAATTTTAAAACATTACATTTTTATCAAATGGTAATAACTGTAATTTATTGAAATAAAAAAGGATTCATAACAAATGATTAAAATAATCTCTGAAACTTCTTTGTGGCGTCACAGAATCCTTTATCTAATAGACTTGTCTGTCTGGGACGCTGGTCCGTCCGGGACGCTGTTTCAGCAGCCAAACCGTAAGAGATAGAGAAAAAAGTTATTAAAGTTATATGTTTGGAATGGTCATGTCAGGTCAGGAACCGAATTTCAATCACGTGATTTTAAAAAATATTATTGTTTTTATTTAATACGCGTTCTATTTGAAAAACGGTCTTTTTTGTTTTATTAAATGAGACATTTGTCTCACTGGTTGCTAGTAATACATAATAGCCTGTCGTTTAAAATTCAGCTAGTTTTTTCTTTGCGCATGCGTGAGTTCTGGTGGTGTGCAGTCAGCTGTTTTCCATATTTTACAAGTGTACTTGAGGCGGTCAATGACCCCTTCTAAGGAGGTTATGTTTTTTTTGTGCAAGTGGTTTTAAAATATTAATTTAATATGAGTGCACAGAAAAGATCTTTTGGTGGCACATGGTGTACTGTGCATTTCCATATAAATTGCATGGATTTTAAACGTACGGATTATTTCTGTTCAGTTTAAAATTTAGGCGCATAATTTTGAATTTACCGCCTTTGCACAACACTAGGATCATGGCGGACCATTTCAAGGTCACAAAAATTGAGTATGCTGACATCAAAAGCGCCGACACAGAGAGACCATTCTGATTTAGGGTATTATTCTGTGGTGGCGTGAATTTATAGTTCATATTCTTATTTGGGCATTTTGCCAGTCTGAAAATTGAATATATTAAATAACGAATGTTTGGAGGGACAATCTGCCCTCGTTATCAACGATTAACAATAAAAAAAAACAAAAAACTTAGCTTTTTCACTGGGAGGAAAAACAACCAACCTCCAATGAAATGCTTGACACTGACGTTTGTTGATTATTTATACCTATTTGATCTGATCTTCAAGAAGCGATAGCCAACAATTGTCTAAAAATATTGAGAAAGATGACACGCATTTTTCTTCTTTAACTAAAATATATGCCGTTTCCTTAATTTTACGTCTAGTTGACAAATGATCAAAATGTTCACCGCCTCCACCCAGGCATGCTCGGCATTTGGATTTATTAACATATTTGGAATATTATTAATTTTCTTCTATACTCTGTGCCGCAGTTCATTTAGGTCATGTATTCGTTGCTGGAAAATCAAGTTCTTTAAATACGGCCATAGATAGAAATCGCATGGCGTCAGGTCTGGCAGGATCAGGTATTGGCATTTTTCGACTAATAATCCGTCTGCCGAAAAATTCTCGTATCATGTGTAGCGTGTGCAGTCTCGTTAGAAAAAACCGTACCTGAGTTTGTCATGAAGATCTTCGAAAGAAGGCCGTAAAAGCTCTTCTTAACACCTTTCTGCAGTCAAAGTGCCTGAAAATATCTTCGTTGATTTTTCAACAAACACTTTTGATTTACTTTTGGCTTCAAAGAAGTATGGCCCAATTATTCTACGCCTTGAAATAGCTGCCCACACTCTTAAATTTTAAAGATGAGGAGTTTTCTCTACCATAAAATTAGGGGTAAAAGTTCAGTATACGGACCGGTCGTATTTTTTTCTCAGTAATAATGTATTAAGGGCAAATGCTTTTGCCGGTAAAAATGTTTTACGAAAGTATTTTGTTTTGGCAATGTCACAAGACAAACTAACTTGATCAAATTCCCGAGCCAAAGGCGAGGGAATTTGTCAAAGTAGTTTGTCGAGGGGCATTGCCAAAAAAACAACAAATCTTAAGTAAAACATTTTCCGAGCAAAATCATGAGCCCGAAATACATTTTGTGGACTATTTCCCAAATATCGGTTCATTTTGACATTTATACTGATGCGCAATGACAGTTTAAATGACGTTTCTTAAATACCACCTTGATTAAAGCAACATATTTGGTGGTTGCCGTGGATGCAAGTGGCAAAAGAAACTGACAAAATCCCAAGGGAAAATTTCGATTTTTTGCCACTACAAAAACACACGATTGGTTGAATTTTGAAAAAGCATGGCTTTTCATTGGATAATAAGAGATGTGGGAAATAGTCTAAAAAAAATCCATCAAGACCTAACAACTAACCTAAACCGCTAACCTGATCCGCCGAGAGCGCAACAACATTGCTGTAAACATTACGAGATGATAACACAACATTTTTACACTCAGAGAAAAAATACGACCGGGCTGTATACTGAACTTGACTCAAATTAGGTTTCTCTGAACGCCACCAACGCATATTTTGAGAATTAATATATTGCAATGCACCACGTTGGGCAACTTATAATAATGCAGTAACTCCACTTTAAGCTAGCCCTTAATTAATTTCTGTTTCTAATCAATTATGTTAAATTTTACTTTTAATTAATTATTTCAATTGAGTACTCTTTATCAGGGTGGTTCACCAATCTAGTTATCTATTAGTTGAAATTTAAATTCTATATAAATCCTTGACTACTGAATGATATTAACTGTCAACTTGACTTCTACATTTAATTAAACCAAGTATTAACAATTATCCTTTATATTGACACATCTATTAATCAATTCACCAAAGTAAGTACTGCATTATGTTAATTTTCACTCTTTCTTTTATTGTTTATTCTTCAAAATGCTTTTATATGAATTATTAACACAAACCTTAAAACTTCTCCAGCTTTCACTGCAAATATCCAAATACCAACAGCTCCCGATGTTCACAGTCTGCAACGCCTACCGCTGATTCCTCCAATAATCACAACTATGACGGTCAATAACTCCTATTGTTCGTAGAATCCAGTCCTGCTCCCTTTATCAATGTTACCGTCACTCCAATCGACTTCCGGTAAGTTTCAGTATTATAGGTGATCTCAATCTAACCTTCTTTATTCCTCAGATAGTACTCCGCATCCAGCAACACCCACACAACCGTCCAAATCAAGCAGCTAATTCCGACAACTTCCTTTTAAATGTTTGACCCGTCTTCCATGCAACCACCGTCACCAATGAATCCTAATTATATCGAGCATGTATCAATAAATCCAAATCCCTTCAAATAATGTAATCTTCTGTGTTATTTATTTCCAATTCACTGTATTGCACAATCTCTTCACCGATTGTATGGTTTTATTAAATCGTTATATTTTCACACTTACACAACGTAGTTTTGTTAATAGCCCCTTTATTTTGTAATTTACCAAACAATTATTTAAAATAAAGCATAATTTCAACCTTCTTATTATAAAAATCAGTTATTTCAAAAGTTTGTTTATTTAACTAAGTAAACAAATTTTTATATCTCTCGTAGTTACAATTCTTCTTGCCTTCTTAAATATATTAATGTCCTATTAATACATGCTACAATTCTTTATTATTATCGCAAGCACATTTGTCAATTGTAACCTTGGCTTGAAACTTTATTAAAATTGAACTGAACCATAAAAACTGAATACTCAATTGCTATTTACTTATCAAATTACCTTACTCATTGTCTCAATTAATTTTCATTATTCATTTTGAAATTAACACCCAATCTTATCTAAACACCTCAAATTTTGATTGTAATAATCTTCCAAATTTATCAATTTTATATTTTTATTTTGCAACTACTCTTCGAGTATCATAACAATATACATCTAAATAATAAAATGAAGAACTTGTAGTCTTCCCCACAAATTTGTGGGGAAGACTACAAGTTCTTCATTTTATTATTTAAAATCCTACCCCACTTTAAGCAACAATGGATCAACACCACATTAATATACATCTAAATAAAACCAGGTCTCGCCCGTGAAAAGTGTTCTTCAATAAGTCGTCAATGAGGGTATTTAGGAACCACTCGACAATATTCAACAAGCTGAGAATAATCAGCTTCGTGTAATAATTGTACAGACTGTAAACGGTAGGGGTAGACGTGAATGTCTTTTTTCAATATTTTGTTGCAGGTGCCAACTGAACTAGTTGAGACAAAAGCCATACATAAAGTTCGAGGGACATCTTCCATAATCTGTCTTATATTTTCAATAACTTCTGCCATTCTTCTCGGAGGAATCGGGAGTATGACCACTGTCTTTATGTTCTTGCAGCAAAACCATTTTAATTGAAGAGGTTACATTACCAAACACAAATAACTGACACGTAGAGATTACAGAATAAGTCTGCCTGTCTAGAGAAGCTGATATTCTGTCAAGATTCGGTTTTAGTTAAAATTATTAAAACAAATTGTATTGTACTTACGATATTTCACTAATGGAACACACAATTCACTAAATATGAACAAAAAGTGACTTTCGGTTGAAACAGCTGATGTGGTACGTTCACAATAAACTCTTCAGCGCCGCCCAGAATGTAAAGACTTTTTCAACACCCGTTACTACTAGAGATGGGTAGTTCACGAACAAACTGATAAGATGAACGATTCTTTTAGGTGAACTAAATGAACTAGTTTACAACTTTAAAATGAACTATCGAACTTTTAGCAATCTTTAATATGAATTCGGTAATCGATCGGTCCCTAGTTCGCAAACTACTGTAATATGAAATCATTCTCAGCACTTTTTGAACGTGAAATCAACAAATAAAATTTTGTCGGCCGCCGGTTGCGAAAATCGGTTAATGAGTTGCAATTTGCAAGCGATCTAGATCGACTTACAAATCTGCGTTTCTGCATATTCGTTCTTCGTTCAACCTTTATACAGATTACCTAAATGCTTGCATGCGCATTATAGTTCGCGAATGAACTAGTATATTGAATGATTCTTTCCTACGAACTAGTTCATCGCAACGAACTACTTTTTCCATCTCTAGTTACTACTTGTTGCAGTATTAAAAAAATATCAGCTTTCAAATATGGCAATATAAAAGCTAGTCCCTGCGCTAACAGCAAATAACGTATACCAATTTTTGAAATTAAAAGCAAACACCTTTGAAAAATAGCGTAATATATTAAAAAGGTATAGATAATTACAAACAGAATTAAATAGTCTCAATGAATAATCAATTTAAAGTTGAATAACCACTGCAGTTGATAAAGTAAAACTGTATTGGAGTGCTTATACACTATAAATTTTAACAAATTAATAACATTGCTTACAATAAATACTTATGAAATTAGTGCAACAAATTTATAATAATTAGCACATTAGATAAAGTTTGAGGATTACAAAAAAACATGGGCCAACATTAATTGTTAGTTAAAACATCACCAGGAATGTCATAAAAAGTGTTAAACTTCACATCAAAAATTATTGTGATTAGTATATTGTTTGCATTTGCATATTCTCAATTCAGTCTTTGTATAACATTTTCAGAAATTATAGCATTACAAAAACTGATTAAAAAAGGAACAGTCGTGTCTTATCTCAAATAATAAACATCAAACACACAAATTTCAAATTCTGCCAAAAGTGAACAATAAAGAACATTACAGGAAGTGGTATGACAAATATAAAAATCGTAATAAAAAAGTGCAAAAATTGGAGATGGTATAAAATTATTAAAAAGCGTACAATATTTTTTATCATAAAACAGGGTACATCCCACACCTGAGTTCACGTCAATATAAATATCGTAAAACATTATGACTTGCAACTTCTCATGGTTGTTTTGAATAAGTAGTGCAAAATATAAGGAATCTGACAGCGATACAATCAAAATCTGTTATAGTCTGAATACAAAATACACAGCAATTTTTTATCTAAAATTGTATATAAATCTCAACTCGATTCAGGCACGAAAATTTCAATACTTTCTTGTGGCTTCTGTTTCTGCTCACGCATTGCTCTTCTCCGTTCTTCGATCATCTGTTTCCTCTTTGCTTCCCTTTCCTTACGAGCCTCCTCGTTAACGCTAGTCGAAGGTTTTGTACGATTAGCAATTTTACGGGGCTTGGCGGTATTACCGTTAGATTTAGGTTTATCTGTAGTATCACATAATTCCACCTACAATTATACATGTTACTATACACTTATAACAAACCAAATTTAGCAACGTTACTTCTTGCCAACCATTAGCTCTCAGTTGATCGATATCTTTAAAGAGTGTATCAACCTGATCCACTTGCAATAAAACCATATCCCAAAACCCTTGCAAATCTTCATTGGTTGTAGGAAAAGCATCACCTTCTCTCTGCAAAAAGTTCACGGTAAGTTTATAGTAGTCAAAGTTTGCTTACAGCTAACCAACCTGGGTAATATTGTTCGTACAGAGTCCTTTAAACTGTTGCATTTTTTGAGAGGCCAGCAGTCGAGCTTTTCCTGCTGCAGATCTAAGTTTCCCTTTAATTTCTTCAGGTAAAGTGTCACTAGCCAAGTCTTTTTCCACATTTTCTGCTAACTCGAGAAGCCGTTCGGTTTGCCTCTCTAGGATGTTCAAGAAGTAGTGGCCATCTTTTACAGCTGAATGCGAACAGGAAAAGTTATTTATGAAAAAGATGTGAGTGAAGAAAAACGTAACGAAACGACTTAATTGGCTCACAAAATTTATTACTACTCTAGACAATTTGGAAGGTCTCATAACTAGCAACAACTGCAGTCGATTCATTTTAAAAAGAAAAGCCGTTTTCTAAATTTTATAAATAACATGACGTAAAATAATGACATATTTGAAATGACATGCTTGACATGAGCCAATTCGAATAGAAAAGGTTTGCTAGATTTGCACCTTATCTAATCTTGCATAATTAGAAAAAATATCATTGTTGAATACCTAATCTCTGTTGTTGAAGAATTAAGATATATGTTTTGGACAGATGAAGTTCAATGATATAAAAACATGTCGACTATCATGGATTATTATAAGTCTTCCCTATTTTTCTATCTAAAGTGTTCAAAGTAAGGCTGTTTATTATTTATCTTTTGCAATTTTAAAAGAGATTAAAACTTTCCACAATAATTATACAGTGTGGCCTAGAAAGATGGTAACAAATGGAAAAAATTTCCATTATAATATTATTACGTTAGAGAGTTGATCTATACTTACAAACATAAATGACAAAAATTGAATCCCCAAGAATTTGAATAATGTAAAGAGGAGTAAAAATTGGAATATATTTTCTTAATTTACACGTTGAATGAGTCGAATGGTAACACTTTCAGGCTAACTTGCTCTTAATTTACTTCAACGATAGTATATGCCGTATAATCAAACACTTTTATCCTATAGAGAACCGTGGATGTTTTAAAACTTTATATTATGTTGCCAGTGTTCAATAAAGGCACTAAATAATATAACCTATACAATTTTGACATATAGAATGTTTAATATTGAACACAAACTGATGTTGTGTATGGTAAATGGAGGAAATCACTAAGAACACCTGTAGAATTTTTTGTGTATTCAACAGAAATATTTGTATTTGTTAAAATGACATTACTAATATAACCTTAAACTGTCAGATGTAAAACGCCGATGTCACAATGACTGCCAACACAAATTTAAAAAGAAACAATTCCACAGCCCTTTAGAAAATAGAAGGTTTCGATCATATGGTTTACGATCTAACTCAAGCTGCTCTGACATAAACAATATACCTGTTGACCAGTTTCAAAACCGAACATAGCAAAAGCATGGTTCATCATGAGACTACCAGAAACATTGGCTAAAATGTAGTATCGTTGACCAATTCGGTATCAGTATAGTATGTCGCCACATCAGCCGGCCCTGGCGAGTGTTTAGAAAACAGTAGAGAATTTGTGCTCCTCCTCGATTAAACACATTTTAACTAAAATTTACTGGAATTTAAGCCGTAAAACAAGTAGTGAAGTGAAATAAGAAGAGTAAGGAAGAAGGTAAGAAACAAATATTTGTTTTAGGAGTAAGCCCAAGTGCAGAAACAGTAATATAGCAATAGAAAAATTGATAAAGGCCGGGATTTCAACGCGTTGACTGGATCCTGACCTTTTACGCAGGCAGATAGTGACAGGTGTGAACTCTGATACGACGTTTTAAAAGGAAACAAAATACAGAGCCGGGCTTAGGAGAAGTGTAAATACTGAACCTTAAGTTAAAAAATGGTAAAAACAGTAAAAAAAAGCGTAATTCAGCGATAGAAGAACTACTAAAAGCAATAAATACGAAATTAGACAGAATGGAGGAGGGAAACGTGCAAATGGAAAGGAAAATAGATGTATTCCAAATGGAATTAAATAAAGTAAAAGAGGAAAATAAGAGAATGAAAACCGAAATGGAGAAAATGGAGAGAAGATTAAATTATGTTGAAATGAAACTGGAACAAAAGGAGAAAGAAGAAATAAGCAGAAACATAATAGTGGAGGGCGTAGAAGTAAATGAAGACAATGTGAACGAAAAAGCACAAAACATTATGAAAGAGCAAATGGGTCTTAAGAGTAGTAATAGAAAATACTAAAATAATAATTATGAGGGAAAATAAAAAATTAATACTAGTAAAAATGGGAAAATGGCAAGATATAATACAAGTCATGAAGCAAAAGAATAAGCTGAGAGGAACTAACATCTACATAGACGAAAACCTAACGAAAGAAGAACAAAAAATCCGCAGAAAAAGAAAGGTAACACAGTGAAAATTGGGTACAAGAAAATGTGGATTAATGGGAAGCAATGGGTATGGAATAAACTGACGGAAGCAATGGAAGAAAAAATATAGTCAAAAAACTATTAAGGGAGGAGGATGGCAAAACAAATATAAACAGGACCAAAGCAAAGGACAAGGACAAGAAAGAAATAGTAATAGAAAAGAAAAAGCAGAAACAGAGGAAACAGGACATAAAGAAAAATATAGTGAAAATTGGTACATGGAATGTTAATACATTACTAAGGCCGGGAAAAGTACAGGAAGTTGCGATGGAATTGAAAAGATACAAAATAGACATAGCTGGTTTACAAGAGATAAGATGAAGCGGAGAAGGAAAAATTGACAAAGGAGAAAATGAAATTTGGTATGCAGGAGAATAGAAACAAGAATATGGAGGAACAGCGTTCCTAGTACAAGGTAAGTTAAAAAAGAAGATACTACAGTTCAAGGCAATAAACGGAAGATTATCATATATTAGAGTTAAATTTGATCCAAATAACCTATCAGTTATAAACGTCTACGCCCCAACGGAACAAGCAAATGAAGAAAACAAAGAATTTTACAATGAATTAGAAAAATTATATGATGAGGTACCAAAAAGGGATATGTTGATAATATTTGGAGATTTTAACGCCCAAGTGGAGCCTGAAACATGTTATAGAAAAGTCGCAGATACTCATACACTACACAAAGTAACCAACGAGAACGGAGAGATGTTGTGCAACTTTGCAGCAGCAACAATGAGCACAAAATTCAGGCATAAAAAGAATCACAAGATTACGTGGATGCAACCCGGAACAGACGGCAACCAAATTGACCATATGTTAGTAAAAGAAAGAAATAGTAATGGAATTAATGATGTAAGATCGTATAGAGGTACCAGTCTAGATACAGATCACCACCTTGTCATTGCTAAATGCAAATTAAAAAAGAATAAAATAAAGCAAGAAAAGGCACGAAGAAAATGGAATACAGAAAAATTGGTAAACGAATAAAGTAGAATGCAGTATAATAGAGAAATAGAAAAGCGATTAAGAAACTGGCAAGTGGAAAAAACAGTAGAAGATGAATGGAGGCGAATAAAAGAAGCAGTGGTAAAAGCGGCTGAATGCACGATAAAATACAAAGAAAACAGAAGGAAAAAACAGTGGTTTGATGAAGAATGTGAACAGAAGTTAGAACAAAAGAAGTTGGCAAGATTACAATGGCTAAAAAGGAATCCACAGATAGATTTAGATATTTATAAAGAGAAAAGGAGAGAAGTAATTAAAATGCGCAGAAAGAAAAAAACAATGGATAGAAAACACAATGGCAGAAATTGAAAGAGAAGCCAGAAGAAATAACACAGGACCACTGTACAGTAACTTAAAACAAAACAAAAAATCGAGGATCATAGAGAAAATGCAAGAAGATCAATGGATAAAGTTTTTCCGAGAATTATAAAGATGACCCCAACACAGATGGACAACAAGAGCAGATAGAGCACGAAATAGAGAATTTGGAACAAATACCATTGTATGAAGAAGTAGAAGAAACTACAAATAAACTTAAAAACAATAAAGCATCAGGCACAGACCAAATAAGTGCGGAACTGATAAAAGAGGGGGGTAAAGACCTGCATAATACAATACACAAACTGTTAGTAAAAATCTGGACCGAGGAAAAAATGCCAATGGGTATAATAATGCCCATCCCTAAAAAAGGCGACCTAACAAAATGCTCAAACTATAGAGGGATAATTTTATTAAATATCACTATTAACAACATTATTAAAAGAAAGAGAAACATGCTGCGACAGTGATAGGAAATTATCAGATTGGCTTTAGGAAAGGCAAATCTACAACAGACCCATTGCACATAATGAAACAAATAACGGAGAAATGCCATGAATATAACATTGATATTCACATACTATTTATAGATTTAAATCAGGCATTTGACCAACTAATAATGACTAAAATAATATAAGATCTAGAAACAAATAAAACACCACAAAAACTGATAAAACTAGTTAAAATGAGGATGGAAAAATCCAAAGCAATGGTCTTAGTAGGGCAGAATAAGACAGATAGCTTTGAAGTAAATAGAGGAGTAAGACAGGGAGACGCCTTGTCAGTGTTATTATTTATAACATGACAATCAGAAAAATAAAAAATAGTGGAACAATTAACGTTAAATCAGTATAGATTATAGCATACGCCGATGACAAGGCAATAGTAGCAAGGACTCGAAGAGAACTGGAATAGACATTTACAAGAATAGAAGGACTAACAATTAATGAGAGGAAAACAAAATATATGCACTGCAGTAGACGATAGAAAGTAACGTATACAGGATTAAGAAGCATGCATTACAATTTTGAAGAAGTAGAGACGTACAAGTATTTAGGAACAACAATACATAGAAGAGACGAAAGAAGAAATAACAAGGAGAAAATACAAATAGGATACAAAGCCTTTTATGCCAACACACAGCTGTTGAGGGACACGAACTTAAGTAAAAACACTAAACTCAGAATCTATAAGATAACAATAAGACCCATAATAACATATGCAGCGGAAATGGCAAACCTAACAAAGAAAGAAGAACAACTAAAAATTTTCGAAAGGAAAATTATAAGAATAATCATGGGAGAAGATGAAAGTAGACAATTGATGAATTTTGAAATAGATGCACTGCTAAAGGGAGAAAATATAGTGAGGATATTCAATGTCTAAAGAATAAGATGGTATGGTCACATACATAGAATGGACAGTAAGGACCATTAAAGATAATAATGGGATGGAGTTCAACGGAAAGAAAACCGAGAGGAAGACCCAAGGTAAGATGGAATGATCAAACGGGAAACGATATAACTCTGATGAGGATCCGTGACTGTAGAAGTTTGATTAAAGATAGGAAAGAATGGAAGAAAATAGTACAAAGGCGAAACAAGACTAGCCAAAGAACAATGCACAACGTTAAAGTCCGGGCATGTCCTATACCAAAACAATAGCGAAGAAAGAACACATATAGGTGGCGTAGGTATCCTAATCCACAAAAATATAAAACATATGATTATCAAAATGAAATCGATATCACCAAGAGTAATCTATACTGTCCTGCAGATAAACAAAAGATACAAACTTCAAGTGATCCAGGTCTACGCCCCCACCAGCACAGCCGAAACGGAGGGGGTTGAACAACTATACGAGGATATCTCGCTAGCACGAAAATCAGAAAAAGCACAATTTTCCATGATAATAGGCGACTTTAACGCCAAAATAGGAAGCTCAAACGACGACAACATGCCGAATAGAGGAAAATTTGGACTTGGTCTTATAAACGATAGAGGAAATATGCTAATTAATTATCTGCAAAGCGAAAACCTGTATTGCATGAATACGTTCTTTCGCAAGCCCCCGCAGAGAAGATGGACATAGAGAAGCCCGGACGGAAAAACAAAAAACGAGATAGATTATATCATATCAAACAAAACATATATTATAAAGGATGTCACAGTTCTAAACAAATTCAACACGGGCAGTGACCATAGACTTATAAGGGCAAAGGTAGAGATAGATACGAGATCAGAAAGGAACAAACTTATAAGACCAAAGATATTTCCTACGAACGAACAATTAAAAGAACATATGAACACATTCCAAAAAGAGCTAGATAAAAAACTATCACAAACAGAGGAATTGACGAAAATGGAAAGGAATTCCCAAACAAAATAACCCAGATACGAAAGGAATAATTTGTAATATATTGAAAAAAATGGACATACCAGACTATGGAAATGATATCAAGGAGAGCTATAGACTAAGTAAACAAGAGGATGCGCCCATTTTAGTAAAATTCAATAGCTATGAAGTAAAAAAAGCAATTTTAAATAAAATTAAAGAATTAAAGGGAATTACGGTGCAAAAAAGTGGCTTGCAAGGAAATGATAGGAAGATTTACTTTAATGAGGATCTCACAACATGGAAACGCCTGCTTCTTAAAAAGGCCAGGGAGGTGAAAAATGAAAACAATTACAAAGCTGTGTACTGCGTAAACGGTAAAATTTTCTTAAGAAAAAATGATCACGATCCACCCAAGAAAATAGTATCTGAAGAAGACCTGCAATAATTATAGGCTGCAAAATGTGTATGTATAATAAATTAAGCCAAAACATTCACTGATCTCAACAATATCGTAGATGAATATAAGAATTCTAGTGCTACTGTAAGTGATGACTTATCGAAATTAACATATTTCGATAATCCGTTATGTGATCTTAATGTTATTCAGTTTAATATAAGAAGCATTTACAAGAATTTTGATAATCTACTAGTCTTCTTAGAGTCAACTGGTAAAAACTTTGATATAATTGTTTTATCAGAAACACATACTATCTATAACACCACAGACTTTAATATACCAGGTTACTGTGCTTTCTGGAATAATAGTATTATAAATAAGTTTGACGGATGCTTAGTTTATGTAAATGAAAAAATTGTTCTAGATTATTTAATTGTTGAAGTCAATTTTGTCAAATGTCTTCAAATTTCAATGTGTAAAAATGGAGTGTTAATTGATATACTTAGCCTCTACAGATCTCCGTCAACAAGTGTGGACACTTTTATAGACAATTTGAATGCAGTTTTAACATCAAGTGTAAATGACCCACAAAAAATTTACATTTTTGGTGGAGATATTAATATAAATATCTTGGACAACACTTCTGCATCCGTCAATGATTATTTGACATTACTTCACAGTCATGGGTTCTTCAGTGCTATTGACAGTGCAACGCGAAAAGTGGGTGATAGTGCTACATGTATTGACCATTTCTTTGTGAAATGTAAAACTAACGTATACAATAATATAAATGCTGTTATTTTAACTAGGGATTTTACAGACCATTATCCTGTTTTGTTAAACATGAAGCTTGACGTGAAGCCAGTAACTAAGAATAATAATAAAGTGGTCAGTAGAGTAAACTACAATCTTTTATCGCAAGCTTTATCGGAGACAAAGTGGGATGGTGTTCTAAATAATACAGATGTTAACACATGTACTAATCTATTTATAAATCAACTTCAAGAACAGATATATAAATGCAAAAGTACATACACAATTAGTAACAGGAGGGTAAGATTAAAGCCTTGGATCACAGGTGCGTTGTTAGCATCAATTCGTAAAAGAGACCTTTTAAAAAGGTATTGCACTTTAAACCCAAATAGCTTGGATGCGTTAAACAAATATAAACAATATAGAAACATTTTAACAAAATTAATAAAAAAGAGTAAATATGGGTATTATAAAACAAAACTAGAACAAAATTTAACCGACTCAAAAAAAACATGGAATGTCATAAAGGAGGCAACAAATGATCAAGGTAGTGGTCAAGAAATAAAAAGTATAATTGTTAAAAACAACAGTGAACTTACTAACAAAAATTTAATAGCTAATGAATTTAATCAGTATTTTATTGATATTGGCAGGAAGTTGGCAGAAAATATAAAATCCACTTGTGATCAAAGGCCCTTTTGTCGAACAAATGTCAATGTAAGATCGTTCTATTTTACTCCTATTACTAGTACAGAAATAATTAATCAAATAAAAACACTTAAAAATGGCACGAGTTGCGGAGAGGATGGCATCACATCAAAGATGATAAAGGATAATCATCAGCATTTGATAAAACCTTTGGAACACATTATAAATCGCATTTTCTGTACAGGCACCTATCCCTCTATACTTAAAAAAGCCATTATTATTCCACTTCATAAACAAGGCAATAAAAAATTAACCAATAACTATAGACCAATTGCACTCATGAGTACAGTTAGTAAAATAATAGAAAAATGTATTAAACATAAAGTTGACATATTCCTAGAAAAATACGACTTATTGTCCATAAATCAGTATGCTTTTCGGGGGGGTGTCAGTACTGAGCATGCTTTGTGTAGAGTGACTGAACAAATTTTGAAAGGACTGGATGCAGGGTTAAAGGTCATAGGAATATTTCTGGACTTGACCAAGGCATTTGACACTGTGGCACATGGAGTCCTTCTGGAGAGGTTACATGATATCGGTATAAGAGGACTTGCAAATGAGCTATTTAAATCCTATCTATCTGAAAGAACACAACGTGTACGAATTGGGAATATAATGAGCGAGCCTCTTCAGATGGATTTTGGTGTGCCGCAGGGTACAGTACTTGGTCCTTTGTTGTTCAACATCTATATAAATGGTATCTTGTCAGCTTTGGATGATGGAAAGGTCTTTTGTTTTGCAGATGATACTGTTGTAATAGTGAACAGTCCTACCTGGAATTCTGTTATTGACAAGGCAGAAAAAGCTATGACGAAAATTAAAAGATGGCTGGATGATAGTTTACTATCCTTAAATATTGATAAAACTTGTTTTTTGACCTTCGGATTAACTCAGAGGACCCTTCCAAATATCCAGAAATTAAAAATTCATAGTAATAGCTGTGCTCTAGACACTAACTCTTGTAGTTGTAAAGATAATATTAAGCGAAAACAGTCCTTAAAATATTTAGGTGTTCTTATTGATGAAAATTTAAACTGGAAACAACACATTGACTATGTTACAAACAAAGTTAGAAAACTAATTTATAAATTTTATGAATTAAGACATATTTTGCAACGAAGAACACTTAAAATGGTCTACTGTTCGCTTATTGAGTCTTTGCTTAATTATGGATTGATTGTGTGGGGTAGTGCTCGTAAGACCTATGTGCCATCTCTTATTGTAGCCCAAAAATATATTATAAAAATTATGTTTTTTAAGAGCAAAAGGTATTCATCGGAGTTGATATTTAAAGAAAGTAAATTACTTACTCTGGAACAATTATATATAAAATCAGTAATAAGATTCATGATCAAAACGCCTTATTATAAAAATGACATACAACATCAGCTGAATACCAGAAATGCTGCTCGACAAAATTTTACACTGCCATCTTTAACGTACTCCGCCACACAAAGACATGTGTACTACATTGGCCCAAAGCTTTATAATGGTTTGCCATCAGATCTTAGAAATAAACCATATATCAGGATAAAAAACAAGCTAAATAGTTGGATAATAGAAAATACGATTTCTTTCAATTGGTATTAATATTATTGGAGAGTTTCTATTAATTTTTTTATTTATTGTAAATAATTCCTACATAATGTTAAAAAAGTATATGTCATAATTTTAAGACCTCATTATTAATTTCAAATGGTAGTAGTGTGCACACACAGATTCTTAGTGAATCCATCGTGCATACTAAAATCAATTTAGTGGGTAGGTAATACACAAATGTAAATTTGCAAACTTATATTTTTATTTATATTTTTTGTTTTTGTATTTGTAAAACATTTGTTTTCTATGAAATGAAATATATTCTATTCTATTCTATTCTATTCTAAAAATAAATACTAGGGATGTCGGCGGGTACCCGGGTACCCGGGTCGACCCGGGTAATAGTCAACCCGGGTATATTTTCAGGACCCGGGTACCCGACTAGTAAATTATGTAATTTCCAGTAAGTCAGCCTTTTCTGGAGAAGATGATAAAAACTTAAAAACAATAGCAATAAGCTCTAGAAAAACATAACCATGCAGTAATAACCAGAATCACCCCATCCCATACCACATATTGTTTCATATAATAAATCTCCTTCATGGAAATATTCAACCCGTTAATGGTACCATTAAATCGCGTCAGTATGCGATGAAGTAACATAAACATCCTCTCTGTGATTTTGATGGGAGAGTAGGTACTATTTCAATTTAGTTCAGTTTAAAACTCGCGGCGTAAAGAATGTTCCGGTGTACGCTAACATTTTTGTTATACGTTTAGGGTACCCTCGGGTACCCGGGTACTGTTTTCGGGTACCCGGGTTTGATTTTAGACCGGGTACGACATCCCTAATAAATACACTGGAAGCAAAAATAAAGAACGATATACAAACCGTAAGTAAGAAGATATGCAGTAAGAGTAAAAGAAACAAAACATCCCGGATCACAGAAGAAACACAAAAGTTACTTAAAAAGAGAAGAAATACAAAAAAGGGCACACCAGAATATTCAAAGTTAAATAAAGACATAAAGAAGAAAATCAGAGAAGATGTAAGAAATCGAAACACACAAAGAATAAAAGAGGTAATCGAAAATAACAAAAACATGAAGGTACTAAAGAGAGAAAGGGCAAGGGGAAAAATGAGAGTGTACCAAATAAAGAACAAAAAAGGAGAAATAAAACACGAGAATAAAGACATGGTCGAAATTGTTGAAACATTTTACAAGGAACTCTATTCATCATCCAATCCTCAACCACCAAATGTACATCTCCAGAAAATAACAAATGTCGGATCAGAAGAGATACCAGACATTACAACGAACGAAATAGAGTACGCTTTGACACAGATGAAAAACGGACGAGCACCAGGTGAAGATGGTATCACGACTGAGATGCTAAAACTAGGAGGTGCGGCCACAACAGAAGCCATGAAAATTCTATTAAACAAATGCCTTAACGAAAACAAAATACCTGAAGGCTGGCAAAACGCGCAAGTGATTCTAATACATAAAAAAGGAGATACATTAAATTTAAACAACTACCGACCTATAAGTCTTCTACCACACCCGTACAAATTGTTTACGAAAATTATGACGAACAGATTGACGAATAAACTGGATGAATACCAACCTCCGGAACAGGCGGGTTTCCGCAAGGGGTACAGTACAGCGGACCACATTCAGACAATGCGTACACTAATAGAGAAGTGCAGGGAATACAACATCCCACTATATCTAGGGTTTGTAGACTATAACAAAGCATTCGACTCGATAGAGCTCTGGGCAATTTTCACAGCCATGGATAGCGCAAGGATAGACTCTAGATATAGAAGCACCTTGAAATATATATATGACAACGCCACAATACAAATTAAAATCACAGAAGACCTCACAACAAATAAAATAAGTACCAAACGCGGAGTGAGACAAGGAGATACAATCTCTCCAAAGTTGTTTACCCTTGCCCTCGAAGAAACATTTAAAAAACTGAATTGGGAAAAAAAGGGCATTAACATCGATGGCCAACGCCTAAATCACCTTCGCTTTGCAGACGACATCGTACTCATAAGCACCAACCCCGAAGACCTACAAGAGATGTTAAGCGAACTTAAAGCGACGTCGGAAGAAATAGGCCTCTCCATGAACTTGGAAAAAACAAAAGTTATGTCTTCAGAAAGCATCAACATAAGAGTCGGAAATGACACATTGGAAAATGTAGACGAATATGTATACTTAGGCCACACATTAAAACTAGGCATAGAGAACCAGACTGCTGAAATAACTAGAAGAATCCGACTAACATGGGCAGCTACCGGAAAATTAGGATTCATAATTAAAAACCCAAAAATACCAGTCAACTTGAAGAAAGAGGTGTTTAATATGTGTATACTGCCGGTATTAACATATGGAACCGAGACAATGTCGCTAACTATCAAATCAGCAACAAGATTAAAAACAACACAAAGAGCGATAGAACGCGCCATGCTGGGCATAAGCCTAAGAGACAGAATCACGAACAAAGCAATCAGAGAAACAACAAAGGTAGAGGACGTTGTGGAAAGAATTGCGAAGACAAAATAGAGATGGGCGGGACATGTGGCCAGACAAGAAGAGGTAAAGTGGCCAAAACGTATTTTAACGTGGAGACCAAGAATGCACAAACGTAGCGTAGGAAGACCACCCAGAAGATGGGTAGACGATATAAAAGAAAAAGCTGGGAAGAATTGGCTACAATCAGCGCAAGACCGAAACGAGTGGAAAATGAAAGAGGAGGCATACGTTCAGGAGTGGACGGTCAAATGCTGAGAAAGAAGAAGTACAAAGGCAAAATCACACCAGGATCTGTAAGGAAGGACACAGCACAAACAGGCAAAGTGGTCTTATCCACCACAATAAATGGATTAAGTGAGCTGAAAAGCAGCTACAGTTTCCTCGGAAATGTATAGCTTATGAATAATAATAGTATGTCGCCACATCGGAAAAATGTTAGGTTAGATTAGGTTTTGAACTGAGTATTAAAATTTTGTATTGTGTATATTTTGTAACTTAACCTAACCTAACATTTTTCCGACGTGGAAACATACTATAGTGGCGACATACTATACTAATACCAATCACTTCTGCCTCATGCAAAGGGTTTAGGTTACCTGCAGTTTAAGTATGGCCGACTAAATTAAATACTATGGCGTGTACATAGGGAATAGAGTTCCCATATTACTTGAGTGCCGCAATAGATTGCGCCAGTGTTTTATATCTTCGAAGCCAATATGGCAGAATCATAACCCTAAATCATAGAACATCAAGAAGGTCGTTGGCGCTTATGTCAACAGCGGTGCGCATGTCAACTAATTCAGTTTGAATTCAAAGTTGTGCTTATTTTTCTATGTTTCTTCCGGTTATTGTGTAAGTTTAGTGGATATTTCACATTTTAAAAATTAACACGTGTTAATGCCGGGCTGCTGTGTGCCCGGTTGCAAAAATTGTTCGGAGAATGGGTTTAGATTGTTCTCCATACATCGAGGAACCATTATTTTCAGTTTTACATTTTCTGCACACGCAAGTGACTCATCAATTTTATCATTCTTTTGTTTCAGGCTCATTTCGAAGAGAATCAATTTGAACTTAAAAGAAATTACAATAAGAAGTTATTAAAATGGAACTTTTTACAGCCCTCCAAAAACAGTAAGAATACGTAAGCAAAAATCTGCGATTTAACAGTTGTTTTATATATTTTCCCTTTATTGTTTATTTATGGGTTTCATTAACGTATAGAAAATCATCTATTAATGAATGATTTTTTATTAATAGACGATTTTTGTATAGGTAATCGAAGATACCATTAATGTCAAAACTTTAAGTGTCAAATTGTTTTCATGCAATATCAGTCCTTCTAAGGACTAACCAGAAACACCTGAAGACGGGAGTAGATCAAAACTCCCGAAACGTTGTGTGATATACACTCTAGACAGTGGAAAAAGTCTGATAAAATATATCAAAATAAAATTTCCAATTTAATATGATACGATCAACGAAAAAATATTGTAACCAACTTGTGTGTTAATCGGCAATTAATAATCTCAACAATTATACGTCTCGACTATTATCGCTCTCATTAACATGCTTGTTTGTTAAATAACTATTAATATATAACTATTATTTTTAGCAGAATCTTATACACCTGCGAGCTCTACTATACACTCGACTGACAGAAATTTAAGTGATTGTTGTAGCTAAATATGAAAAGTTAGATATAGAGTATAGTAAAGTTCGGGCACTTCATTCCATGTAGGAACATGGTCTTATTATAATAGCTAGTTGTGCAACAAGTGCTAGAAGTAGATGTTTATGCACAAGTTTGCACACAATATTTTTTCTATGGCCATAAATGTCGATTTAACAAAGGTTTGCATTTATGACAGTTATAATCTATGTCATAGTAAAGAGATGGCCTTGATATGCAAGTGACTGTTTCTGCAGCCGGTAGCTGTCAAAGGTAATTATAAATGTACACATTTTACTTTATTCATTAGATACTTTACCTCTAAGGAAAGAAGTAACTGGACTAACTTTACAACCTCACTTCCAGTTCGAAATTCAAAATCCAACATCAGCTGTTTACTTTTAGCACATGGGCTAAATTATTATTAACAACAATTAAAGCGGTTTGGGCATGCGTTAATATATACAACTAAAATTTAACAACAGTAATATTGATGAAAACGGCCAGAACGTGAGCAGAAAAAAAAAGTTGGCAACAAACAAGAAGTAATGCAATTGAGATGTAACATAATAAAAACACTTTACACCATAGGGTAGAAGGTTTTTGATTATAAAGGGTGTTAGTAAATAAGTGCGACAAAATTAAGGGGGTGATTCTGCAAGGAAAAATAATGATATTTTGTTATATAAATGTATATTCGCAAATGCTTCGTTTCCGAGCCACAGTTAGTTAAAGTTTTTCTTAAAAATTGATAATTTTTTTATTGCTCTGAAACCGGTCAAGATATGCAAATGAAGTTTAGTGGGTTTTAAGAGGTATATATATATAATATAGAGCATTCTTTGATATGCAATTAAGAATTTTATATTCATCATTGGCACGCATACGGATAATGATCCCGATGTCTTATTTTTTGCATAAAAATGGCGCTACCTACAAAAAAATGACAAGAAAGCTTTTTTGTCACAAATTGAACGAGAAATTCAAAAATAATTTTTATTTTGAAATATCTCAGTGGCGTACCATTTTTTTCTATAAAAATATCGGGATCATTACCCGTATGCGCGCCAATGATGAATATAAAATTCTTAATTGCATATCAAAGAATGCGCTATAAGTACCTCTTAATACCCACTAAACTTCATTTGCATATCTTGACCGGTTTCAGAGCAATAAAAAAATTATCAATTTTTAAGAAAAACTTTAACTAACTGTGGCTCGGAAACGAAGCATTTGCGAATATACACTTATATAACAAAATATCATTATTTTTCCATGCAGAATCACCCCCTTACTTTTGTCGCACTTATTTACTAACACCCTGTATATGTGTATGTTCAAAATTAAAACGTTTACAAACAATTTGTATATTTCTGTTTAATATAACAAGAGGTAATCAACGAACTATTGGATGATAGTGATGAAATACGAAGGCTAAAACGTTTTAAACCATCGGACTTACAAAACCGATTTGATTAAGTACTGTTATTCTACTTTATATTTCTGCGTAGTGTCAGTAATGTTCTTGTTATACGAATTAACTATCTTCTGGCTACTTTCTACGAGTAAGGGGATTAACAGTGGATTATCCTTACCATGTCAATTTTAAATTATATTTATTAGAATGTTAAGTCTTGTCATAACATTTACTTATTGCTTATATAAAAAGATGGTAAATTTAGTTGAAATTAAAAATATATATACAGGGTGTTTCATTAATAATTGGAAATATTTTAACAGTAGAATCCTGGGCTCAAAATATTAATATTTAACCCAAATCACTTAGATAAAATGTGGCTCCTTACTGAGATATAGGGTGTTTTATTTAAAAATTTTAAAATGATTTTGCTCCATTACTTTAAAACTATTTGACGTATCCGTATCATATTTGGCAGGAACTGTAGACGCTGTAAACCATGCTAAATTATGTTAAATAAACGTTTGTGGTTACTACCAGAGGCGTTCGACAGGGGCAAGTGGTTGGTTGACCCCTCCCAAATTCTACGCCACTGGCTGAATTGCCATTTTAGCACACTTTTTCGATTCTCCAATACTTTCTACATAAATAACATACTCTTCCTTCGTAATGATAAAGTCATTATTTTTCGAGATATTTAATGTTAAACATAAAGCTGAACAGTTATTTTGATTTTAATGTGTATTAATTATGTCGGTGTTTTTTGTCATAACATTGCATTTATTACGCAAATGAAACTTTAATCTATATTAACAAAAAATCGCTGGTATACTCACAAGAAATAAATAAATCGTCAAGAACTATGGCAGCAAATAGTAAATTCCACTAATTTTATTGCCAATCAGCCAAACATATTTTTTAAAGTTAGAAGATCGTTTAGGAAAAGAATTGATAAACTTATTGAGGTAAACGGGGGTCACATTCAACATTTATTATAAAAGGTTTTTGATATTTTCGTGTTATTAAAATTGTTCTTTTATTTCGATTAGGTATGCTCCTTCATGGGGTGTTAGTGCCTCACCATTATTATTATTATATAACAAAATGGTTCTTTTCAGAACCACAATTTGTTTTTATGTTGAATGCATCTATGTATTCGTTTCAATAAATTTCATTAAATAACATTATGTTTTTTTGTTAATACGAATTAAAGTTTCAATTGCGTAATAAATGCAATCTTATGACAAAAAACACCGACATAATTAATACACATTAAAATCAAAATAACTGTTCAGCTTTATGTTAACATTAAATATCTCGAAAAATAATGACTTTATCGTTACGAAGGAAGAGTATGTTATTTACATAAAAAGTATTGGAGAATCGAAAAATTGTGCTAAAATGGCAATTCCATCAGTAACATAATTTAGCATGGTTTACAGTGTCCGCACTTCCTGCCAAATATGATACGTACACGTCGAATAGTTTTAAAGTAATGGGAAAAAATCATTTTTAAATTTTTAAATAAAACATTATGTATGTCAGTAAGGAGTCACATTTTATCTAAGTGATTTGGGTTAAATATTAATGTTTTGAGCCCAGGATTCTACAGTTAAAATATTTCCAATTATTAATGAAACACCCTGTATATATATAAAAGATATCAACGGTAAATTAAGAAAAGGAAAGGTTGGTGAAATATTGAGATTTAAACAGATATTAATTTTCTAACAATTTTTTATAAGTCTAGCTTTCGAATGCAACTGTGTTACTTCGACACGAAGTGTACGAAGTATTGAAATTCCCTCATATCGAAAACCACTCTGAGTCAAATATCTCTAAAATTCGAGCCAACCGACTAATGAACCCACTATATCAAATCCCCGTCTCAGCGGTGCGGATCTTTTGGTGAAGATCCCAGCCCACTAGATCAATTGGGGGTGCCTAAACGTGCTGTGCGGGGGATGTATGTTCGTATGTGTACACGATTCCGGTCGCCAGGAACATTCCTGAAGTCTTGAATCTTTTTCATACGATAGGTCCTCCGAAAATGAAGGCAACATCAACTTTTGAGATATGGTCGTTGGCAAAAAAAAATTTTTTTTGTTTTTTTTTGTTTTTTTTTTGATAAATAACTGGTTCATAGCATTTCATTGTATTAGCGAAACGGAGTGATGCTGAGTATCGAAGTATTCTTGGAAAGCACGGAAGGCCGCTTTTCTTGGGTGGGGGGTACCGTATATTTTAATGTTGTAAATGAAGCAAAATCACAACTCTAGCAACAACCGAATGAAGATATGAATAAAGAAAAGGAATTTTTAACTTCGGGGGAATATAGTTTCAAGGAGAATGTTACGAAGAAAATTTGGGATAAAAAATTTTTTACTTTGAATAATTTATTACGATGTGCAAGAGAAGAACTAAAATATATTGGGTGCTGTTCAAAATTATACTACAGATTAAGAAAAATAAGATATAAGTACAACATTGTGAATGGAAGAAAATTGGGCTAAAATGCAGTATCGTAGACCACTTCTGCCGCATGTGCAGAGTATCCGTACAAAGGGACGAATTTAGGTTAGCTGCAGTTTGAGATTTGTATGTATTTAGTACCCATCTATATTACTAGCTCCAGCAACGGTAGTTACGTTGTAGAACTAATGTTACAAAGAGAACTGCGTCAACAATATTGCATTTTTCCCGAAAACTGTTGTGTGAGAAGAGTCACGTCATTTCTACCAAAGGGTTTTCTCTTATCTCTTTATTTTGAAATGTCTGTTATATGTTTAGCATAAGCAATAACTTCTACAACACAGATCTGTAAACAAAAATCATTAATAAGTAGTTACTAATTAGTTATTTAGACCACAAGTGTTAGAAGTGCAACTTTTTTTCACAAGTGTGGAGGGTTATTAAACGAGGCACAGCCGAGTTTAATATTCCACACGCGTGAAAAATAAGCACGCTAACACAAGTTGTCTATATGATTTTTTAAAATTTCATTAAATATTCAAATCCAAGCCTATTTTGTATAGAATTTTATTTGTCTTCATTTTAGTCAAGTGCGTTGGGACAGTTCTGGTAACTAAGGAAATGTCTATTTAAAATCGTTCATTCCTAAATTAAAAGCAAGAAGACTATACTAAGGAGATGCAACTTCCTATGACGGCTGTATATAAAAGCGGCCCTTATGTCGGGGATAGCCGTCGCGGCACTGTCGACAGCGTGTACTGCCGTTCGAGAGTTGGAAGCGAGCTAAATTAACCTGTAATCGCGGTTAAAAGTCAGTTTACGGTTGTTAATACAATGGAGTGTATTTCAAGTGTGTTATTAATTGTTAAAACATGGTCCGAATTTCCAGTTACACTCAGCAAATGTTTGACATTGACAGTTCACGAGTTTTGTGAATGAATAATTGTACACCACGGCCGCCTTACTTGTCTGCTTTTAGCGGTCCGCTTCGAAACGGGAGTTGCGTGTCCTTAGTATAGTGTTCTTAATTAAAAGCAAAGTGCACTTCACACACCGAAATTAATTTAAAAAAGCCTACTTTTTTAAATGACATTTTAAAATAGCTATTTAAGATACAAGTTGCAAAATGAACGTGTTTTACGCACTAGACGTGAAAATTTCCACACGAGCGATAGCGTAAAACACGGAGTTTTGCAATGTGTATCTTACAAGATTTTTTCTACATACGTTTCAAAAAGAACAAATAGGAGTAAAATAATTTCGTTCAGGAAATGCCGAATTAGATATGCTAGTAGGCGTGCATCAGTTACTTGGTTGTTAGGTAATTTTTCAGATCGTTGTTTACAAACAAGATTCGTTTGATATGAACGCGTTGTGTATTTAAAATCTCCGACTAACAAAAATGAGCGATTCCGAGCTTCCATCCGATATTGAAGATGCAGCAGAGGCCGCCGTTTCGACGCTCATACTGGAAAAATCAAGATCAGTCTACAATGCAACCTACGAAAAATTCAAGGGCTGGTGTGACCGAAAAAATGTGCGTGCTGTCGCAGAAAAGGTTGTGCTGGCATATTTCTCTGACCTTTGTTCGACTTATAAGCCGTCTTCGTTATGGAGCACCTATTATATGCTGAGATCGATGATATATTTCCTTCCTAAAGAGAAAAGTTAAGGGATATAGGCCTTAAAAGTCGAAAATTTTTACAAGAGAAGAAATCGAAAGGTTTTTGAAGAAAGCGGACGATAAACTTTATTTATTAATGAAAGTACCTAAATGCAGTATTTGACCAAATTCTTATATGCAGCACATCACTAACGTTTTATTTAAATTTTAGGTAGCCGTAATTGTTGGTTTATCCGGAGCTTGTCGCAGGGAGGAGCTTACATCAATGCGAGTAACTGATATTGAGGATGCCAGTACTTTAATAAAAATTAATATTCCATTCACGAAAACCAAGGTTTCAAGAATGTTTACAGTAACAGAAGGAAACATCGATGGCATTAATTTTTTGGAAATTTTTCGCAAGTATGCTAGTCTACGCCCGTGCAGTACGGACCATCAACGATTTTTCGTTGGCTACAGAAATGATAAATGTATTGTGCAGCCTGTAGGCATAAACACAATTGGTGCTATACCTAAAAAAAATGCTGGTTTTCTTGGACTTTCAAACTGTGAACAATATACTGGGCACTGCTTCCGCCATTGTTCTACTTCGTTTTTGGCTGATGCTGGTGCGAGCATGTTGAAAGGCACGGCGGCTGGCGATCAAGTTCTGAGAGTTACGTCGAAAGTTCCTTGGAATATAAGAAGAGCGTAGCAAATAAGATTTTGGGTGAAAATGAAAGAGGACCAGTAAAGGTACAGGCACCGTTTTGTGCGGCTACATCATTTCCTGCAATTTCTAAGAATATGCAAATGTTACAAGAGAAAGATAATTTAAGTGTAGCATTATCAAGTGCCCATTTTCATCAATTAAATAATTGTGTTGTACATATTTACCAAAAATAAAAACTTAGTTAACTGTTGTGTTAGTTTTAAGCACTAGTGCTTAAAAGTAAACTCTTTTACGCACTAGTGCCTAAAAGAATGTCGTTTCGATACTCAAATGACAATCAAAACGGTAACTTTTTGAAACGTTTGTAGAAAAAATATATTATTACATTACTATCTATAAAATAAATTGATACCTAGAAATGTTATGTCTCTGTACTGTTAGATAAAAAATCATGTTTAAATAAACGTTCTTAAAATAAAGCAATCCCTTATTTAATGTCAATGGTTCAGTAATTTTAGCTCTTATTAAATATAATAGTGCTTATAAGCTAACACATTGACGGTTATAACAGGTTTTTGACATTACCAGTATTTTTTCTTTGCAACCAACTACCTACACTGTTACAAAAATGCAAATGCAAAGCCTGCTCTGAATCATAAAGCAAAAATATACGGTACTCCCCACCCAAGAAAAGCGCCTTTCCGTGCTTTCCAAGAATACTTCGATACTCAGCATCACTCCGTTTCGCTAATACAATGAAATGCTATGAACCAGTTATTTATAAAAAAAAAAACAAAAAAAAAATTTTTTTGCCGATGACCATAGCTCAAAAGTTGATGTTGCCTTCATTTTCGGAGGACCTATCGTATGAAAACGATCCAAGACTTCAGGAAGGTTCCTGGCGACCGGAATCGTGTACACATACGAACAAACATCCCCCGCACAGCACGTTTAGGCACCCCCCAATTGATCTAGTGGGCTGAGATCTTCACCAAAAGATCCGCACCGCCGAGACGGAGATTTGATATAGTGGGTTCATTAGTCGGTTGGCTCGAATTTTAGAGATATTTGACTCAAGAGTGGTTTTCGATATGAGGGAATTTCAATACTTCGTACACTTCGTGTCGAAGTAAAAACAGACCATATATCTGTACTTGACTATATACAACTTAAAGTCAGTAAACACAAATTTAGACAAAGACAAAGCTTCAAATTTTTTTATCCAAACTTGATATTTTTACCGTATTTCTATTTGAATTAAAATGCTGAAGTGTCTTATAGTTATTTTATTTCCCTAACGTTGCAGTTTTGATTTACTTGAATATTTAAATTTTCCCATCTTTTATTTGAAGCCAGTATGGCGCATTTGTGGTACTCGATTAATATAGGGACTCTAATAGGGAATACAGTACCTTTATATAGACAGTGGCGACAATGGGGTGTCGTATTTTTGATTGGCTCCCCTAGATTTAGCCGCCATGTTTAGGCTAAATCGCCTGTGATACGTGTTATACTTTTGGCAGTACTGAAATGTATTGTCAGTCTATGTCAAATTTGAAGTTAGTAGGTTAGGTTTGGTTTTTTATTTGACACAGACTGACGCAAATCTTAACCTGCAAATCTCGAATGTTTTCAGTACAGCCAAACGTAAAACACGTATCACACTCGACTCTTCAAAAATGAACACCCGTTAGTGGTTTGCCTAAATATGGCGGCGGGGGTGTGGCTTAGTTGTATTGTCGCCACTGTCTATATAAAGGCACTGTAATAGGGAACACTTCCTAGAGACATCTATTAATTAATAATGGAATGTACATAACAGTACCCTACTACTTTTGCTTGTTAACTTGATCTGTATTTTTTAAAACTTCCACAAATAAACCTACTTTATGTATTGATTTATTAGAAATTGTGTTAAATGTCAACAAAAACAATAAACTCAGATTTCACGATGCATCTAACCCTTTAAACGTCAGATTTTGACATTTGAGTTAATAAACACACTAAATGCTTTTAAATTCTTACAATAGGTGGTTGTAGGAAGTGTTCCTTATGTGCAGGCCATAATGTACTTGTACATTTCATAGCCAGTACCTATATATAGGAGAGTATTGCCCCGTTCGCCATATTTACTCCTCTGATATGTGCGTCATTTTGAGGTTTGTAACACAATTCCGTCAACGAGATGTTTGTTGGCAATCCAAAACTTTACTTAACATTGGCAAGACTGTAACTTAATGTCAAATTCCAGGTTAGCAGGTTAAGTTTTGCGTCAGTTTTGACACAAACAAAGTGGCCTACATCATAATTTTAAATTATCGGGGGGAGGGGGGGGCTGATAGTCCTTAAACATCAATTACTTTAGACATATCATTTGTTTACTAAAAATTTAAAACTGGCTATGTTCGGTTTTGAAACCACTCACCCGGTATATATCAGCCTAATATAATTTACCTGAACTAATCAAACTTAACCTCACCTAACATAACATTTTTAAACGTTTCTTTAGTCTAAAAGCAATGCTCAGCTGCGTACATTCAAAATATAGTGTCCAGAAGAGCTATTAAAATACAGGCATTTTGCAAACAGTGAAAGATAGCGATTTGGTTTGAGTAGCCAAAATGTTCAGCATCTTATCTTGGTGCTACTACAGCGCACCGAAGCAAACATGAAAGTTAGAAAATATGCAAACTGCAAGTTAAATCTCAAATGTTTTTGGCGGAAGGATAATAAACTTATCACGCTCAAGAATACTTGATCGGTACTTTCAGACATAAACATTGTCAAAGTTACCTCAAATAGATATGTCATTTGTGTTGACAGATTCTGTATTTTTGCAGTATTCTACGTTACTCTTGTTTATTATAAACAGTTTGCCAACACTATTTTGCTCATTTTATTGGTGAAAATGGGTATTTTAATTAAAATCTTAGCACAGCATTAGTCGCTGTATGAGCATTTCACTCACATTTTTACAAAATTGATACCCATTTTATTGCAGAGGCAGGTATGCGCTTGTCCATTTTCCTAATCCCCCACCCTGTTATTTCACAGGGGGTGCCATTTCATATAAATGGAGACAATTATCGTTAACAGCATGGTCCCTTTCTTGCTTGCAAGTAATGTAATTCCAGACGAACAACATGGTTTTATACCAGGTAGATCAATCACAACGAATTTGCTAAGCTGTCTAAATATGTGGGCTAGATGTATTGACCAGGGTGAATCCATTGATATAGTGTATCTTGACTTTAAAAAAGCATCTTGGCATTCGAGGCCCTTTACTGGCATGGATAGTCATTTCTGACCAACAGAACCTACCAAGTAAAAATAGGAGAAACCTTATCAGACACTTACAACATCATGAGTGGAGTGCCACAGGGCTCTGTTCTTGGTCCCCTACTTTTTGTTATCTATGTTGCAGACCTCAGACAGTTGATTGTGTCTACAGTGAGTGTATTCACAGATGATACGAAATTCTTTGCCAACCCATTAATCGAAAGTGAAATCATTCAAGAAGACTTGCAAAGAATCCTTAAGTGGACTGAAGAATGGCTACTAACGCTAAACAAAGAAAAATGTACAGTGCTTCACATGGGGAAAAACAACCTGCATCTTCACTATAGGTTAGGAAATGAAGCAGTTAAAGATGTCACATCGCAAAAGCACTTATCTCCCTATTTTGAAAAAGACATTACCCTACTGGAAAATGTACAGCGAAGAGCAACAAAACTACCAGTCGGCTTCCACCACTTACCTTAGGAAGAAAGGCTTAATAGGCTCAACCTAACGCCCCTGAAGTCTAGACGTGAACGTGGTGACCTAATTGAAATGTACAAGATTCTCACCAGTCAGTACAATTGCAGTGGTTTAAGTGATATGTTTACATTTAGTGAAAACCCTCAATTACATGGTCATAGTGCAAGGATCGTTTCTCTCTTAATACGCATAAATATTTCTTAACGAACCGTGTGGTGGACTCATGGAATCGACTTCCGCATGAAATTGTGAGTGCCGAGACCCTGAACTCGTTTAAAAAAAGATTGGACAATTTTCTGCGACAATCAGTACCTGTGTTATGTTGTGTAAATATATATAATACTTGTTTTTTTTTTATTTCTTTTGCAATGATATTAGAAACATCTATTGTGTTTAACTTAGGCATTTAGTCAACCAAACCCATGTACAGGTATAAACAGCTGATAACTGTCTGCCTTCAATGTGTAAATAAATAAATAGCGCTCAGCGCCTTTGAGACAAATTATTTGCAGAGTGCATGTGGGAGGTGTGAGCGATTCTCTCATCATGCGGCCAACCATGTTTGATTTTGTGTTTGTGTATTTTTCTCAAAATTTTTACTTTTCAATGAGCCATGGGAAAAAAATTGATTTCCAGCTAAATGAGCAACTCTATTTTGATGATCAAAATGAGAGACTGAATGACCCAGAAAGCTCATAACACAGACTCTCACAGTTCAGCCTCTGAAATAATGGCTGAAGATAATGCCTCTTAAAATGTTCCTGTTTACCACGGAAAAGACAAGGTACTGAAACAACTTCCTCCTGTTATTGGTCGAACTAGAAGACACAATTTAGTTACCCACCTTCCATGTGTGAAACCTATTGCGGGAGATGCCAAGTCTCCTTTGGAAGCTGGAAACTGTTCTTCTCAGATGCTACAATAAAAGAAATTTTGACAAACAGATATCTGCCAAAAATTCACAAAAATTATGATTGGGGACGGGACTGTCCCGACACAAGCTTTGAAGAAATAAGAACTCAGATTGGTCTTCTTTATCTAGTCGGGGTGAAGCAACGTCAACAAGTGAATATTGCAGAAATATAAGCCAATGATGGTATGGTTACTGAGTGTTTTCGTATAACATTGTCCAATGGAAAATTTTATCTGCATTAAGATTTGAGAATAAAAATCACAGAAATCAACACAAACTACTTGACAAGTTGGTTCCAATAAGAAACCAATTTGATGATTTTGTCAAAAAGTTGTAAGGCACATTACTAAATTGGCGAAATACACCATGGCTGATGAGATGCGCGAAGCTTTTTAAGGATGCTGCAAATTCCATCAGTATATTGCTAATAAACGAGCCCAATACAGCATAAAAATGTATGCTTTAGTTGACGCTAAAACATTCTATACCTCTAATTTAGAAATAACAGGTGGGCCACGGGAGCGGGAAGTTTTGAAAATGACGTATTTCAGGAAATATTTGTATTTCATTAAAACAAATTATAACAATAACAAGACAAGTGTAGGCCATTTTTATTTCTTAAAAATTATGCTTTCTAAATGGCCTCCCCTTCTCTCTATAGACTCTTGAAGCCGAATGTTGAAATTCTGCATAACACGACGCAACATATCCAATGCAATAGTAATTTCTTCCCGAATTTTTATTTTTAGTTCCTGACTATCTCGTGGTCTATCAACGAAAATCTTGCTTTTTAGATAGCCCCATGAAAAGTAGTCACATGCCGTAAGATCTGGCGATCTTGAAATGGATTCGAAATTGCCGCTGTGCTGCGACCACGCAATCATTATTTTTGTAGTATAATTTAATCACAAAAGAAGGTTGTTCGCCGGACCACTATTCCATGATTACTAAATGGCATGAACTAACAAATGATGTAACAAACAAATCCACGGCAACCTACGCATAGTAACGAAGTAATAACATTTTCAAAACTTCCCGTTCCCGTGGCCCACCTGTATATGCTTGGAGACAGCCTGATGGACCTTAACAATTAGACAACCAAGTAACAAGCTTAATCAAGCGAATCACCTCTCCAATTTACAACAAATGCAGGAATGTTACTATGAATAACTGCTTCACCTCGGTGCCGTTAGCTGAAGACCTTGTAATGAACCATAGAACTACTGTCGTTGGAACATTGCTATGTAAAAATAAGACAATGATACCTAAATAACTTCTCAATAAAAAAGAAGGTCCCACACGAAACAGCATGTTAATTGAAAGAGGAGAATTTGGAGATATTTTGACAGTTGTCAACAAGACGGGACGACCTGTCATACTGTAGGGATAAGTATAGAAATCCTTCATCAGACATTTCCCAATCGACTAATTTCTCGAAACGGTGATCTTAATTGACCTTCGAGATCTCCTGATATTTCTGTCCTAGACTTTTTTCTCTGGGGATATTTAAAGGGCAAAGTCTTCATGAGTAGACCCAAAAATATAGAGAAGCTCAAAAGAAATATTCGGCAAGGAATTGAAGCTATTCCACAGGACATGCTTCAAGAAGTTATGATTTTTCCAACGCTTGGAAGAATGTGTGGAGAAGAAAGAACATGTAACGGATACAATATTCAAGAAGTAAAACTCCCATACTTACTGTTTAAGATTCCATTATAGTTATTTATGTATTTAAAGTCATTATTGTGTTATTGCTAATTAAAAATGAACAAATCATTTTGGCTTTCACTGTACATTATATGCTCCTGATTTTCGAACGAATCTGCTGGCAATTGCGAAAATCGTTGACAAAGACGAAGTTTTGTTTACCAAATATACTGCGTTTATTCAAAATATCAGTGGAAATGTCAAAATGATAGCAGACCATCTCGGACATGTAAATTTCAAGGATTTGGAGATGAACAAGAAAAATCTTGTCTACGATGTCAAAATAAAAAGTGACGTAAGTACAAGCCCATGCAAATCTTGCATTGCTGGAAAGTTTACATCAGCTACCTTCCTGAGATGTAATGAATGCTCCAAGAATCTACTGGACATAATACATCAGATGTGTGTGGTCCAATGAGAATTCAATCAGAAGGTGGTGCCCGTTATTTTATCACTTTTACAGACGACTATAGTCGTAGAACTGAAGCATACCTGATAAATATACAGTGAAATCTCCCTTACCGGACACCTCTCTTACACGGACATTTTGTTGGGAACCAACTTGCTTGCATTAACTTTACTAATAGAATTTTCTCTATTACACGGACACTCTCTTAAACGGACACGGACACCAGTTTTCGACAATTTTTAGACTGTGAATCTCTTGTACGGACACTTCAAAATGCAGGCCCAGCTAATGTCGTGAGGCGTCAAAACAATCCACAAATAATTTAATGACCATGTTCTTAAATTATAGAATTCTTTTGCAATACGGGCGGTATTAAATCAACTCAAATCAGCGTTATGACTGCAGGAAATTCGAAACTTTCATTACCCTATGCGAGATATTATTACAAAACAATCCATGTCGCTTGATTTTAGAGGCCTGCCATTCAAAACTACTTTGCCTTTTGCGTGGGCATCCATTATAATAAAAATAAAAATAGGAAGAATTGTTCCTGCTTGCTTTTATGGAAGGAAAGAATAAGAAAACTAGGCTCAGGGCCCCCCGGCCGTGAAGTCTGCGAGTATCAAGTTATGCCACTGTAATCAATTTGAACCAGAGGACGATTTACCCTTATCAGTAATGGCCGAACAGTATAGAAATATCCCGGAAATCGAAGACGTCGACCCTGACGAATTTATAAACATTTACAAAAAAATTATCGTGAAAGATGATGTAACTGAAATTTCAGGTGAATCAGCTGCCGTTGATGTGCAGTTGGCAGAATTAGAAAATGATGGCGACTTAGAAATTTGTGAGAATGTAATCAAGACCTACACGAAAGCATTAACAGTGAACAATTTTAATCGCTTTGCTAAAGAAAGTAATGACTTTTAAAGTATTCAAACTGTCAAAATATTTAGAAATCCATGTGGAAAGTATAATAAGCAGTCAGAAAAAACCCTTACGTCAAATGAGTATTTTAGATTTTGTAACAATTATTACATAACTTTGTTTCAATTATTTTATTATTATCTGTATTGTTAGCGCATATACCTTTGCATAATACAACTTTTTTAAACATAAAAATGGATTTTTCCCTTAAGCGAACGCCTCTAATAACCGGACACTGTGCGTGTACACTTATGGGAGATTTCACTGTATATCTATCATAAATCTGATTTTGTATCAAAGTTTCAGAAATACAAAAGCCTTGTGAAAATGCAAACTGGAAGAAAAATTAAAGCAGTGCAGTCTGACAATGGCGCAGAGTTCTGCAACTCGAAAATGGATAAGATATTCAAGGAATCTGGAATTCAATGTCATCTAACTACAGCCTACACGCTGCAACAAACCGGCATAGCTGAGCGAAAAACAGGACACTGGTCGAGTCAGCCCAATGTATGCTGTTCGATTCCGGTCTTCCAGCTTCATTTTGGGGAGAAGCCATCGTATCAGCAAATCACGTACGTAACAGGGGCATTTCTAAAAGTATCTGTGGAGACAAGTTGTACAAGTATTGGACAAGAAAAGATCTTGATATCAGCTACTTGCAAATCTTCGAATGCAGAGCATACATCCTGAACAAGTCGAGTAATTGAGATAAATTTGATCCAAAAACTGTTGCAGGGATATTTGTCAGATATTCCAATATTTCTCGAGGTTATCACGTGTGGATTCCTTCAGAACACAAAATCCGCATAGCAAGGGATGTTAAATTCTTTGACGAATTCGAAGAAAATAAATACGAAGAAATTACTACCAATGAGATGTTAAATGGACGATTCAGATTTTTCAAAAAATTAAACAACAGATCCCGCCAGGGAACTTGAAACTATTATAGATGGTGACGATGTTAACGACACCACAACTTCAGTAGACTTGTCACAAAGTAAAAGACAAATCAAGATGAAAAACGGTTTCATCGATGAGGTAAGTTCACCGAACGAAAATGTAAATCCAAACTTGGCGGTTGATTCCAATAGAGGTTGGGGTAGACCTCATAAAGTCCTCACTGGACACCTAGGAAGACCCAAGAAGCAATACTGCACGGTTAAGAAACAAAGTTCTCTTCGTACAGTCAGCTTATTAGAAGACGACCACGAGGCAAATGGCAGTCATAAGTGGCACGATGCTGAATTCATCATGACTACGGAAATTGCATTTTTGCATGCAATTACCGGTGCGGATAAGGAAGAATGGGAAGAAGCTACATTGTCTGAAATAAAAAATCTGACCAAAAATGATCTCTGGGATGTTATGAATAAGCCTATCGATGGGAAGACGGTTGGTTGCAGAACAATACTTCGTAACAAATATGCCACCGATGGAACTACAAAGTAAAGCAAGGTTTTACTCAGCAACCAGGAATTGATTTCAACCAAACTTTCACACCAGTTGCTCGGTTGAATTCACTGAGATTGTAATGGTGTATTTTTCCAGTGTGATTTAGTGACCTTATTTACTTTCAGGTGGTAACGCTCCTATCCTGAGTTACAGGGGGTGGAAGTTAACATGGGAAAGTCAAAAGTTTAGATTTTGTTAAAATTTTAAAATCCTAGAATATTCTACTTCTTACTTCTTCACAAGAATATTTTCCTAAATAAATTTATTGCTATTTACGTTCGTCTCACTCTTAGCCAAATAATCATTACTTACATTTTTTGACATACTGCGGTTACATAATTTGTAACTTTTCACCTGACCTAACCTAATCAAAGAAAATGTAATCTGTAAGAAACTAGAAACTGATCAAATCAAGATTTTCAAACTATGGAATTTTGAAGTGTTCCAATTAAACCGTGTTCTCCTCCTTGTGTGAACCTTTTAGGATTTAAAAAAACAAAAAAAACTGAAACGTTTTCCCATGTTAACTTCCACCCCCCATAACTCCAGATGGAGGCGCTTCCGTACGGAAGTGCACATTTTTGAAATGTTCGTAGAAAGGACTGTAAACTTTTCAGCACGATTGGGTGTCACCATCAAACTGTAGTCGACCCACTCACTGTTCTTGGTGAATACTGTTTATACACTCACCGGCATAAAAAAAGGAGCACTTGCATTTTTTGATTAGATTTTAAAATGTATCCCTTTGTGATGTTTTATTATTACATTTATTATTATACATTTATTATACATTTAACATTATAACATGTATAATAATAAATGTAATAATAAAACATCACAAAGGGATACAATTTTAAATCTAATCAAAAAATTCAAGTGCTCCGTTTTTCGTGCCGGTGAGTGTACTATAAAGCCATTTTATTATTTCTACTTTTTCTTGTGTTGAATATGCTATATTAATGACTATTCAACACTATAACATATAAACCAATCACATTGCAGACATTTGCTTTTTTCAACCAATAACAGCAGTATATCACTGAATATTGGGCACCATGCAAAATATTCACAAAACAATGTACGTACTCAAAAAAAATAGCCTTGTTGCGAAGTATCGCTTAGCAACGATGTTCTGTCCTTAGTGATATCGCTAGGTTACGTAACACTAAACCCCAACAAACTGTGTGGCTTGTTTTAAAAATTTTAAAATGTTGTGTTTTGGAAGTATTCCGCTGACTTTAATTGAGAATGAATAATTATATTAATTGTTGGATTATTTTTCAATAAAGTTAATCTTTATGTATTAATATTGTTAAATAGTCATCCCAAATACCACTCGAAGTGGATATATATTTTTTAGAATATTTTGCCATTTCCATAGAAATAATTGCAAATTTCACTCAACAAAATCACATTTAAATGTCACTCGCCTTCGGCTCGTGACATTTTTGATGTGATTTTGTATCGTGAAATTTAAAGGCAATAATTTACATGGAAATGACAAAATATTTGTCAAAAATATATCCACTGCTTGTGGTATTACCCTTGATTATTACACACACCTGTCACATGACTGATATCATCCCATGAGAACCATGCATTTTTTGAAAATCGACCCATCCCGAACTGATTACCTGATAAGAACCCTTGGGCTGCTTATCAAGCGATAAGCGCCCTATGGATGATTATCGACCCAGTAGATGATGTCATAATTAGAAATAGAAATGCAAGAAACAAGCATGAGTTCGTATTTAGGGGATTACCCCGCCTGAATCCAGCAAACAGTGGAGGTACGTGCATTTTTAGTGGAGCTTGTCTAAGCTAGAACACTAGGCCCGCTCTGTAATGTTCACCCATCCAAGTATTGACTAAGCAGCCTGGAGCTTAACTTTTACAAGTGCCGTGAGATATACAGCACCACTCAGCCGTACTGCCGGCTACAATTAATTACAAACACAATAAATTGGAAGACGTTTTTTTATAATTGTAATGAGTTTACTGTAATTTTATTATATTTATCCATCGTAGCAGAACAAATTTTGTGGTCACCAAGTGACTAACCAATCACTTAATTTTAATTAGCTTAAAAAATTATATTCTAATTGGTATACTGTTAACTATAAAAAATGTAAAATCCAAAACCACTTACCAGTATCGTCTTTTAAATCTTCTTTGGTTATCACAATCTGGTTTCCATTGAGTTGCATTACATCACCTTCCGAGCTTCTGGAATGCCCGTTAGTTTTGGTCTCTTCCTTTAAAGTAGGAATCGTAACACTTTTGGGTAAAGCACTATCGTTACATTTTTTTGGACTAATTATAGGCAGCTGAGCTCGAAACTCTGGTCTTAAATGCCGCAATACTGGAAGCGTAGGGCTACTAGTGCTTTGTTTTAAATTACTCTCGCCTGAACTGCTCTCTAATGGGTTACCGGTGAACGACTTGGAGTGTTTATCTTCCTCTATACTAATCTTTGAAGAATGCTTTTGGCTCTCCGACTCTGAAGAACGATTTTTTTGGCGTTTACTGATAAAAAAACCTTGAGCAAGGGCACCGGGGCCATACAGCCGCTCTACACGCTGTTGAATGAATGACTTTTTCTCTACTCCATTAGCAAATTCTTTGTAAGCACTCTCCGATAACGTTCTACCACTTCCATTTGTGATGTAGCTTGTATTTTTGGTCTCGAAACTAACGCATCTTTTCATAAAATAAAAAATAATTAAAACTTAATATAAATCTCAATATAGTGACGCACTTGCTGTGAATTCCATTTTGATGTCCATTTTCCACACAACCATCAACTGAATCACTTGCAAACATACTAGAAACGAAACTTCTACTCTCTTTGCTCATAAAGCTGGTAGATCTTGTTGAAGACGAGTAAAACTCATGTCTGGTCACCAACTGTTCTTCCATGCTCTGGCTGTTCTTTGGAGTATCTGGTGTTATAATAGGAGTGAATTTCTGGTGAGGTAAAGGAACAACGTTTGGAGGTGATAATAAATTATTGCGAATGCTGTATACAGGGGTGTTTCTGTTATGAGGGTTCAGATCATCATACAGTCTGTGTGGAGAAGCGTCTCGGGATCTAGCTAGCCTCTCGGGGTCGTAGTTAGTAGTCGTGGAGTACCCGCTAACGGTACAGGCGAGGCTGAGGTATGATGGAAGGTGGGGTTGGGGTTCAGGAGTGGGAAGACTTACACTACGTAGGGTACCCACTGATGACTGCTCCGACCAATCTAGAAAACGATATGTAAATTAATACAGGTCAACAAATCGATTTGAAATGATCTTATTGTAACACAAAACTAAATGCCTCGTACAGAGGTGGGTAAGAGCCTTGGACTCGACCATAAATTACAACCTACTGCAGTTCAAAGCAACAAGCGAGTCATAGACAAAGAACAGGTAGCTGTGGCAAACACAAAGCACATATCACTACTAAACCCACATTTTTGTTGGTAATCAAAAGCTCACATGGATTTATTAAATATACCAAGTTAGAGAATTGGCATTATATAATAGACGAAAATCTCAGCTTAAACACTGAAATTAGGCTTATAGAATTTCATTTAACAGACCTTTTTATAAATTGTACTCGTAAATGCAAATAAATTAGTTGCTAATAAGCTGTCATTGATAAAACTGGTTTTAAACGTTATTTCAACAAATTAGAATTGTTTATTTTTCTAGTAGTATAGCTGGTTAACTGTTTCTGTAATAGTTGTCTATTTCTTCCATTTCGAGATTGATGTACTATATGTAATGCAACTATCAAACTATAAAAATACATTTTAATTAATGTTGCCTAGCTTAAAACAGAGAGTCAAGTTGCATCATATGGTATAATTCTTTTATATTTGCAGCTTTATGAACTATTTTGTTGAAAAATAATACATTTTTCGTATGCCTTAGTGGTCGGTATGTTATATTTTTTTATGGAACCATCTGAGGTTGATGACTGAAGAAACTGGGATGAATTAATTTTCAAATTATTTAATTTTACATTAAAAAAATTATAATAATGGATTTACAGGATGGATGGATTAAAAAGAGAATTAAGTACAATCTAGTGGGAGATACACTGTTAAAATGATTTGTTTTTTAAATCAAACTTTACAAGTGTGTACAAACTAGAATTGAACAAATTACATAGGCATAAAACAAGAATATTTGCCAATAAAAGTAAATTATAACTCATGGGACAGATGTGGAGCATTTTAATAGTAAATCTCTGGGAAAACTGCAGAATCCGGGGCCAATTCCCCTCCTATTGTTAATATCAACTATTATTAACTGTTTCTCTAGTAACCTTAACTAAAACTATAAGGGAAGCAAGTGAAAGGAGGGAAATTAGCCCCACATACTGCAGTTAGGAAAACTTCAGTAAAGCGTCCCCACTGGGTTTGACGTTTGTCACGCAAGCACAGAAAACCCCCGAAAAGCAGTGGTTTCGAAACAAATGATAGAACATTGTGTACTACGTACACACAAATCTTAAACTACAGCTAACCTAAAATTATAGCTCCCAGACCAAAAGACTCACGTATAAGTGTGTTTATATACACGCGCACATATATTTAAAAAAACTCCTATTCGACCGTGTCGATTTCATTAAGCGTGGTTTTTGCCAGTTCGGATCCGTTGAAAGGACGAGTTGAGAGCCACTGACTTACAGAACCATTCCGCTTGCGCGAAGACTGGGGACGCTACATTGAAGTTTAGCCAAACTGATTTACATTTCAAGTGATTAAAATGAAATTGAATCCTTCCTTAAACATATAAACAAACATGGTCATTGCGCTACATGAAAGGGTTGCACAGACCCACTGGGCAAATTTCAATACATGTCACATTTTCTACGAAAAGCGTTACAAACCTAGGGAGACTTAACTTGTCAAAAAAATCAACCTGGAGATTTCTTTCCACAAGATATTTAAAAACGGGAGCATCTTTTTAAAATATATATAGCGAATAAAAACTCAACATAAAATAAAGACTTTCCTATAAAACTTAACACAACATAAATAAACAATTAAAAACAGAATTACTCTCGATGTCAATATAATAGCCTCAAATGACTTGATTTAAAATTTTCAAGTTTAATTTAGTGTTAAGCTATGCTTTAACTACCTCCAATTTTACTAGTTTGCACGCACCAATCCACAAATTATTCATAATGGCGAAAAGTCACTCAACATCGGCACTGTCCAACTATATTTTAATAAATATAACTTTAAACAAATTTGTGAAATCTTAACAAATTTTTGGACAACAGTGAATTTTTGTTGTATAAAGAATTGTCAATTTCTTTCATGTTTACATGTGTAAAATATTTGAGAAGAGAATTTTCATAACACAGGTGGCAATGAAATTGCTAGAAACTTTTGCAAGTTGTAGTCATGAGAGTTTGAAATGTTGTTTTTAATTGCTCTGTACATGCTAAAGTGTGCGTCCTTCATGTCCTCAAAAAACTCGCACATAGGAAAGTAGCGCTCGACCACAGTTGTGATCCGCCCCTTAATGCAATTGTGGCACTATGAGACAGAGGACCCTCAAGGGAGTCTAATAGTGGTGGTCCCGTATCACTGAAACTCCCCCTCACGGAGGTGTGGGGGCTGGAAGTTAACATGAAGAAAAGTACAAAATTCGATTTTTTTTAAATTTTAAAAGCCTAAAATGTTCAGCTCGTTGAGGGAAACAAGGTTTAAATGAAGATCAATTTGCATATTTGTTCGTTTTGGAGAATGAAAATCGTGATTCCATCAGTTTTTTCAGCTTCTTACAGATTAAATTTCGTTAGGTTAAGTGTGCTTTCCACATGAGACGCCCCAAGATCAGACAGAACAGGAAGCATTTCAACGTAGTTTTCGTTAGATTAGATTAGGTTAGGTTACAAAATCAGACAAAACACGAAGCACCCCGATGTAATTTTCACTAGGTTAGGTTAAATTAGGTTAGGTTGGAGGAAGCATGGCAACCTAGGGAAGTGACTGAAGAGGATGTGCAACCTTTCATTGAGAAAGTACTGAAAGCCGCAGCAAGATCGCTAAGAAATAAGCAGGCACCAGGTACGGGCAACTTACCCCGGAAATAACCAAACTGGTAGCGAAGGCAGAGATAGAGTACGTGTTGCAAGTGCTCAACAACACATGAAAGTCGGAAGAGTTTCCACCAGAACGGAAGACTGCAAGACCGGTTTTGATACCGAAGACAGGAAAAAAAGGGACGACCCAACAGGGTAAGTCGATATGCCTGCTAAGTACGATTGGCAAGTTGTGCAAAAATAATAACAGCAAGGCTGAAGAAAGGGTGGAACTAAAGAGGTGGGTTATCACTAAATCAGCTTGGATTTTGCAAGGAACATCGACTGTGACAGCTGCAGGCTGCGGTGAAAATAAGGGATGTAGCACAAAAGGAGATGAAGAAAACCCTAAAAACAAGGGAATGTCAAAAATGCTTACAATTCCATAAAATATGAGTGAACAATGGAAGGAATCCTACCATCTCACCTAATAAAAACGATGTAAAGCTACCTGCCGAGCAGGTATATAGAAATAGAGAGTGACGAAAGAAGAATGGTAACAGCGGGAGTGCCGCAAGGATCAGTATTAGGACCACTACTCTGAAACATTGTATATGACGGTGCGCCAGAACTAGAATACCCAAAGGGGGCAAACGTGATTGCCTTTGCTGATGACCTGGCAGTAATAGCAACAGGGAAGGAAAAAATGGAACTCCAAATAATGGTTAACGAAACACTGGAGACAATAAACAGATGGATGGGAAGAGTAGGGCTTAGCTTAGTACCAGAAAAGACAGAGATAGTGCTGCTAACAGGCAGGAAAAAGCACGAACCATTTTACTTTATACTGGACAATAGTGTTATAGAGCCAAAGAAGACAAAGTATTTAGGAATAGCCTTCGATGAGCAACTGAGCTTTGGGCAGCACATAGAGAATGTTACGACCCGAACCTTACGGGCACAACAAAATACCGGCGGAGAATCACGCAAGTCATCGCGGTTGTGAATGATTGAACACAACGAATATAATTGTAATAACACTTTATTTACAATATATATGTTACAGGAAATGTATGAAACCTAGGAATTGTATACAATTCCTAGGAAATGTATATAATGCCGAGCCAATTTAGGAAATGTGTATGCATTTCCTAGGCATTGTATGCAATTCCTAAATGGTACTAGGAAATGTATGAAAATCAACATTATACTGTAGAATTTGTGAATGAATGAAAAATAAAAGACAGATGAACTGAGATTTTCCTTAGCAGTGTGACGATTTGTTAGTGCTAGTAACCTAACCTAACCTAACCTAACCTAACCTACCGACATGACATCCCTAATTTAACACATTTTCGATTCCAGGTTAGGAAATGTATAAAATTCCTAGGAAATATGTATAATAACATTTATTTCACACATTTCCTGACGATTTTAGGCATTATATACATTTCCTAGGAATTCTATATAATGACGGATTACATACATTTCCGGTAACATATACACCAATGTAAGACTAAGAACGATAAAAGCGGACTGTATAATTACAAATTTAAAATTGCCGGTACGGAATATAGAGATGTATATCTCTCGGTGTCTTAAACGTGACTGTGGTCGTGTCTGTCTCTTCGAGCCCAAGAAAACTCGGACACTCGTTAAACCACCCCTTTAGGGGTAGGGGGAAGGACATGCTTGACCATCGCAAGAGAGAGAGGCATTTTGCCGAAAGCTCTAACAATAAACTAATAACATCCGTCTTAAATTGCAGATGGTATTTACAAATGACATGCAAATCCAAGATTAGAATCTTAAGTATGATAGATTGCTGAACAGCGGGAGATGAGCAAGACTTAAATTAATCTGGCAGCAGCTCCTAATGCCACGAACAATTTCTAGGATATTTCTCAAGTAAATATTAAATATGATGCTTCAACAGAGAAGATAAGAGAAAAAGTCATGAAATGGTCAACAGCTTTAATCAGGATTACGCCCAGAATCCGAAGACCCGAACAAAAGGCTGCTGGGAGCAGTGGTGAACTCTATAATCCTTTATGGGACAGAGGTCTGGAGAAAAGTCAAGAACGTCCAAAAACATAAGAAAAAAGTACGATGTGTACAAAGAAGGATGGCAGTACATAAAAGTAGGGCGTACAGGACTGCCAGCTCAAGATAAAAGTGAGAATAATCTATATTGAACCGCTAATAAAGGAAAGAGCAAAAGTAGTAAATGTAGTAAATGGAATCGACAAAAGAAGAAATACTAAGGGCAGTAGGAGAATGGATAATCTCGTATCGGGGAAAACCAGTGATGAAGAAAAATGGTAGAAAATACAAATAGAAATGACGACAATAATCGAGGAAAAAGAAGAGATGGAAAGAGACAGGAAAAGAGAAAAGAAAAGAGAGCAGGCAGATAGTTAATTAAGTAGTTTTAGTCTTAATTAATTAGGTAAAGTCTACACATTACCTTTTTTCTGTGACGTCAGAAGTAACAAAACATAGCGTTAAAAATATATGTCTTATATTAATATGAAATTTAAAAAAATCATATTTAGATCACAGATAGTTGATATCAGAAGGAATTTGACATAAAGTACGTTTTTTCCTATAAAAATTTTGAAGGTCAAAGAATTTGGGGTTTATGTTGGCATTGCTTGGATTTCTTTAAAAATTATATATTGGTAGAATTTGTTTTAGTAACTTTTTAGAACTAAAAATTCGTGGGAAATTTAAAATCTGATATTAAAGGAGTTTTGTCTTTAGGTAATCTTTCGTAAACTTCTTCTTCTGGCGTGTTAGACTGCAGATCCAACAGTTCCTCTGCACACTTCAGAATTGCTTTTTTGCATTTAATTTTAAAAGATTCCGTTTTTATGCATATTGATTTGTCAAAAAAGAAAAGCTGACAATTTAATTTTAAATGTCAAAATGACACAAGTCGTTTACAGAAAAATCTGACAAAAATAAAGTTTCTAATAATTTAAAAAAAGCAGTTTTGCCAATTTTATCTTGACCTTGAAAATTTTTATAGGAAAAAAACGTACTTTATATGATATTTGCATTGTCAAATCAATAGTAAGTTGGCACCATTGCTATTTTTCAATAGGTAATTTTTAGTTTATCGTATTGGTGCTACTTGCAAGCTCATATCTGTCAAACATTCCAAATTTCAAATTAATTATTATCAATTTATGTACAAAGTTTTTTTGTAATGGGGTATGTTGAAAAGTACTGATGCACAAAACTTACAATTGAACTTCCTTGATCGTATTTAATTCACTAACTATTTTGATTTAAACAAATATTAAAATGATAACCTTAATTTTGATGTTTGACATTTTCATAACTTAATTCGTCGCCTGCGTTGATTAACAAAAAGCCTAGCAGCTAGACGAATGTGGGTAATATGCAAATTATGGCCACTTCATGAAACTGGTGCTGGTTGATTTGACAGATCACATATTTTCTCTTTACGTGATAGTCTTTATAGAAGTACAAGAATTTACCATATTTGATGAAAATTCATGATGAATAAATACAAGACATTTACAAAAATGTTTTAACCAAACACAAGCTTTCAAATTTGAAACGTCATATAGTGTGAACTAGCACCAATGGGCAAAATATGAACTAAATGTGGAAACAGCCTAGCTGGCACACTTTGTAGACGTTATAACATAACCTATCAACGCAAGCTACGGCTTAATTGCTCTAGCTACAGTCTGAAAAACACGTTGTTCTACAAGCACAGTTAAGAACTAGACACTCGAAGGATTAAAATCGAATATGTCTGATGAATTGTCTTCATTTGTACTTACTGGGCCAATATTAGAAAGGTTGCAAACTTTAATTGTATCCCATGTTTCTCCAATTGCTTTTCTAACCTCATTGATGTAGTTCCTTCGGTGGTCAATAGTAACCTCAGTAAGTACAGTCAGACCTCTCCGTTCGCGGGGGTTACGTTCCAGAAGAATGCCGCGAAGCGCAAAACCGCGATGCGCAAGTAAACACATAAATAATAAAAACGGGGTTAGGTTCCATTAACTAGATTTATTTATACTATGCAACCTCAAAAAACCAAAACTCTTCTGCGTTTTTTGTCTGGCAAATCTGAAGCAGAAACTTGACGTTTTGACAACATTGTTTTCCGTGTTTTCAAAATTAAACTCAAATGAATTTTCAGCAGAATTGCTCGAGAAGACAGTAAAGTTTGAACTAAAATTCCATACGTAACATAAGTCTGCCACTTGAATTTAGAGTTCGAATGTCCATTTGTTTATTCAAGTTATAATTTTACAATTTATTTCAGGTCCGATTTGGTACTAAGAGATTCAAAGAAATAGGCTCGATAAGTGTGTTTACAAGTTCGTGATAAATAATGTTATTTAGGTGTTCATGACATAAACCGCATACTTCTGCTTTATTTAGTTACGGCCGGTCTTATAAAGGTCACAAACCTGACGTTAACTTTAAATCGCTGTTAAAATAAACAAAAGCTCATCAAAACGTTGGCGCTTATGACATATTATTCATTAGTAAACAAATTTTTATGCGCTTTTGTTTATTTTAACAGCGAATTGAAGTTTACGTCAGATTAGTGGCCTTCATAAGACCGGCCGTTAGTGTGTGAAAGTTGAAACAGTTAACGTTGGCAATTCCATCCGCGAACGGCAAAGAAAAGGGAGCACAAAGGTGCACCGGGTAAAATCAAATCAGCGAACCGCAAAGCCGCGAACGGCGAGGTCTGACTGTACACGATTTCAAAAACGAATAGTTTCTTCTGGTTTTGAATTTGCAAAAGTTATTAAATAATCATATTTCCATTTGCATTCCGACCAAACTATTTCTGAGTATTGTTATAAATACGACAATATTCAAACCGGCTCGATCTATACTAATCAGCGCGACATTTTGAGTGTAATTTTGGACAAATGTCACATCCACAGCATTATAAAATAAGCGTTATTTAAAGCCGACGTAACCAAACCTTTCAGATTTTTGTTTCGCCCAGTCCCTTATAGTTAAATAAAGAGAAAAAATTATTACGTCACTGAAATAGTATATTGTCTAACTAGTGCTGAAAGTTGGATATTTCACACGAATGCGATAGTTGAGCCACGAGCCGAAGCAAGTGGCTCATTCGCAGAAGTGTGAAATATCCAATCAGCACGTGTTATACACTATACTTTTCCGACGACCACCTAAAATCAAATAAATTAATATTTGATTCTTTATAATATAAACCAAATTTACCACTTTTAACCGCAAAATGAAACAATTATTGCTTAAACATCAACTTAAATTGTCACACTATTTCTGTGCCATTAGCTTACTAGATTTTTGAACCGGCTTGTTTCGCGACTTGCGCGCTGTTTTATGCCGAATTGGCCGTGACGCTCTCGCGCATTTTAGTTGCTACGGGAGACCATGTCGCACTAGTGTTTCAAAACGGAAAACGCACACTCCACGTGACCTTTTCAGGTGACCTGTGCAATGTGTCACTTTCAGTAACAACAAGCCATGCCATTTTTGACATTTTTCGTAGTGGTCGTCGGAAAAAAGATAATGTGTCGACTTTAGTGTACATATCAAGATAGTAACTATAACACAAAATGTATGATTAACAATAGCAATAAAAACAAGTACCAAAAGGTAGTAAAACAAAGGGGCGAACACCACAAAATAATGCCTACAGCAGTTCCGAGGTGTTCACAGGGTCAGATGAGTCACATTGATCAGCCAGTCACGGCAGCAACATGTGTCAAAAAAAAAGGTTAGGTGAAAAAATATGAAACTAAAAACTGATTAAACTACGTTTTGCAAACATAACCAAATCGACTATTCAAAGGAAAACTACGAAATTTGGTAGTGTATTATTTAAATCTTGTATCCCTTGACAAGTAGAACGTGTTAGAATTTGAAAGTTTTAAAAAATCGATTTTTTTCACTTTTCCTCATGTATTCCCCCTCCCGCCGTAGGTAGCATTTCTGCACTGTAGGACCACCACCGAACTTCCTGGGCGGCCCTTTTGTTTCCTTGTCTCCTAATGCACCACATGCTGCATTAGAGGGCAGGACCATACTGCAGATTTTTTAAAAATAGTTATCTTTCATGAAACGATTGTCGATCTAATTTGCAAAGCTGATAAACGTCTGATGGCAGATGTCTTCAAATACAAGAAAATTGGTGATTTGAAGCGATTTAATATTATCTTACAAACCTCCATAATATAAATAAATGTCTGGTTACAGCATCTCCATTTCGTTTTTTTTTTGTTGAAGTCTAGAACCCATCAAATGAGTGAGGCTTACTGATTAGTGATTAATATAATCAATAAAAAGTCAAAACATCAAAATATTTATTATCCATGCTTCGGCATTCTTCATTGCACTATTCAGCAATAAAAATTTACAACTAAATTTCTCTTAAACACCGATACAATTATACTCATACTCGCTAAGAATTCATTTTCAGCTGCTGGTTTAACAACACAAGAAATCTATTCAAAATTCGTAACGCCTTTGTGTATAAATTGTTGCAATGTTACTGGTCATGCATGCCATATTAAATTTAAGGTAAGGATTCTGTTTCTGAATATACGCCAACAGCTTGTTCGTTTAAGCCAGTTAGAATAAATTCGCAGATGCAAATTCTGAAGGTCTGAAACAGAACTGCAAATCAACATCCCAAACAAAAATGATTGAGAAGACGGGTTTTAAAGCAATGCATTTAAAAGGTCAGGTATTCAGAAGGCTAATATGTGATCACCCCAATATAAAATTGGCATTTAATGTGGCTGACCCGTGTACCGTATACATAATGTTTTGATGATAGAAAAGATAAAATGGTGCTCGATGCACTTTCGGCGTCGGTCGCTTTAAACTGGTCTACATTGACGACTTGTTCAACTGTACGTACAATTGTTTTCCAGTTACATTTCCTGGAGTTAGATTAGCATTAAATTTGTCAATTATAATTACGGCTCAACCTCATTATAACACGATGTTCAGAGTTCAAAGCAATATAGCATATAGCAGTACAGTAAAGTCCGGTGAATCCGAAGGTCAGTGATCCGAAATTAACAGTAATCCGGAATGTCAACTGCGTACACATAAGAATAGCGTAATACGAATTCGGGCGGGTTCGGCAATTCGAATCAGCTTTAATTGGTCACAATTTTTGCAGATTTCAGCAAATTTTCGTTAAAGCCACTGAATGCGCATTGCTCAGTCGTTTGTCAATGCCAGTGAATGTTTTGCTTAACAGAGGCGCCGCTAAAACGTGCTCACAAAATGTTATCAATACGCAAAAAGTTGCTAATTAGCCTAACTTAAACATAGAATTCCTGAAAAAGCAATAGCGTTAAAATAGGGGATGAGATAAAACGGCAATATGAGAAGTAAAACCTTTGTCGTGGTTATTAAAAAATAAAACAATTTAAAACAAACGAAAATCTGCATTTTTTTGTGTACGTTTGAATGTTTCACTTCCTTCTTAACGAAATACGTTTTAGCGTGTTATTTAACTTTAGCAAACTCCAACATTTACCGTTGTTTTATCACACATTTATAATCTCAAATCTTGCGTTAGTTTAAACGTCGGTAAAATAGGCATCAGGTTTCGTCGATTTGGTTCTCTGAATAATTCACGTCGGAGGCATTGACGTAAATATTTCGTTGTATATTGAACTAAAGATACTCGAGTTTATTATGTGATACGGTAATCCGGATGTTTCTATTCTTCGAATTGAGCTCGTTTTAATTGATTCGGATTAACGGGACTTTATCGTATATAATTCTAAAATTTGTTCTCTCAGTCAACGTACAGGTGCTATCTAACTTCAAATACTTTATAAACGTAAAAACACTTTAATGGGTTACACTTGGTTGTTCTTGTTTTTATGAAAATTTCAATATAATGGATATAGTGTATTCGGCGAAAATATCTACACGAGTTCAGAACTCCAAATTTTGTATGTACATGTATTGTTAAAAACACGTCAGCTTACGTAAATTGGAGGCCTCCCTTACATGGCGTTACAAGCAGAATCGATCTACAATGGATCGCGTTATAAAGAGGTTGGGCTGTATTTTGAATATTAAAATGAAGCTTCGAAGTCCCGTTATTATTTATATTTATATACGAAATGTATAGTATACATATTTGTAATAAAGTGCCAATGCATAATTCTTGTTACGTTATGACCGTTTCTTCATCCAAATCAGTTTCGTTACGCCAGTATTCTGCTACAGTTATTTTTTTCCGATATCTAACAATAAAATGTTGCATCGATTTGGATGATACAGGTTATAATTGAGAGATGGGGGATTACTAGTGGACAAAACTGCATTAGAGAGTAACTCTTTAATAGGAATGATTTAGACAGGAAGAAAATAAAATCTGGATGGCCGTACAATGTTTAAAATTTTTTTCTGTCTTATAAAACATTACAAAGGCACAAAAAATACTAATGAATGTCTGTTTTTGGAAAAAAGTAAGATTTATCGGCCTCGCTATTAAAAAGTTACTCCTGATCTGTGATGCAACACCTATGTTTCATCCACCATTAGTCCACAGATAATAACCAATACCCCCTTGGAGTGTCATAGTCATAGTGAATATCATTTAAATAAATCCAAAGTGTTCTATTGCTATTTTTTTTTTTTTTTACTATTTATACGATTATACATATATATACACATTATACAGAGTAACTCAAAAGTCACGCAACCTGTATTAATAACATTTTCGGAATTCGACAACTAAATAAGTGTAATATGGTCGATTTATTTGAAACTCCAGGATTAGGAAACCTTTCTTGGAACTTTCTTTGGGCAGTTAGAAATATTTTTAAATGACAGATAACTATTGACTAAGTACACCCTCACGAATTTGGAAAATGACAATGTTAACCCATCAGTCAAAACGTTAAAAGGCGAAATAATGGCGCTTAAAATGTTAAAAGACAACAATGACATTCACGAGTACAAATGTAAAGGTATTCATTCATATTTATCAGCAGACTTACTTCTATCCAGTTATCACGAGGTAATTGATTATTATATTTTGAATTGCGTGAATTCTGAATCACTCTGTACTATTGATCTCTGCTTCAAAACACTATCATGAAAAACAATTATACGTATGCACTGTGATTGTCTCACAGTGGTGCATAACTCTTGATGATTAAATTGACACATTCTTAAATGTTGGTAGTGAATTCTTCTAATTTTACGTTGGAGATGCTAATGTGACGCGCGAACGGACATAGTAACGTAATGCGTCAAAAGATGTCGCCAGTCAACACTATTCTGACTCAGTCTGCCACGTGGCGTGGAATTACGTTGGCTGGTTTGTTGTTTTCTTTGACTTTTTCCAGGTGTCTGCAAGCGAGTTTATTGATGTACGTAATGGTTGGTAATAAAGAGTATGTGTGACGTCTTGTTTTCTCTTAGAGAAAACGGCATCTAAAATTATTTTAATACTTACAAGGAAGATTGAGGTATATCGCAAGTGTACGAGTGGTACTCGCGTTTCAAACGAGGTGAAATGTCACTTACAACGCGAATACCACTCGTACACACATACTCGTTATTATCAGCAAACACGAAAATCGCCAAACTTGCTTCGCACACAGAAAAAAAAAACAGTCAACCCAACGTCACGCCACGTGACAGACAGAGTCAGAATAATGTTGACTCGCAAAACTTCTCGTTTTTGATACCACCTCGTGCACAAATAGATTTAAACGAGCATTATTTGTATACCAAGCTCATCATAAGTTTTGTCTAGTTAATTAATTCAATTAAAAATCCCTACATGCAACGTATGTTGCGCCTGCGTCTCTGCGGCACTTTTCCATCGGCAACGATCGAGCGCACTTCATACGCGATCGGCCGTCGTGTCGCGTGTTCTTTATAACGCAGCGACAAGCAAGCCGTCTCGGATTCCGTAGCTTCGAACCCCACAGACTGCATTTCTTTCGTTGCGAATTAATGTAATTTGCATTGCTAAGTGTTTCCTTTTGCTGGTTCAGTATTATTAGCACACATTGAGATGTTTTTACGTATTTTGTACATATTTTTAAACACAATTTCTATATTAAAGACGTTAAAAACATTTCTTCTGTAACCTTTTATTTTCCATTCAAATTTAAAAATGCAAAAACTATTTTAATTAGCTCAAAAGCTAGTACATACTACATAATATTTTGATAATATATACTAGAGCCTTGATTTCGTGAACCAATGATTAATATGTATTATAGGTTGTATACAAGTAATGTACATACATTATACATTACACCATTGCATTGTTAATTAAATAACGGCCTTGGCTGTTATGGGTGCTATTTCGATCAAACAGACAGTACCGATATATGCAAAAGAGCAACAATTTCTAGAATTATGTATTTTATATGGCGTTTTTTTCTTTTAAGTGATAAATCAGATAGTATGAGAAATTAAGATAAGCTTCAGTTTAGTCATAGGTTATTCAGAGTGAGATCTTTTTAAAACCCACTTAAGTTAATTTGAATAGAGTTGAATTAAAGGTGATACTATAGTCATCTACTCTTTCTGTTTTGTTTTGTAGGTGACATGGGTCTATGGTACAGTTTGAATGATCGCAAAAACTATTTAAAATTAGTTTTTCAATTTTTCAAATAGCTCGATACTGACGAAATTAATAAGTGTGTAACTCACCCACCCTGTATAAAGCAGTTCATAACTCACTAGAGCGTCAATATTACGCTCCTCATTATGACTTCTCATGAGTGTAATGATTACAGTAGCTCTTTAGGCCCTAGGGCGTTATGGACTGCTTTCCAAGCTTGTTTTATTTATTTGTGTATTCAAAGTAGAAAGTAAAACGTTGTATGCACCAGGTGCATTAATTGATGTTTATACCCTTCAGGCGTCATATTCATAACGCCCTTGATACAGAAATAACTACAACGGTTAGGTCCAAATATCTTTAACATCTCTTTTAATGAATTTTCGAGTGCAGAGCTTAAACTTACATATTGACAACACACATTAAGTGCGTACATACTTCTTTTAGTTTTGTTTATTATACTTCGTGGTGTAGAGTTTAAACTTGTAAAAAGCGATTTATGGTTATGACACACATTTTGTGAACAAAAAATTAACCTTTACAGTGCCTTTTATCAGTATATCTAATGGCCTGACCGCTGTAGTCGAGCACTATAGCGAAAGTCCCGTGAATTACGGTGAACGATTATAAGTTGATGTGAATTATCTAGAATTTGAAGTAGAAAGGTCGACTGAATTGTCTTCTGAAGAACAATTACTTCATACATCAATATGAGTTTGAAATTGAGTTTTATTATAAAACATTGAAAACAATACCAACATTATTCTACTTGTTAATGGACTGTCGGAGATTGATGCCTAATGTTTCGTCTTTTAAAATATATCTGAAGTGGACGAAACGACATTTTCGTTTATATTTAAGCACATCTATTACTGCCAGCAAGCAACACCTACTACTGCGCATGCAACTAGAGCCACTATCAGCCAGTTTCAGCGAGAAACCGAGGAAAACTATGAGCCCCCCAGTGCAAGTAGTCTAACATCTACCAAGAACAAACCAGAACACACCAAAACATCTGGTACCTGTAATGTCGACCGAGGCGTCGGCGTCCAACGAGCAAGCACCTATCGAATCCACAGAGCGATCCATCATGGGACCAGGAGTGAAATCGGAGGAGTTTACGTTGGAAGGAGTGATATCGCCGCTACCGGTGGCACTACATCGCTTATCGCTCGAGTCGGCACTATCCAAGTCCGGGCTGCTCACGTCCGTGGAGGAATTTTCGGAACTGAACGCCACGTGTCTCGACTTGGAATTTTGGGCATTAGAACTACCGGCGACGACACAGTTTTGCTCAGAGTTATTTCTACGCGCTGCCGAGGAGTTCCTACAGGAACCCAACGAGTTGCGTCGCACGAGACTACCTTTGCGCGAAGAGAAGGAGCTTTTCCGCGATTTATGCTGGGCTATGGGGTTGTTCTGCGGAAAAGGGTTGAGAGATGGGGAGGTGCCGAGAGGGAGGGAGCAGGGGCGGCGCGCAGCCGTCGGAGTAGTCGGTATCCTGGTGACTCCCAACAACAGCACCGTCGAGTGGTCGTCCGGAAGGTCGCTGCACCCATGGAAGCAGTTAAAATATCGCACACCACACACTCCATTGGTGGAGGAAAACCAAACCAAGTGAGCGAGTACATGCTATGGTGCAAACCGAGCCGTGCAAGGAAAAATGAGAACCAAGTGCGGAAAGGGCGCAGTAGTTCGTAACATACCATACCACAAGCAGAGAAGAAACACTAAGGAAAATACTGAAATAAAAACCGGCACAAATGCAGTGAAAAATATACACAAAAGTAAATGTGGAAATAACAACAGCGCATTTAAAAAAACTATTGTGTAAAATATTATTAACAAACTAGCTTCATCTAAATTTCATTCAAAAATTTATTGCGAATGACATAATTATGTACATACTTTGGCCAACGTTAATATAGATGTGCAGATACTCGGAAGTTTTTTATATATTTGTATTTTTTAATCGATCCCGCATATAAGCTACAACAAAAATTACAATAGTATATTTCTTCTATTGCTTTCAATTGCAACTATCCTGTACTAACACAAAACCTTGGCAAAACCAGTACTTTTCTCACGCTAATTATATGATACCTCTATGGGTGTTCCAAAATTCATGGTCGAAACATATATGGCACGATATAAAGTAATATAATCCATATTTGTATAATACTTATTTGAAAACACCAAAAACTTATCTAGTAACGACGCCTTATTAATTACTGATAAAATTACTCACCGGTCCGGCAGAAGTATTCTTCTGGTTAAATGACTTGCCTACACATTAGTGCTCAGTCTTACACAAATTAGTCAACATGTTACCCTTGATTAGCACCACAAACCCGGGAATGTTTCTGCATTGAATATCTACTGAGTATCCAGGAATGTTTTCCTAGTTTGTTTGTTGAATATTTCGAAAAGTAGTGGAGGTACACTTTGTGGTTAAAGGCTAAGCCTTGGAAATTTAGCTGCAATGGAGCGATTATAATAAAATGGGGCCGCCACAGCTCATACGAAGATCATATTCCTCGATAAAAGTAATATCTAAGCGGGGTGACATAAGTGTCCACCCAGAAGTCCAGATTTAACACCCACGGGCTTATTTTTACGAGGTTATCTCAAATCAAAGACTGACAGCGAAATTTGAATCAATTAAATCTAAGAATCCGTGAAGAAATTCAAAAAATTGCTACAGATCGGTGTAGGAGAGTTGAATCATGAGTTGGTAGAGGAAATGGAAGAAGATCAAATCTCAAAGAATAAAATGGTTTGTACATGTAGACCAAAGAAAGGATTATGGCACGAAGTGATGCAGCAATTGACAGACTACAATGGAGGAAAATAGTTAAAACAGCCAGAACACATGACAAACAGTAACAATAAAGTCGTAGTGTTGGGGAGTAATCCACCCAGAAGAAATGGGTTTTATAAATCATTAAGAGCCAAAATATCTCCACGGGGATAAGCCCAAAATGATGACGTCGGCGAGTCGTGGAGTCCACCTTGAGAAGGAGCTGCGGCGCGAATGAATACATCTTGATGATGTAATTTTCCACTATCATTTTTCTTTTTTTGTACAATAAAATAAAAATTATTTGAAATAAATACCTATCCAGTTATACTTTTATAAAAATAGGAAAACATTCCTGGACACTATCTACCATTTGCAAATCATAACTTTCTAAGTGTTCGTAAAATGATCTATTTTTAATTTTATCACACACGTACGGGTCGAAGACTCAACCAGCTAGATTGATAAGCCCATTTTTAAAATACAAAACACCTGCAGCATATCAGTTCTTGCTATAAGAAACTCGGATTTAAACAAATTCATCTTTAAATGTTGTGTCATTATTCATTACCTCACTTTAGTATCGGTGGTGTGTTATCTGCAAAAAACTTAAATAAATTATAGGAGATATTTCCATTTCTCATGCAAGTAATATAGAGAAACGTATCGCCAGTAGGTTGTAGGTCATGTTTAGTTATGAAAAACCGACCTGACAAAATGTCACGTATACTTTTTAAATCTGTATATAATTTTTGACGTTTGACAAATACACTTACAGCTAAAACTGTTTGCCAAACGTCAAAAATGTATCACCTTGTCCCAAGGACCATGAATAATTAAAATACCTTCTACTCGAAAACGTAAATGCCGATTTTTGAATATGTTGGGACTATCATTATCTCAATATACCTATCCGTGTTTATTTTTTCTTTCTACCATTAATTTTGGAACACTCTGTATGTACGCAGGAATCTTAAGATTTTAGAATGCTTTTAAAGTATCATAAAAATGCGGCCAACCCAGCAAACAGTATACTTTTCGCACTTGCGTCGATCCACATATGATATCCCGAGGGCTCCTCGATGATAGAAACATGGGTAAAAACTCAAAATTTGCGTTTCGGTGTCAAAAAAAAAAAACGAATATCGATAGTGATAAACTCAAAAACGGCTAGATACAAGATGGCGGCCAAAATAAGCAAAAGCTTTGGCTCTGCTAAATAAAGATAAAACACCAGTATTAAATTTTGTGTGTTACAGTATACTATTCATGTGTGTTACAGTATACAGTGTGATTTTTAAAAACTCAATTGCAACAGGTCCTAGATAGGTTGAATCTGTTGGCAATACTGAAATGTATTGTTGGTGACACTGTAAGTCTATGTCAAATTCGAAGTTAACAGGTTAGGTTTTGCGTCAGTTTTGACACAGACTGAGGAAAAACCTAACCTGTTAACCTCGAATTTGACATAGACTTACAGTGTCACCAACAATACATTTCAATATTGCCAACAGATTCAGGCTATCCGGGGCCTGCTGCAATTGAGTTTAAAAAAAATCGGTATAAAATTCGTTTCTGTAATTTTGGCCTAATGTAATGACATTTTGTTGTCGTTTTCAACGTCAAAATGATGCATATATTCGTACTAGTTGCAATATGAGATTTCATTTGACCATATGACCAAAGCAGTCGGTGTCTAAGGTATCCAGTATTCCGGATGCATAGACCTTGTTCATAACATTAATATGACTCAAAATCACCGATAATCTTGTATGCAACGCGTCGCAAAATTAGTGTTCTTCACACACAACGTGTTGCCCACTTTTTCTAATAAAAACCACATTTGTTTAAAATATTCAGTAGAAATATAACAAGTGCTTGAAAAATTTCCGGAAATATTTGGAAATATGTTCTTCAGCTATTTTTTCAATAAGAGCATGAGTGCATGCCAACTGAAAAAATCCCGACTCCGAAGGAGGAGGGATTTTTTCTTGGAGGCATGCACGAATGCTTTTGTTGAAAAAAAAATAGCTGCATAACATATTTCCAAATATTTCCATAGGGAAATTTGTTGAGCACGCGTTATATTTTGATAGAGAATATCACGAATGAAAAAACACAGTAGCAACAATCAGTATCGGCCTACTGACTTTGTTCAGAGCTTCATTGTTTCTAAATACTTTGATGACAGTGACAGAAGTGGAAATTTCCCGGTAAATTTCCGATTATCAATTTTCGCCGTGACCATGGTAACTTTCCAACTAAATTTGCATAAGGGATATTCTCACTATAACACTAGTGAAAATTGTCGATTATTTTCACTAGTGAAAATTGTCAATATAGTTCATTTTTATTGGCTTAAAGACGTCAAATCTTGTATTTTTATTGGCCAGTTTTTGATAGATGACAAGTGAGTTGAATAGTCGCATGTATTTTCTAGATCTTCAATTTTCTGGCGATTTTTTGAGTAAGCGAGGGAGATATTTTGAAAAAATACTGAGAACAGGGCGTGGACGCAAATAAGTTACTTATATCTAAATCACATGTGTGGTCTGTAAATCTATTCCCATGAACAAAATTTGCAACAATCAACAAGGAACTACCTACCAAAATCTCTTGTAACTAATGGAAAACTCATAGCCGTTTAGTCAATGAGAAATTAATTAATAAAATTTTAAACTCCCCATCAGATGATTACTTAGCTTTTCAGTAAAACAGTTTTTGCCATGAATCACGGATCAGCAGATTTATGCACCAACAGTACCTTTATTGTTAAAATTGATGACCTAGATATCTCAGACGCTTTACGATGGGATTAATTCATGCAAGAAAACTGGGTTATGCATAGAAGTGCTTTCTGTGCTTTTGACAAATGAAGCATTACAATATCAAAACAAAAAGATGAGACTCAGAGGCCTCATTGGAACAACTTTATATGAATCAACTCGACAGAATACGAAGGCAATGTTATTGAAAAATAAAAACTATTTACTGGTGCAAATGGTTTCTCAGCAGATTTAATAGATAGATAGAAATAGGAAATGACCCAGGACGAGTTCGAGAAGCCGAAAAAAAAATTGGGCAATTGGACTCGAGACCAGTTTGATTACAAGATGAAATTGAAAACTTGCAAAACCGCATAAAAACGTGAGTATCAATTCCAAATGGAAAGTCATAGAAATGAAGTTCAATATTTCCTTATTCTTTTAAGACTGTGATCAAGGCCACATATTGATATGAAAGTGTTCGAGTTGGTACGAATCTTCCTAATACCATTGATTAAATAGAGTAGAAGTTATTAATCAATGCTAATACTATATCACTATTCAGCTTTTGAACAACACATGCATCATGGCTGCGCAAAGTACAAACTCCAACACAAGCACTGGCGATTATGAGAATCACTTAGTGCAAGCGAATTCAACTTTCAAAACACTTGACACAGACAAGCTGACGATCATCAACGCTATTACGCAATTACATGTCGTTATCAAACCATAATACACCTGATAATTACAATAACTGTGAAGAACTATTTCTTATTTTCGACTCATACAAGGGTCAATGAAAACTAGGGACCAGCGGCAAAAAATGATACAACCCGATAAAAGATATTGTCTGAAACGAACATAAGCTACACTACAATGAAACTGTTATCCCACGAAATAAAGAAAAGATGCCCAACTTCCCAGCAGAGTTTTTTTCACAATATGGCACTGAATACAATAAACAGTTCATTGTTAGTTGCAAAAGGATTTTTAACGGCGGAAATTACTCCTCAAGAAATAGATACAAAAAATCTACGTAAATATTCCCCGGATTACTGCGTCACGTTGTCAAATCTTAGGCGATATGCTGGCTTCCACCAGAAATGGGGATTTACCTTACTTTAGACAAGAAATGAAATTGTTTGTGTAGGGCCAATTCATGACTACTGGAGCGTTTTGAAGCATCTATATTGCCAGAGTTTAATTCGTTGTTGAGTGACGTCACTGATTCATTTGCAACAAACGAAATAATTTTTTTTATAGAAGGCATTTCAGTCTGTGTAACATCCTTGAATATCTGGATAATTTGGGAATAATATAATAAGTTGAGGATGAAACTATAGATATTGGTGCTGTGAAATGGTCGTTTTTCATTAAAAAAAAGTTCCACGAACAAGCAACACAAAAAACTAATCTGCAGGCTATGACTATTGAGCAACATCTTACACGATCACCGATTAAACACGGTTGGAAAAGAGCAAATGATTACTTTGTGCCAGTTTTTTTTTCTATTTAGCGGAAACAAACTCACACACGGCAGCAATAAATAACCCCCGCAAAACGGGCTAAAGGATAAAGCGCCTAAAAACTTCCAGGGAAGACAAAACCGTCATATGCCAGCAGCAGTTTCGCTTGAAAGCGACAAGCTCTGAAAACGCAATGTGAAGAGGGTCGCGAGTGATTGACAACCTCCGTTGCGGCAAAGACAATTAACGTAAGTACTACACATTAACACGTCTTGTACCATTCTGACGTTGCAGGGGTGTTGAACACGCGCTGCAGGGGTTCCCATCTGGTCAGACGAACGACTATTTAGCGCGGGCCAAGACCATAAAAACTTCGAAGACACAATGACAGCACATTCGAGGACAGGGGATTCCAACCCAGCCGAACACACGAGTCGTGTGGGTCCATAAATCTTTCATTGACGCGATATAACAAGTAAATATAAACACGATCGGGAGCAAGAAACGAGGCATTCTTTACGTGGTCGTCCACAGAGCTCTGTCTGACACCCGAGACTTCACTGTTAGCACACAAATTTTCATAATTGCGCACTATATTTATTTGTGTACTTATTTGTGAATTGACTTGCAGATGTGAAGATTATAATACATTTTTGAGTAGTTGTTATCCCGAACGTATTCATTATTTCTATTTACGCGAGTGTAACCAGCAACGAAATTGGCCAAATCGCCTTATCGACACACTAAAGTGTCGACCCCGACCAGTCAAACCACCATTTGGAAATCATATGGGATATCTGAGCCTGTGACGTAAGAATGTCTTTCTTCACATCCTACACAAATAGTATGTTCTTACAAGTATGATATTCCTTGATTTTAGTAAAAGGCCAACTTTTAACAATTCGTTGCGTTATAGCAATTTTTGAGTTTATCACTATCGATATTCGTATTCTGAACACTGGAATACAAACGTTGACAACCTCCTCATACTTCTGTCTCCTAGGAGCCCCTACATTATACATTTTAATTTTAAACTTAAAATTTTGCTCTGCTAGACATACCGTGTTAGGTACTACCTACTCAGTTAAAACTTAACAGAGGCATTTTTTTTTATTAGGAAATACGTTACCACTAAAAACGTAAATTCGTCGGTCCGATGATGAAGTGGAGTTGTTAACTAAAATGAATTGTTCCACATAAAAATCAGGTGTATACCTTGAAAAATAAAGCTATCCAGATGCTCACTCTATAAGGCAATAATGAAGTCAAAACCGTTTGGTGTTAATCCATTATAAAGTTCGACGGGCCTTGTGATATTAAAAGTATCGTAAATCGTAATTTCAACCAGTCATCCATATTAAGTGTACCTCCGCTTTGGGCGATATCTCATTAGAAACAATATGCAATCATATACTATTAAAACTATACTAACTGATAACAAAAAGAAATATCAAGATGCGGTTTCAGCCACAAAGAGCTCTGAGAATCCCGAGAAAAGCTTTGTATATTAAGGAAAAGTCAGACTGCTACAGTGCTGTCAAAAACAAGAAGGGCATGTAGATCTCTGTATTGTGTAATAATACAGTAAGTACTTCGAATTTGACGGTTATATTGCGAAAACGTATTGCTTAGTGACAGAGTATCAGTCAGACTAGGGTTGTGCCGTGGTTAATTAAAATTTAAAAAATTACAATTGGCACGGTACTTCCCCGATCGATGCCATGATGTAGGTAAACTTGTAGATACGGAATTAATTCCCTTGCTTGCACAAACCGGAGTTATAAAAGGCAGTTCTCTTATACAGAGACAGACATAAATTTTGACACATACGAAAAAAGTTATTATCCATTTATCAGAACATTTTATTCTCCATAAAAGTCCCTACATTTTTTCGAACTAAACATATACTTATCAAAATTAAGTACATATCTCAATTCGTATGCGGAGGAGGTTCGAAAATATGAAAATGGCTCAAGAATAAAGGACTCTTTTCTTTCAAAATACACAAAAATGTTACCGCAAAAAGGTGTTCAGAATTGAAAGTTGTCAAATAAGAATTGATAGCCACCTACTCAAAGATTTTATTTGCCACATTATGTATTTTACGGAAACTTAACTTATTATCCGATACGATAAGGATGTACTGTCGAATTTGAGTTTCGCTCACCTAGCAACTAGACAATTACGTTAATCAAAATTAGTGTGTTCAACGTAAAATACACAGATATCTTTAAAAAGGGCACTAAAAACGATTTGAACATAAACAACTATTTAAAAGAATTAAAATGTTTAATTGAAATGTTATAATACATATTAAGAAGGGAGGCCACCACATATAGTGAAATTGTTGAAGTTTCTTTTCTTATTAGTATTATTTTGTATCTTTTATGTTTTTGATTTCTAAATACGTACCACACATCAAACTTTACCTGAGGATCACGTCACTCCATTCGTCAATGAAGAAATTTATAGATTCGCTCAAAATTACTATGACAGGCAAAAAAACGATTTCATTCAAGAATTGTGTAACTGTTCACCCACCTTTGAGGCTGAATAGGAATTGGGCGTATCACCTGAGAGCACCCTAACGCGAAAAGACTTACTTCGCACTCCTTCCTTATAGAGTATATTGTAAATTTACTAATAATAAACCAACAAAAATATTTGTTATAACATTTCGATTAAAAATTATAATTGTTTTGAATTTTTGTTGATGTTCGGATCGTTTATTATATATTTAAAAGAAATACCTGTATTTTACGTAGGGCACAAAAACCAGTTCAGCACTAATTTTGATTAACGTAATTTGCTGGATGCTAGGTGAGCGAAACTCAAGTTCGACAGTACATTTTTATCGTTTCCGATAATAAGTGGTTGTGAATTTGCATTTGGCCACTTATTAGTAGCTTCAGCGTACTTATGCGAACGTTTTGTCCGTCCGTCCGTCCGTCCGGATCGCCTGTAACTTTCGAACGGCTACAGATATCGAAATTTTGAAAGGGGGCAAAGTTGTTGCTAAGGTCCCGAGCACCTTCATGCGCTATTTGGTTTTGGCTTTCCACTTTGCAAAATTTCCAAGCATTGTAGCACAGTGGCGGTTTGTCCACTTGGCGCCATCTACAGAAGCTCGGTGGTCACGTTTTGAACTACACATTCTGAAGCTACTCGTTAGACCTGTCCTTGAGCAGTTTATTCCAGTTCTTAAAAACGTTTTCCAATAACATTTCTTGTATTTTGAAAAATAAAGGTACTTTATTCTTGAGCCATTTTCATATTTTCGAACCTCCCCCGTATACAAAGAGAGATATTTAAATGTTGGCAAGTACATTTTTAGTTTGAGAAGATGCAGGACCTGTTATTAAAAATAAAATTTTCTGATACATTAATTTAAAACTTCACGTATCCATATTTATGCCGATCACTGTATATTTAAGCTTAGTTGATGTTTTATTGTTTGAATTAAACAAGAGCGCAACAAAATTACTGTACATAAACCACAATCTTTCAATTATCTCCAGAGTTAACGGAGGTAGGAATTATCTGTCCAACCTAAATTTTAGTAGTGACGACATTAGTGACAATAGTAGAGAGGCCAAACTAAATTAACTCGTCAAATAACGATTTTCGTGGGACTGAGTAGGTTTATACCGACAAGTGGTATCTTCTTATTCGGTGGTGTTTCCTGAGTATGAAAAATCATGTTGTCGCTTTCTCAGCCTGTGGAGTGAGGAGCTATGACGTCACAAAGATGGCCATTCTTGCTTCCAGGTTTTAGTATAGAATCCCAGGGTTTAACCCAAACATCCAAAAAGAAAGTTCTACCCAGCAGCAAACTGTTTAGTACCCTCCTCTTAGTAAGTGGTAAAAAATTGCACAACATTGCGCGTCGGGTTTGGCGGGAGGGGGGTAGAAAGCTAGAAAGGTAGTAAAATGGTAGGTTTCAACAGTTTTTCGCGAATATATTGTTAACTGTGAGGTTTAGCGCAAACTTTATCTTATATAAAATTAATCTATATTTAATTTGCAATAAAAATGGTCTTATGCATTTTTGACTTCTAGACCAGTGTTACGGAGATATGGAGTGGGCAATGATGTCATTATTTTCTAGTTAGCTTGAGATTCATCCAAATCACAAAATGAGTATGTTTCGTTATAAAAAGTACTTAGTAACGCATCATTAACATAGGAAATTTGTATGTGTGTAATTACGTATGTACGCCTATGTGTATGAATCTGACAATATATCTACATTGCTCCCCTCCTTTGTCGTTTTTATCTTCATTTTGCCTATTTTTCCTTTTAAATTATTCATTATATCGTTTTACTCTTTCCCATTTGAGCTTTTATAATTAAAGCTACTTAAATTACCTTCAGCTTTTGTCATATTTTTCTAAAAATATAAAATCATGTGGATAGCATTGAAACAAGGTTGACTACAAACTTTATCTAATAAGCTTTTTTCTTCACAATACATGCTTTTCAGTAAATTCAATGTTCTTCAATGGAAAGTGGTATATACAACGTACATGGTAGTTACATACATAATAATAAATTACAGCAATCAGTAACCTAAAAATCGTTAAGCCCTTTTTCATGTTGAAGATTATCTTCATCGATGCCGTCGTCAATAATTAGTGCATCTCTGTTGGTGCACCTATGTCCGGAGCAATTCTTGCACATATTTGAGCATTTCTACCCACTCTGACGACGCTCACAGTTTCTGACATACCCTGTATTACAAGTGCAAACAATGAGGGAGAGCAATTTTTCTTTAGTGAATCTTTATTGACATTGAGCCATTGCTGCACTTGATGGTAAACTCTATAAGAGTGTTGTTGTCCAGCTGCTGAAGTGGGGGAAAGTACAGCCAACCTCAAATTTGTGTCTACAGGCTCCTTTGCGATGGTCTGCAAGTAACATTGAAGGCGCAGAGTATCCAAATTATCTGCATTTGTTGATGCAAATATCGAAAGGAAAAATGGTTCCAGCATCAGCTAGCGCATCTGGGTCTGCATTTGGGTTGTTAAAAGTCAACAGCTTTGTGTAAAGCTCCTTGTCACTTTGCACTTTTTCAGAAGGCGTTATTTTTTCCTTTATATAAATTGAAGAAACGGTATCACATCCGGCGAAAGTGTAAGCTGTCAAGAGAACATCTTTTATTTTCCCGATACCAAGCTGTATGTACCAGTGCAGTAAACTTTTTCTTCTTGGTTACCTTTCTTCGGTACAGTCATCTTCAACTGTTTGTTGGCTGGAGCATGAACAACCAACAAGACCAATAAATCGGTGTCATTGCCAATTACGATAGCCTCTGTTTTCTTCTTTGATTCGTCAATTGCTGTAAAAACGATCTTGATGTCAGCACCACCTTCTGCCTGAATCACTTTGCAGCCAGCTTCCTGTTGTGTACAGTGATTAGAGCAATCAGTTGCATTTTGTTTTTATTATTAGTTAGAAATTTTGCTTGTCCAAGAGTGACATTAATTCTATCTTCCACTTTCACTTCAGCATGTGTAGTAGTGGATGATCTGCGCAAATGTACGAGTATGTCGTCGTTGGTGCTGGGTGCTTCACCATAACCATTTCGCCTCCCCACTTTCTTGAACCCTTTATATGGTACACTTGGAGCGAATATTTCGAGTTCATAGGCGTAATTTTTGAATTTTTGCCAAACAGAAAAAGTTACATTTTTCCCCCCTCCATATCTCCGTAATCCTTTAATGGACTGCAAAAATGCATAAGACCAGTTTTATTGTAAATTAAATGTAGATTAATTTTGTATAAGGTAAAGTTCACAGTAAACTTCACAGGCAACGAGATATTTGCAAAAAACTGTTGAAACCTACCATTTTACCACCTTTATGACGTCATAGCTCCTCACTCCACAGGCTAAGAAAGCGACAACAGGAGTTTTTCTACTGAGGAAACACCGCTAATTACGATGGTATCACTTGTCGGTATAAACCTACTCAGTCCCACGAAAATAATTTTTAATTCACTTGGCCTCCCTACTACAAGGACAATGAGCTCCATTAAGATGATTCGAATGAAGATATGAACATTCCCTTTTGAAAGTTACAAAGTTACATATTTTAACTTTGGTTTGTTGTTACTTTACTTTTAATGTTTGCTTAAATAAAAACGTTTCAACCCATTTTTAGGTTTCTCAGCTTCTGACCGAATATCGGTCATTATCAGTCAAATGACCGATCAAAAGCGCTACCTTAATTTTGACAGTTCCTCTAAAACTGCCACGATTTGCCACTAAACTAGAAGCTTGAGTGATATAACCCGAAAGTTGGAAATTTGAATTCTATTCCTACCAGATTATGCTTTGAACAAAAAGAAAACATGCAAAAAGTGGGTTATTATTGAACATGACGTGAACATTGTTCAACGACTTCGTAAGGCCAAGTTGCAACAATGATAAAAATATACAAACATGTGTAAAAACACCGAGTGCAATAAAATGGCACTTTTTGCACTCAAACCAATGCATGAAATTGTACTCTATTACACTATTGTAGAAAATAGTATATTACAGCCCGAGATGGGAAGTGTTTCATTACTGTCGAGAGATTAGTTAGCTGATTGAGACGCGAAGCGTCGAAATCAGCTATTATCTCGAGACTAAGGAAATTTCTTGTCGAGGTTTGTATACTATTTTATTCGCAACCACTTTATTCTAAACAATAATTGGAAAAATTATTATATTATGATATGACAGGTTGTGACGCGCATGAATGGATCAACGAGATTCCCAGTGTCCCTACCTACTCAGCGGTCGGGAATGTACTTCCCGCACTCACTTCCCGCACTTGAGCGGGAAGTGAGTGCGGGAGGTAGCGGGCTGAAATGTACGACTTCCCCCACTCAAATGAGGTCAGGAATGTTAACATTACATATATGGTTGCGAATAAAATCTATTTTAATTTATATCGAAAAATACTATGCGATACTATAGATACTCTGCAGCAGTATTTTGTTTCTTGAATTATTGTTTTGTTTGTATAATAATAATTACCAGGTAAAGTTAGTCGTATTATAATCGTTTGGTGTTAATACCGATACTTTCCTCAAAAATTGAATTCCGATTGGTTAATATAAATGTGAGGAGAATAATCAAAAATACACCTTTGACTGGACACTTTTTGAACAGTTACATTTGTTCTAGTTTTGTATCATGGAAGTTCAAATTGGAAAATTGTGGAACAACTATACTATGACATAATTTACGCTAGAGAGTATACTGCTGTCTCAGAATGTAGCTTTCTTCGTAACTAAAATAGGTTCATTTCGATTAAATATTATTTATGTCCTTCTACGTCATATTGTGTGCAAATGCATTATCCATACTTATCGAAATAGGTATCAATTAAAACGTTTAGTTTTATTCTGTAAAAAAATATATGTTCGGTAATCCACAAATTTTTGCAAATCATAAAAAATCGGATGATTAGTAAAATATTGCAAATTGCGTACCAAAAAATGTTAACCGGTCAATGCACGGAATATTATATTTTGTACAGTTTAAACCACATATGTATTAAAAAATAATAGATGCAGATTTATTTTATTTGAATTGGGAAGGTAAAAAAATGAATGTTCAGTAACAGCGACTTCCTTTTCTGGCTGGATATTTGAGGTTAGGTTGTGTATTACATTTCTGTTTGCATAGTCCTCTGACTAATTGAAATTAATCCAAATAATACATCAAATGAAGGGGCAAGAGATATGACACAATTATGACGAAATGTCAAAGTATCGCTATTTTTGAAGTTCTGTTTGCCGTTGTTCAAGTATGACAGAAAGTGGCTGAGACAGGGGAGCCCAAACATTTGGCTAATCTATATTACTCTAACGATTATGAATCTATAGGACGTAAAGAGGAAGCAAAAAAGCCGAAGCGACAAAAAACATCAAAACATTAGAAAGTGGAGCAAATATTTTCTAATAAACCTGATGCTAGAGAAGCTGCGAAAAATGAAAGCACCTTTTCATTGGCATCGATCGGCGGTGTCGTCACCACGTCTATTATAACGCAGCCATAAGTAATAGGATTCCGCCTAGGAGCGCGGGTCCGCTCCACCAACCGGCTGATTCATTTGTAAACTTTTCAAATTGATGTAATTCGCTTTACTAAGTGTTTCCTTTTATCGTTTCAGTATTATTATATTAACAAGGTTAAAATATTTTTACCTATTTTGTTCAGTAACAGGCGTTAAAACATTTTATTACTTCTGTAACTTTTTTAGTTACAATTCAATTTACAAGCATTTTGTGATCGACTGTCCTAGGTGCAACGAAGAAAGAAGAAAACACAACATTCCACCTACAGTGCGAGAAGCTCTAACAGGTTCATTAGAAACTGTAACTAATGTTATTAATTATCTAAATGAGATAGCTATGCACCGACTGTTGTAGCATCTGTTGTTTACATTATATATTTTTGATTTAACTGTAAAAATAAAGAACACGCTAATGATCCTTCGCGGTCGATGCGTTAAATAAAAAAAATTTTAAAAATACAGAAATTATTAAAACAAAAGCTGGTTACTTACTGTTTTAATGTAATACTGTGCATTTAATTTATTGCTTTGCTAAAATTGTTGATGTCCCTGATAGATTTTTGAATGAAACATTTATTATTTATATGTATTGAACACTACATTTTCCTGAACATGTATAATTTTTACTGAACATTGATTATTTTACTAGGCGCTTATGGTTTTCTTACTGTTCGTCTCCGATTTTTACCAAACATTTATTATTTTACAAAACAGTTATAATTGTTACTGAATGTTTAACATTTTTACTATGCATTTATTATGTTTACTGAACATTTATTATCTTAAAATATATACGTTTATAATTTGTTGCCAATCGGAATTACATCGGTCCCATACAACAATGCAACGTAAATATAGGTAACTTTTATTTTATCAATGCAACATTCTACGGTTTATGAGGATGGTAAATGACACTTTCTACTATTATTCTGTATAATTAAGAGGCATACAAAACCAATAAACAATATCGATTCTTACGTTTCAGAGTTCGCAAGATAAATTGCACATTTAAAAAATGTCGGCAAACTACATATCACAATAGTTTTTATTTTTAATTAAATAACACGCACCATTATTGTGACTGAATTTTACAATCTCAATAAAAATAATGGGACATCTTGCATTAATAAATAGAAAAAAGATACTGCGCTATTATAGTATTATATAGTATTTCCTCCAATTTTAAGCACTACATTAACAACGAGCATCTGTGGTACTGTGGTCCTTTTTGATCACTACTGTCTGGCTCAAACTGCATCTTCATTATTCCTCTCCGTTCAAACAATATTAATTTTGGATTAGGAATTAGATTTTCACACATGGCCACCTTTATAATATACAAAAAAGTTCACCTTGAAAATGCTACGCCATGGTTATGGAAAATTTTTATTTAGATATTCAAGATAATCAAGCGTCTAATAAATAATGGCTCTACTTATGTGTAATTTTATACGGACAACAGGTGGTGTGTTCTATTATATCGGGCTTAAAATGACGAATCAGGATCACAACTTCTTCAAAAATGGGATATGGCCTTGTTGAGTTTGCCAAAATTTTACACACGTACGTAAACACACAAAAACAATTGCCAGTAAAAATTAAATTCCGAAAATATATTGGGGTTTCAATTTTGAATGGCATTATTTATTGCAACTGCCGGTCAATGAGTGCACCAAGTAAACACCAAATCAGAAAACGACTACCCACAATGAAAAGTTGCCTAAAGTTAGTAGACGGGAAGGCGTTTTTTTGTAAGAAAAAACTTACATTCTTGATCTAGTCTGGTGCCTTGAACTTCACTTTGAATCAACGAACCCAAATTTGCGTATTTAACTACGTAATTTTGGAAAAATTTCATATTTCTGAAAAATAAAGCCACACTTGCATTTTTTTACTTTGTTGAATATGTAACTCGTAAATGCATTTAAAATAAAGTGTGGAATAACAAATAATTGGACATAGCAATACATAAAAATTAAATAGCACATAATAAGAGCACTTAGTAAACATGTCTAGCCGACCATCACCTTGATATAATAAAAATACTAACCTAAAACACGAGAACTGCACTATTACTAAACATAGCCATCAGCAATTTTACAAAAACAGACGAAAGTACTAGCAAATGCTGAAGTTATTTAGACAGGAAAACGAATCCACTTACTATCGGAAACGAATAGTGAAAGTATGTGCAAAACTTTCTTCCTCCCACGTACCTTTTTTATCGTGCACTGCCAAAAACACACCAGCTGTGTCTAGATCCACACTACTGATTAAAGTGATTAAATCATCGCTCGTTACGAAAGAAAACGAGTAAAAGTATAAACATGCCTCAACGACTAGCTCGTCTATTGCAAATTGTAAAGGTTCACACTTCACACTATGACATCAACTGTTTTTCAATGCACATGTGATTTTCTCACCGGAACAAAACCGGTCCATCTGATGTTACGCATCTAGAAACAATTGAATGGACAGATCAAGCTCATCTGTTAACTCCCAGAAATAATTCCAAACGGTGAATCACTGTTACTAGCGGCTCGCTCCATTTCTAGAGAAATCTATGGTATTTCTCATGTGCTTGCTAACGGCATATGCATTGTTGCGAGTTGCTGTCGGACGTTAAAAAATGACGATCGCAAAACAAAACACAATATTCTAATACATTTTAGTCGCAGTTAAATTCAGCTAGGAAAACGCACAAAACAGGTTTTAGAAGTATTAGTAAAAATCTAATCTGACCAACCTCTTGATCCATCTGGCAATAAGCCGATTAAGCCGCTTCTTTTTCCCCATCCCTCTATAAGAAAGCGGTAAGTTTACATTCAAAGTTAAACAAATTTGCTGTTAGAAATGCATTGCACACTACAAAGCTGCTCGGGAATATTTCGGGATAAACTAACCAAATTAGAACATCGCTAGACTTCAAGAAATTTTCTGGTTATTTATAGACGCCCTAAGGTGATGATGCCGAGATTTACAACAGCTCTAATGCACTTCTGATGTCAGGGGGACCGAAATGCCAAATCGCAATACTTGTACCCTTCCACCTTAAATTTTTGTTCTAGTGATATTCTGCAGGTATTTTAAGGTTAGATTTGCTGAATTTTTGTTGAAATTTTTAAATTATAACTCTGATCTTTACTAGATCAAATTACTGTAAAACCGATATCTTTCATGCCGATTGTATTACCAAAGGTATTCACATCACAAATAAACAAACCAAGGATGCTGGTTTCACGTTCCATTAAGGCATAAATACTAAGAGATTAACATACGTGAGATCACGAAATTAATGATCCATTGAAACACACCAAAATTGCACTAATTAGTTGGGGCATCTAATAATTGAAACTGCAAACCGTGAAAGATTGTGAGAAAGGCAGATTTCGCGGGCCTCTCGAATGCAACTGAGAACTGACTGTTACAATCTAGTGGGCCACGAACGAAACAAGTATTGCGCCAACCAAGGCCCTCTTGTTTTTCACAATTTTCGAATACGCCCCTGCACCGCCGATCCTCGACTTCTTGGCCACGGCAAGGGTCATTTTTGGTGGTTTAGTTAGCGGTCGAGTAGCTTACGTAATGGATTTGGAAGGCCTGGACAATACGGTCGTTTAGTGACCCCATTTTACCGGCTAGAGGCCAATGTAATTGCACTTTGCTGAATTTTACTGAAGCAGTCACGTTCGCAAGTTACGGTATGTGCAGCTATTATTTCCGGAAAAGCGAAGTAGGCAGCGTACAGGTTTTGCAAGTTTAGTCACTTATGCTAATTTGGCCACTACGAAAGTATTTGCATTCGGTGAATTTGTCAAAGTGCAAGCTACTAAAAGCGAAGGTTAAAAACAAAGCGCTGCAGCTTCCTCATTCGAGTTCATTAATGCTTTAGCAGGCAGGAAAAGTATTTACACGAGTGATAAGCAGCGAGTATCGACAAAACTTATCAACTAAGCACATAGTGGTGTACAAAGGCCTTAACAATTCGTTATCGAAGGCGTAGCAAAACAAAATTTGACACTTACCGGTTCAAAACACTTGCACAACTATGAATGAAACTGAAATTAATCTACATTTATTATTTACGAATTGATTAGCTAGGGTGTGACCTATAATAACGCCTAATGAAATGCTAAACGCACTACCCACACGTCAAACACAGCCATGTTGCATTTTAAAAAGTTATACTCTTGTAGTTAACAAAAAGCAAACGTCAGTACAGTCGGTAAACAAGCGATTTAACTAAGCTTCAAAGTATATCCATTAGATGGCACTCACCGAAATGATCTTTTCTCGCTTTGCTGATATTTGGAAATGGATCTACAGGGTGTTTCTGAAAAGTTACGGGAACTAAAGACAAATAAATATTTGTAGGAAAATGCAATTTTTTAATTAAAATTACATTCAAGGGACTACAACTATGCTAGCACAGAAAGGCTGAGCCTTAGACGGAACTCAACGTAGTGGTCGTTAAATAGGTTACATATTTACATTTTTGGAATAATTCTGCAATAAACAAACAACCTTCCATTTTTCTACCGTAAACATTAGTCATCAATAGTGACGTAGGTAGGCGAGGGGCGGGAAGAGCTGGCCCTCTCCGAAATCTAAATAGTATATTACGTTACAAGATCGGTAAATGCCTTAGAACAGGCCGAAAAAAGTTCAAAGAACGAGCCCCGAAGGGTCGAGTTTTGCTATATTGAAAACAAGTAAAATAGGTTGGTAGGACAAAAAAAAAATAGAATCATCCTTTACTTGTCTAGAATGAACATTGACAATTCACATCTGTGTAGACTACCCTTACATCAGTGTAAATTCGTACACTTTCCCTTGGAAGAGTGTGAATCTACTTCACATGTGTTTTGTTATTTGCGGGAATTTAAAACCTGACACCCTGCGAATCGTGACAGGGAATAAATCAAGGATATTGCCTTTGTAACATTAAAATACAGCATATATATAATGTTTATGATTATTACAGAGCGGATATTTAGGTTGCAAAAAACTTAAAATAGGTGTTTATTTTAGGTTCGAAAAATCCATATTTACGTCGCAAAAATGTCAAAATAGGTGCCTATTTTAAGATAAAAAGTTAATATATTTTTAAAAATAATTTTGAATCAAATGAAGTCAGATTCTTAAATTAATTTATTTCATAAAAATAAAAAACATGTACAACATAAACAAACCGCAATGTGTAATTTAAAAAAATTTAAAAAACAAGTTACTTATTTTATGATATAAAATAAAATAATAGCTATTTGTGCAACAAGTACTAAAACTGAATGTTTATGCACGAGACACGCAAATTATGAAACGAAGCTGAAGGCTGAGTTTTATAACATGTCTAAGTGCAATAACACTTTTAGCACGAGTTTGCACACTATTTTTTCTACGACCTTAAATTTACTGTTATTAATCAATCAATGTCGATTTAACAAAGGTTTGCATTTATGACAGTTATAATTTATGTCATAGTAAATAGATGGCCTAGACAGCGTAGGTTACTATTTCTGCAGCCGGTAGCTGCCAAAGTTAGTTATCAAAGGTAATTATAATAGTACATGGCCTTGACAGCGTAGGTTACTATTTCTGCAGCCGGTAGCTGCCAAAGTTAGTTATCAAAGGTAATTATAATAGTACACATCTTATTTTATTCAGTACATAATGCTTTAATTATTTAAAAACACGTTACCTTTAACGAAAGAAGTAACTAGAATAACTTTATAACCTCACTTACAGATTAAAATACTAAATTCAAAACCAGCTGTTTACTTTTAGCACATGTGCTAAAAATAAACAGCTGATTTCACTTTTGGCACGCTGATGTATAAAACGTAATTTTTAGTTCAACAAGCTAGTGGTAAATGGCCTACTTTTAGTAGTGGTAGTAGAAAAAAGAATATAATAAACCTCTAACTGAATATATATTTTTTTATTTTGTATTCAGCCAACAGCCGTTAGGCCAATTATAGGCATCGTTGTACATTTAAAACAAGAAAAGCAAAATTCACAGATTTTTAACATTTTACAAATACTGAATTATGCAAACTAAAAGACGGCATTGCAAATTGTATATTGCTCTAAGTTTTCAGTTGTTAAATTTGTTCTCTTCTCGGTAACCGGTAAGTGTATTTGTTAACTGGGAAAAAAAAAGTTCAGTATCGCATGATATTATAGGTGCAAAACTTATAGGAGGTGGTTACAGCCAAACCCAACATCTTGTTCAACTCTCTCACCACAAAGTAAATTCTTAATTGTACTTAACAGAGGATAGCCTGGAATTTTATTTAATACAGAATTGAGTTTCTCTAAAGCAATTTTTGTCACACTTCTAGGAGCTTTCTCTAGCTTGTCATACACATCTTCAGTTATTTGCAAATGGTCAGTAAGAGCTAACCCTATTGTTTCCAGTTTTGTTATAGCATTGACAATATGTTCAAAATGCATTCTCTCTTTGGCCGAATTTTTTGACTTCGGCATTGTAGATCTATACAGTATCACTTTTCAACTTACTTTCAATTTAATACTACACTTTTGTACTTAAATATTGGTGGCACAATTTCAAACATTTAAGGTTATGGTGACTTAAAGGAAAAATGTGAAACTGTTATTAATGAAGCTGTTTCTGTCAACTAACAACACCTACGCCAGTGACCTATGTCTACGCACTACCAGTGGCACTACACAATTTTACTCATACGTTGAAGACGCAGGATGATAATATTGTAACGACGTTGCGATCAGGCAGCTGAAAACGCGTGAGGCACAGCCGCCAGGAGACGACCTTGGGGACAGCTGCGGACGAATGAGTCATTGTTCCAAAACTTCGAGAAACGGCCTTGGACCCAGAACTTCGAGAAGCAGCCGGGCCGCTGCGGATATATGAGTCACGCCCGAGGTCAATACACGCGACACGTCGCCATTACCGGAATGGTCTCGACGCTTCCAGGAGGGAATTAGCCGGCAATATAAATATGCGTTTGCAGGAATAGAAGTCAGTTCTCATCCAGTTCTCATCAAGGTCGAAGTGCGTAATATAAATATACCGTGTGTATATAACTCTAGCGAAATAAATAACAAATAAATATAACCATATAAATAAATAAATGTATCGTTGTTAAAATAGTTCGTTAGTTTAAGTAATTTGTGCTTTGCCTTGATGATTCTTGTGTTTGTAAATAATCGTAATTAATCGTTGTAAATAAATGTTTAATACAAGAAGCGTCCTATAATTTTGTAAATAGCCCGAACGTTAAAAACGTAACAGTGGTGTCAGGTGTGGGGTTTTGTACCTTGTTATACCTGAAGCAATTTGAAGCCGCAGCCGTCGCTAATGGTTGGGGAATGGCAGACAAAGCGACCGCATTGATCCTGACATTGCGAGGGGATGCCCTAAATGTTCTGCAAATGATTTCAGAAAATCAGCAGAGGGACTTCCAGCAATTGGTGAATCGTCTGGAACGGCGTTATGGCAATGATCACCTTCAGCATGTGCATTGTGCCCAGTTGAAGAACAGAATTCAGAAGTCGGGGGAGACTCTGCAAGAACTGGAGGCCGATGTTGCTCGATTGGTTCGGCTCGCGTATCCATCGGCGCCGGAGGACTTCCTGGAGCAGCTAGCCGTCCAAACATTCGTAGATGGAATGAAAAACGCCGATAGTCAGCAAGCGGTACGTCTGGGGCGCCATAGGACACTGGGAGAGGCCTTAGCCCATGCGTTGGAATTTGAAGCGGCAAGGACTGCCTCCAGAGGACATGGTCGTGTCCGCGGTGTCGCCACGACCGAAATGGCGCCTGAATCCATTGAGGACATGTTGCGACGACTCATAAAGCAGGAGACGATGAAGAAGGGGCCCCGTTGCTGGAGCTGCGGAGAGATGGGTCATCTTAAGGATCGCTGTCCGAAGAAACGAGCCCGACTGTCTGACGAGCCGTCGGAAAACTAATGCGGGTCGACAAGAAGGGGCGAGAGTCGACTCGTGATTGCCATGCCCCGGAGATTCCCATACATGTGTCGTCCGTGCAACACCAGCCTGATAGTCTCTTCATTGATGGGAAAATAAATGGAAGAGTTCGGTCTCTGCTGTTGGATACTGGAGCGACGAAGTCCATCGCCAGGTCTGACGTAATACGAGACGAGGGTCAGCAGTGACCACACATGGGGAAATGGATTTGACATTGAAGATTGGGAATCAAACCCTCAAGCATCGGGTCCTGATTGCTGACATTGCAGACGAGTTTATCCTGGGAATGGATGTCATGAATAAGTGTGGGTTTACTTTGGACCTGGGACGAGGCGTGTTGCACGTGGGTGGGGAGGAGCTTTCCTTACACCCAAGAGAAGAGATCGCAGTACGAGTGGTATTGCCGGAAGATGTTACTCTGCCTGGACGAACCGAAAGGGTCGTGGATGCATACCTGGATGGCGATCTCCGTTGCAACGTAGTGCGCATGATTGAACCCGATTATGACAAGGAGCTCACTCATGGTGTCCTGGTTGGGAAGACGTTGGTAAAGACTGGGCTTAAGGTCTCAGTAAGGATGATGAACGTCAACAGGGAACCGGCAACCGTCAGGAGAAACACAACCCTGGGAAGATGCACACCGGTCTCCGCCGTTGTCAGAACGATTACTAGTGACAGCGGCAGCAAGGCGAAGGGCTGCCCAAAGGCATTAATGAACACCGTGATGTCTACTTGCAAGGGCATGAGCCAACAAGAACGGAAAAAGATCGAAGATCTGGTGGCCCGGTACCAAAACGTCTTCGAGTGCGGAGATCATCCCAGCGGCAGTACCGACGTAGTTAAGCATAAAATAAATACGGGGGATGCTCAACCGACACGCCAACATCTAAGAAGGTTGCCCCTCGCCAAACGGAAAGAAGCTGAGAAGATTGTCCAAGATATGCGAAACCAAGGGATTATCGAACCGTCCAGCAGCCCGTGGGCCTCCCCTGTGGTTCTTGTCAAGAAGAAGGATGGCTCAACGAGGTTCTGTGTTGACTTCCGGCAGCTGAATTATGTGACCAAGAAAGACAGCTACCCTCTGCCACGAATCTATGATACCCTGGACACGCTCTCCGGTTCTCAATGGTTCTCGACGCTAGACTTGAAGAACGGTTATTGTCAAGTCGGAATGGAACCTGCGGACAGGGGGAAGACTGCATTTACTATCGGAACTGGGCTCTGGCAGTTCTCCGTCAAGCCGTTCGGTTTGTGCAATGCCTCCGCCACGTTTGAGATGCTGATGGACACCGTCCTGAAGGGTCTATCTTGGCAGACCTGCCTGATATACTTGGACGACATCATAGTGGTGGGTAAATCCTTCAACGAGCATCTGAAAAACCTGGAGGAAGTGTTCAGTAGACTGCGAGGTGCCAACCTGCGATTAAGTCCAAAGAAGTGCCACATCTTCCAGAAGGAGGTACAGTACCTGGGGCACGTCGTATCCCGCCAGGGAGTAGCAGTAGACCCGAGTAAAGTGAAGGCAGTGCAGGATTGGCCAATCCCGAAGGATAAGCATGAGCTGCGAAGCTTGCTGGGTCTCTGTACTTACTACCGACTGTTTGTGCTGGGCTTCGCAAACATTGCAAAACCGTTAACCCGTCTAACGAAAGAGGGACGACAGTTGGAATGGAGTGCTGAGTGCGCGGAGGCCTTCGAGACGCTCAAGACTGCCTTAACCAGTTCACCTGTACTTTGCTATCCACGTCCGGAAGGCCAGTTTATCCTCGACACTGACGCTAGCAATGTCGGAATCGGTGGTGTTCTGCCCCAAGTCCAAGATGGGCAAGAGTTTTGTCCAAACCAGAGCGGAACTAGTGCGTAACCAGGAGGGAGCTTCTGGCAGTAGTCAAGTCCGTGGAGCATTTTTATAAATACCTGTATGGCAGAAGATTCTTGCTGAGGACCGACCATGCTGCTCTAAGATGGCTGCTGCAGTTCAAGAACCCTGAGGGACAGGTGGCTAGGTGGATCGAGCGCCTACAAGAGTACGACTTTGAAATAAATCATCGACCTGACACAGCCCTGCGGACTGCAGCCACTGTTCGAGACTGGAGAGTCGTGCGGTACCCATCAATCGTACCACTGTAGTCGACGAATCGTGGGAGCTAGACGAGTTGGAGAGCAGCCAGGAGAACGACCCCGACTTAGGCACGGTTATAGCCTGGAAGCGAGATGGCCGTCGACCTACCTGGCAGGAGGTCTCCGCCACCAACCCAACGGTGAAGACCTATTGGGCGCAATGGGACTCCTTGCAGCTGGAAAACAACGTCCTGACCAGAATCTTGGAAGATGGGGACGGTAGGGTAACGAGATCACAATTGATGGTCCCAATGAGTAGAGTGGCCGAGGTTCTGCGCTACCTGCATGATGACTCCTCTGGGGGACACTTCGAATTGAAGAAGACGTTGCAGAAGGTCCGAGCCCGGTTCTACTGGGCGAGCTGTAAAGATGATGTCCGAGAGTGGTGCCGGAGGTGCGAAGCCTGCCTTACAGGAAACGGACCGGTTGGTAGACGTAGAGCTCCGATGCGGCAGTACAACGTCGGTAGTCTGTTCGAGAGGATAGCCATCGACATCGCTGGACTATTCCCCGAAACCGAATCGGGAAATAAGTACATCCTGGTGTGCATGGACTACTTCACCAAGTGGCCCGAAGCGTACATCTTTCCGAATCAACAGGCCGGTACTGTCGATGATGTTCTGGTGAAGGAGTGCTTCAGCCGTTTTGGAGTCCCCCTGGAGTTACATTCCGACCAGGGCCGGAATTTCGGGTCTGGGATGTTCCAGAAAGTTTGCAAGCTGCTGGGGATACACAAGACTCGGACCACTGCCCTCCATCCTCAATCGGACGGCATGGTGGAAAGAATGAACCGAACCATGGGGAAGCATCTGTCCAAGGTGGTTTCCGAACATCAGCGTGACTGGGACCAGTACATTCACCTGTTCCTAATGGCCTACCGATCGGCAGTACAAGAGACAACCAACCACATCCCAGCCACGGTACTCTTTGGGCGCGAGCTGCGATTGCCATGTGATCTCAAATTTGGAAGAAAGCCTGGCGAAGAAACGGCCGGCGAGGACTACGTGGTGAACCTGAAGAAGAGGATGGAAGAGATCCACGACGCCGTACGCCGAAACTTTCTGGTGCCAGCGACCGAATGAAGGACCGATATGATGCCCGCGCTGAGGCCGGTGGTTTCTAGCCTGGCGATTTGGTATGGCTTCATAACCCCTAGAGGCGTCGTGGCCTCTCCCCCAAGCTCCAAAGAAATTGGGAAGGCCCCTACACTGTAGTTGCTCGACTGAATGACGTGGTATACCGAATCCAGAAACCTCATCGAGGAAAGTGCAGGGTGGTGCACTTCAATCAGTTGGCCCCATATGCCGGAAACAAAGAGGAAGTGGAGGCTGTCACGGAGCAACCCCTGAGACGACTAGGGACCGGAGGAACCTCCTTCCAGGAGTTTATGGCCGCTTATGGGGGTACGAAGACTGCGCGATTCGGAGTCACTACAGAGGTGCAGCGTGATCTGTTCGACACCCTGCGGCAGTATTCTCTGGCACACTGCGTCGCCTAGGACCTCCGGATGTCTAGGGGGATCGCCGCTGCCTTCCGGGAGAAGTTTGACCGGTTAGACCAGCTGCGAGAGCAGGCACCTCAGGTTGGCAGAACTTTGCAGCTGAAGGAAGGCAATAGCTCCATTTATTACCTGGCGACGAAAAGGTTGTCTTACGAAAAACCTAGTTACCAGGAGCTCTGGTCTGCTCTTTTGGACCTTAAGGAGCAGATGGTGAAGAATGGCGAAACCCGGCTAGCGGTGCCGAAATTAGGATGCGGCCTGGATTCGTTGGACTGGAGGGTTGTACGCAGCATGCTGGAAGTAGTCTTCGACCGGACCGGCATACAGATCGAGATCTGCTGTTCCAGCCCGTTGCGAAGCATTGAGCCCACGGTGGACTGCTACTTCTTCAGCCAATCCGTGTGGAAGAAGAGCACCGCCTGCAAATACCGTCATCGAATCCCCACAAGAGCGAGTGACACGCACCCGACGCAACTCGTTCTGGGACAGAACGACCTAAGGTGGGGGCAGTGTAACAATCCTGCTGCCGGTCATTTCCCCGGAATTATGACACAGTGCCCCGATTGTTCTGGAACCTCGAGAAACGACCTTGCAACCTTGTACCCCAGGTGCAGACGCGTGACGTCGGCGCCCTCGGAGCAGGCTGCGATGGATGCGTCATGCGGTTCCCAGAAAGGTCGAGCGAAGTCTAGATAGATCTCGAAGGAAGTTACCCGAATATAATATACAGGGCCGCCGGAGTTCTCATTAGTTCACTTTAGACTCGAAGCGCGCGTGATATAAACGAACCCTAGTTAAATAAATAACAGATAAATAACCATATAAATCGTTAGTGTTTAAGTCGTAAATAGCCAAATAAATAATTGATGTTTGATCCAGCGCATATAAATAAATAAATGTATCGTTGTTAGAAATAGTGCCTGTAGTTCGTTAGTTTAAGTAATTTGTGTTCTGCCTTGTTAATTAGTGTGTTTGTAAATAATAATAATTAATCATTGTAAATAAATGTGTAATACAAGAAGCGTCGTATAATTTTTAAATAGCCCGAGCGTAAAAACGTAACACTATTAATGAATGATTTTTTATTAATAAACGATTTTGGTATAGGTAATCAAAGATACCATTAATGTCGAAACTTTAAGTGTCAAGTTCTTTTCATGGAATAAAATTAGATTTTCATAAAATTAATAAGATACGATCAACGGAAATAGTAATTTTTGTATTAAGTGCGCGAAATGAGTGTTTTTTTTATGGCGCGTGAGAATGTCAATTTTCGCCGAGACCGTTAGGTCGAGGCAGAAAAGTGATTCAAACGCGCCATAAAAACACGAATTTTGCCACGAAATACAAACAACGTTTTTTCTACAGCCGTCAAAAAAAGAATAAAAGATTCTCTGCAACAAAATCATACGTATTGTTACGTTCTTAACGTTCGGGCTATTTAAAATTATACGACGAACATGGGTTCAAACATTTATTTACAACAATGAATTATTACGATTATTGTTTACCAGCACATGCGAGAATTATCAAGCAGATTACAAATTAATACAAGCACTAACGAACTATCGGTACATGTATTTTTATTACATACGGATTTATTTATATCACTCTTAAACACTAACGATTATATATTTATTTATTTCTATTAGTTATATGTACACGCGGTTATTTATATGGGGGCTTCTAACAAGCCTCTCCCTGAGTTCGAACTGCCGGAGAATTAATTCAGAACTGCCTTGCGGGTGAACTCCGCTCGCTTATATCGAGAGATCCAAAAAAACCTGTTCCTCAGCGGGCTGTGGAAATTCAACGTACGAATAATATGTTGGTGACACTGTACGTCAATGTCAAATTCGACGTTATCAGGTTAGGTTTTCCGTCAGTTATGACACAAAATGACGAAAATCCTAACCTGCTAACCTCGAATTTGACATTGACGTACAGTGTCACCAACATATTATTCGTACGTTGAATTTCCACAGCCCGCTGAGGAACAGTTTTTTTTGGATCTCTCGATATATCGCGCCAGTAAATTCTTCCAGAAGCCTCCAGTTGTTCTCGGCAACAGTGACGTGTCGCGTCAGGGCCGCTCTAGCATCGACTGGAAAATGAGTCATTCGCGTACACCTGCGTTCAAGGCCGCTCGTCGGCGGCCTATGATTCACGCGCTGGCAGCCGCCTCTGGAATTTCTAGTATAATCGAGGCATCGGGGCAAATAACCGTCAGCCGAATCGTTACAGTATATAGCAAATAAGTAGAGTAATATTATTATGTACGTAACGTTTTATAGGTGTTGTAACTAAGGAAATGGTGTTTGTAATAATAAATTTAAAATCTAGTGCGTAAAATGTTTTATTTACGATCTAGTGTGTGAAACGTAATTTCACGCACACTTATTGAAACGTTAATGTCACTTTTATGTGTCAGTTGTAGAAAAAATATTGTAACTCTTGTGTTAATCGGCGATTAATAATCTCCATAATTAATATTTCGATTTTTAATAGCTCTCATTAACATACTTATTTGTTAAATAACTATTTATGGCAGGCGTGTATTATACAAACTTTTATCCAACAACTCAATAGATATCTAAACAACATGAATTTTGTATTGATAGCCGTGAAAAGTCATAGTGACGAATTGGAAAGTATCGAGGGATCAAATAAATTTCTAATTAGAGTCGCCTGTGATTCGTCTTCTACGTTTGGCAGTACTGAAGTGTAGTGTCAGTCTATGTCAAATTCGAGGTTAGTAGGTTAGGTTTTGTTTGTTAGTTGATACAGACTGACGCAAAACTTAACCTGTAAATCTCGTATTTGACATAGCTCGATAGTGCTATCAACAATACTGTTGTGTTCTTAATGTTGCATAACGCTGTATCTTCAGGTTGTTTATTCGCAAGGAAATATGTACAGACGTCACTATATATGACTTACCCTAAAGGCAGTTACCGCGGAAGTGCTGAATTCGCCTCTTACTTAAGCATCCTAGAGTGGGGGGGGGGCATTTCCCATACACCACAAATACAGTAATGGGTGACACGGTCTTATCTCACTAGTTGGTTATGGTTTTTACCTCACTAGTAGGCTATGAGCCACTTTAGCGGTCTAAAATCGATTTAGTAATAGCCTTATAACTAGGAGGTGTTGGATAATACCATGAGATAAAAAAATGATTCTGAGCAGGCCTTGATATGTGTTATACGTTTGGCAGTACTGGAGTGTATTGTCAGTCTATGTCAAATTCGAGATTAAAAGATTAGGTTTTGTTTGTTTTTTGACACAGACTGACGTAAAACTTAACCTGCAAATAAACTTCACTACTGCCAAACGTATAACACATATCAAGGCCTGCTCAGAATCAATGTTTTTTTGTCTCATGGTAGTTATGTCTAGTACAAGTGAATAAAGAGGCATTTTATCCATAAGGGGAAAACTTCAGCTCATGGGACAAAGCCGAGTGAGATAATTTCACGTGTGGCATATAAATTTTTACCAATATCTACAATTAATTGTATAAATAAGTTTTTCTTCAAACGGCAGTAAAATGTGGCATTATTCTGCTGGATTGATGATGCTAAACTATCACTTTATTGCCATGCGGCAGATAATATTATCTTTCCCATTCTTCTAAAAGTACTGCACGGAGCTCGTTTAAGGAGGCTGGTGCCGCTATTCGACTTCTGAAACGTCTCCCCAGTATGTCCCTTAAATATGTTGGATGGGATTCATATCAGGTGAATATGCTAGCCAATTCATACGAGTTATTCCAACTTCGCCCAAGTATTCAGTAACACATCTTGCTACGTGCGGTCTTGCATTATCCTGCATGAGGATGAAATTGTTGCCAATAAATGGTGCAAATGGAACCACATGATCTGCTAAAACTTCCAATATGTACCGTTCTACCATCAGAGATCCTCTTTCAATAAAGACAATTTCGGAACAAGCCTTCATCGAAATTGCTGCCCACACCATAACCGACCCTTTTCCAAAACTAACCCTTGGGGTGAAAATACACTCAGCAAATCGCTCACCCGTTCGTTGCCATACTCGTTCCCTTCCATCTGGTGCATATAGGCTGAATCGAGATTCATCCGTAAACAGAACAGTGCCCCATTGCCTTAAATCCCAATCTGAATTATCACGAGCAAATTGTAATCTGGCTACTCGGTGATGAGGGACTAATTTTGGGCCGTGAGCTGGTCCAACTTCTGCTAACCTTCAACTTAGCAGAAGTTACACTTACTTATGCCCGTTCCACGAATTTCTCGGAGTCGATTTTTTCGTTTCTATCGAAGTAGAATGGCGATCTCGTAGTATACGAAGTAGAATAAAACGATTATCGATCGCAGTTGTCTTTCTCTTTCTACCAGATCCTGGCTTGCGGGTCATCCTTCCAGTCTCTGTAACACGTCTTATAACCTTGTTGATGGTTGATTGGTCAACGCCAAGCACTCTAGCTACATAACGCCTACTTGGCCCATCTTCAGCAAGAGCTACAGCTCTCGAGCGATCTTTATGATTTAAATAATTTACAATAAACAAAGTAGGCGGATGAAATGAAGTAGAATACAGGGAAAAGCTACACTTCATCATTTGCACTTGTTATATATGTTCATATACTACCAAATGGGTTAATTAATTATTAAATACTAGGTGGACCGTTTTTTTTACACCTAAGTTTATATAGGATAATTAATTGTGGGGTTTTTGTGTGACTTCTAGAAACATAAATGGTTTTCGCTGAGTTTGCAAGGTCATAGTTGGCGTTAAAGGTGACTATTTTGAACAAATTAAAATATTTATTGAAGATGTTTGCACAAATTGTATTTTAACAAGTGTAACTAAATGTTGAGTTTTTTAATTTGAAAAATGCGTGTGCAATGTGTACCCACAGGCAATGGACCTTCGTGATACTTATTACCCCAAAAATAATCGACATAACTTTGAGTACTTGTAGTATTATAAGTGAATATTAGAAAATATATATTGACCTAGCCGTCCCAGTTTTTCAGTTAAAGCTAATATACAAAGAACAACTTAATTCGTTTTTTCATCCGTAACATTTTTGGTATTAAACGTACCACTACCCCAATTTATTCAGCACCCATAGTTCGCTGTTGTACATCACTACAAGTCGAATAATGGCTTTATTATTCTCAACTTGACGCACCTATATAATGCTCGCTCTGAATAGCCACAAAATACTTTCGGGCTCTTGCTTTCTTTAACTAAACATATTCACATATTCACTTCCTCACTGTCATCGTATCTGTTTGTAATAGAGGTATGTCTCCTAAATTCTATATCGAAAATAATGGCAAAAATCTTATTGGAAAAATAACAGAACATATAAAAATGAGAAAGAAACAACAGGGATTTCGTTCGGACGGATCCACATTGGGCGCCATATTTATAATACATCAGCTAAGGGGCGCCTCTAGCTTACATGCCGCCCGGGTGCAAAGTCTCAAGTGCCGCCTCCTCTGGGTTGTGGATTAGGAAAGGTATGTGATGTAAGTTGAGGGAAGATAATATAGAACCATTCTTAATATAAACCAAACACTTTTATTTATTACTAATCTCACAATCTTATAACATTAAAATAACAATCAAAATCGTCTGTAAAGTTAACTCGAAATAGTTTGCTATGAACTTTTTATAATAATTCAGTAGGCCAAGTAATCCTCTCAACGTTTTCAAATTCTTGAGGCGAGGCAAATTCTTTATCTCCTCTATTAGCTTTTTACTAATTGTGACCCCATTATTACTAATCTCGTAGCCTAAGTAGCTTACACTTGCTTTCATAAATTCACATTTAGTCAGATTCAATTTCAACCCATTTTTATTTAACGTACTTATAACTAAATCTAAATGTACCAAATGTTGTTCCACATCTCGTGAAAATATTAAAATGTCATCAATGTAGTGCACGCAGAACTCATCGAATTTGTTTAAAATTTGTTGCACGGCTCTTACCAATGCTGCACATGACGTCGTCAAACCAAATGGGACTTCTTTAAAATGGAAAATTTCTCCCTCTATACAAAATCCTGTGTACTTCCTTGAGTCCTCGTGTAATGGAATCAGTCAAATGAGTTTTTGAGATCCAATTTTGTCAACACTTTCTTATCCCATATTTAACTTAATAAGGCATCAATTTTCTGCGGACTGTCATACTGGGGTTTGGTAATTTGATTTATTCTACGTGCGTTTAAACATAACCTAAGACTACCATCGTTCTTCTTTACCACCACCATCGGATTAACGAAGTTCGTTTTTGGATGTTCTATCACATCATCATCGAGCATCTTCTGCGACTCATGTTTCACTTTTTCGGGCTGTGCAAACGGTATTGGATATGTTTTACTCTTGAAGCTCATCGTTTCGTCCACAACAAGTTTATGACAATATTTAGTTGCTTGTCCTGTTTCTGATTTATTATCTCCTTATTCTTCGATATTATTTCCATAATTCTGCTTTTATATTGTAAGTAATCACTCCCTATCTGTTCATCATCCAGCATTCCTTCCATGATTGTACAGCTATTTATAATTATTTCGTCTTCTGCACTTTTGGCTAGGCAACAATTCATATCGTCTCCTGCTTTTATTTTAGCTAGGCAACAATTTTCACGCTCTTGATCGCCATACTCGGAAATCGACCAAGGCTCAATTATATCATTTATTTGGATGCACGTTTGCATCCCATCTATTTTAATTCCTATTTGCTGAATAATATCGACATCTATCACAAATTTTACATTTAAAACAGATACTATGTAAACTCGGACATCATATTCTTTTCCCTTTATAATGATCTTTATTGCTAATACTTTACTTGTTGTAGAGATCTTCTTTCTTGTTGCAGACAATAAATCGATTTTATTTACTTACTTTAATTATATTACTTTGTAAAACATTCAGATGATTAGTTAGGATTTCTTGTACTAATGAAACCATTGCTCCACTATCAATTGGCGCATAATATTCTTGATCTAAAAATTGCAATTTAATAAACGGTAAACATGAGCTTAAAACTTTATCTTCACGTTCTTCTAAAAAAAATTCCCCCGTTTTATCGTAGGCGATGGCAAAGTAAGCGATTTGTTTATTTACAAAAATTGAGGTTTTTTGTCTCTCGAGAGCACCTCTGTTATTTCTATTCTGTTCATGACATGGTGTTTACGTATTGTCGACTTGGCTGTTGGTTAGTGTCCAACTCCTGGCATCGCTTCTTATTCCTCTCTTCGATCAGGTTGTCGTAGTTTTTTCGTTGATTTTCCCCCCTATTAAAATTTGGTCCATTTTGATTCCAATTATTGTTGCTAAAATTCCTTCTTTGATCATAATATTATTTCAGTTGTTGTTGTAGCGACCGCCTTGTCTGTTATAATTATTAAAATTGTTTCTATTTTGTCTAAAATTCTTTCCAAAAGTTTCATCCAATTTTCTTTTACTAAAACATATTCCTGTTTTGGACTCTCACCTTTTTCATTATACACTGCCAGGTCGTAATTCCGCATAATTTCTAGGAAGCCTTTAAGCGTCTTGACGTTCTGTACCGCTACTGCTCTCGTTATTTCGGATTCTAGGTGCCTCGACAGGTGTTGGATAATCTCTACTTCCGATAGTTTGGGTGTCAGGTACTGCGCTTTATTGTACCGGTGCATGATGTCCATTTCTCTTGATCTTCCTTTTTCGACGTATTTACCTGAAGTTAGTTCTGTCCGGACTTGAGCCAGGTGCGAATTGCTCCAATATTGATGTGTAAATAGCTCTTTAAATTCTTCGTAGGTCGTGTATTTGCTTTTTATACCGGGTGTCTTAAAATGAATTACATCTAGTATGCTTTGAATTTCCCATAATGCAATCTAAAATTTTACTTGAAATTGGCAAGACTGTAAGTCTATGTCAAATTCGAGGTTAGCAGGTTAGATTTTGCGTCAGTCTGTGTCAAAACTGATGGAAAACCTAACCTACTAACCTTGAATTTGACATAGACTTACAGTCTTGTCAATTTTAAGAAAAATTTTAGATTGCATAATGGGAAATTCAAAGCATACTAGATGTAATTCATTTTAAGACACCCGTGCCATATTTCTGCGTTGTTTCTCATGGCCATATTTATAATCTGTAGCTTCCTACACTCCGTTGATATTGTTCGCATGACGTCGTCTAGTTTTGCCAAAAATATCATGAGCAATTCACCGTACCTGCCTTCAAATCTAGGGATCATTTCCGTGCTCATAGTTGGTGTCGCAGCCTCGCAGCGCTTGCAGGGTATTCGTGCACTTGTTGGAATTTTTCATGTACTCCCTGTAGCTCCCGTGTGATTCTATTGTCCACAATGGCGATATGGTTTGTATTCCGGCTTTGTACTTCTTGTGTTATGGCCCATCGTTCCTCTGCCTTCTTTTCTAGACTGCCTAATTCCTGGTCGATCCTTTCTTACTGCCGTATTAATTGTTCTTGTGTCTTGGTTTCGACTCCTTTAATTCTGCACTCTATTTCCGTTTCTTTCTTTTCTAACTCCTCGTCGACCAACTGTGACACTTCTTGTTGTAGCTCCTGCCTTATCTCATTATTAATCGTTTCTTTGAATTCTTCTAATTTTTGTTGTAGGGTGCTGATCTCAGATTGCAATTCTTTTCTATTATTGACCTGCATCCTATCGAAGTCTTCTTTCTCGCTCTTCTGCATCTTTTTTCAATTTTTGAAGCTCACAACCTATAGCAACCAACACAGAAGGACGATCCACACACGACAATACCTTATGCATTCATAATGGTAAACGATTTAGCACTCCCCAGTAGGCCGTTCAAACTCCTCACAATACTGTAACGGTGCACACTCTGTTTGGCTTTAATTGGTGTATGTACCAACGTTGTGTATGCTGCCTGGTTATGATGGAGCGGCGTGCTCCGGCGGGTTTACAGATGGTTAGCTTAAACGGTGTTACTTGGGATAACTTTGCTCAGGTTGTATAGAGGCCGGAGACCTTCGGTTCTCACACCGAAATAAAACAATGTCATGGAGATCTACTATCATTTATTAGTACAAAATGTAAATGTATCACATATTTTTACAATTACTGTTGCGTTTCGAAGTATGGAAATGACGCCGGACGTTCGTCGGTAGCTCGCCTAGCTGCAAGAAAGGCTGGCTGCCGGTCTGAGTCTTGTTACTGCGGTGTCGGGCAGTGTTAAGTGAAGTAAGAGAGAGCAAAGAATTGATACTAACGCCTGCGTACTAACAAGGAAAAAGAAACCTCGCAATGTCGGGCTGCGCTGTACTTAGTGAAGTAAGAAAAGCAAAGAATTGATACTAACGCCTCTGTGCTAACAAGAAAAGAGAGACCTTGCAATGTCGGGCTGCACTGTACCGAGTGAAGTAAGAAAAGCAAAGAATTGATACTAACGCTTCTATACTAACAGTAGTAGTTCTCCGTATTACGAGTAGAACTGCCACCTACACCAGATCTCGTTTTTATTTTCTCTGCCGTCCTATTCCGATCGTTTATCCAAATTACGAAAGCCGCTCCATCCTGGGTCGCGGAGTGTCCAGCCAATGATAACACAATCTAAATGTTGTTGCCATAGCGATGTTAATTGGTAGCTGCCCTTCCACAACCTGCGATGGTTTTAATCCTTTTCCATCAAGTTTTAAATTGCGGTTTCCCACGACCTACGTGTTTCTTTGGTTGAAATCGAAAACTAATAAATCTCCAACTAAATTAGTCGGCGGTTTGGGCTATTTGCTTCACAAATCCGCCAAAGCCCCTGACCATAAATCTAATATAGTATTTTTCGACTCTCGCGCCGGGTATTTATTACATCCCGCTGCACCGTTAACAGCTGCAAGAGGAGTCGTATTACAACCTATTCAAATCAAACGAAAGCTTTCGTTCACGAGATATAATTGTTTACTTCTACCGTACATAAAAATACATCTACTTATAAAATACGAGTTATTATTGTCCTTTCTAGAAATAAAATAGCTAAAATAAAATGTTTGTAACTACGCGTACGAGTTATTATTGTCCTTCCTAGAAATAAAATAGCTAAAATAAAAATTTTTGTAACTACGCGACTCTCACAATACCAAATTAAGCCAACCAAAATCTGAAGAAGCACGAATCGATAGAAATGATAAAAAATTAAAGCAACAGGATTTAAATTTGAAAATAAACAAAACAACGAACAGGGAACAAGGAAGTAAAATGTCTCAAGCAAAGTTCTCTAAAAAAGAAATTGCCATGAATATCTGTTTTCTCAATACAGGGACACTGATGTCAGAAGATATAATGATATTTGAAGAAGCTATAAAGAAAATTGCATGGGATGTAATAGGTCTGGCAGAGATCAGAACTGGCAAAAATATAATGCAGCTAGAAGTGGTTTTTATATAAATAAAAGAATACTGAAAAATATCGAATACTTCAAAAGTTTTTCACGCAGAATTGCAACATTTAAACTAAAAATGAATGACAAAAAAAATAATTACTATAATCCAAAGTCAGTCATGCTCCAACCATAACAGCAACTGAATAAGAAATTGGAGATTTTTACGACACCCTAGACTAAGCGACAAACAAAGACAAAAGGGAATCCCAACACTTGATTCTTATGAGTGACTTTAATGTAAAAATAGGTACTCAGGGCTAGACGAGTATAACATCGCAAGCAAATATGGGCACGGAGAAAGAAATCAAAGAGGCTGGAGGCTAATCAATTTTGCGGTACGTCGTCGTCTTGTTGTAACATTGTGTTTAAATATTCATATAATATACACAGTAACGGCTGACAGTAAAATGGGTAATTAAATGGAATAATGAAGGTTAATTAAAACAGCCAATTTTCTTTAGCTGATTATAATCAGCATTAGTTTAAATTTTAATGTGTTACGTTTCGTTATATTTAATAACTTCTTCAGACATCGAATAAAATAAATTAGTTATACAAAATTATCTGGAAATGAGCGAGATGGGTTAGAATTTTCAAAAAGCGATACCTACCAACTAATATTCTTACCGATACATTTTTAACAATATTCTAAAATCATCCAATTCAGAAATTAAACATAAACTAGTGGTCCATATGAAAATAAATAATCTGGAAGTGAAAGAATTAGGTTAAAAATTTTCAATGAGAAGAGGCAAATTAATATTCTTACCGATTCATTGTAAAAACTGAAGTATGGAGAGGAATTTACACTCCGCTGCATTGTTTTTAAATAGTTTAACATCAAGATGGAAGGAGATTAATGATTTTACAAAATCAAGCTGTTTAAGCCACAAATGTCAAGTATCAAAGTTTAAGAATCTGAGTCTGAGGGCATGCCAATGGGAAAAAATCTCAATAGTTAAAAGTTTAAATGTTAGAAGATATCCCAAATACTAAAAACACAAACTATTTAAAAACAATGCAGGGGAGTGTAAATTCCTCTCCATACTTCAGTTTTTACAATGAATCGGTAAGAATATTAATTTTCCTCTTCTCATTGAAAATTTTTAACCTAATTCTTTCACTTCCAGATTATTTATTTTCATATGGACCACTAATTTATGTTTAATTTCTGATTTTTTTTAGAATATTGTTAAAAATGTATCGGTAAGAATATTAGTTGGTATCGCTTTTTGAAAATTCTAACCTATCTCTCTCATTTCCAGATAATTTTGTATAACTAATTTATTTTATTCGATGTCTGAAGAAGTTATTAAATATAACGAAACGTAACACATTAAAATTTAAACTAATGCTGATTATAATCAGCTAAAAAAAATTGGCTGTTTTAATTAACCTTTATTATTCCATTTAATTACCCATTGTGTTTAAAGCACAGGTCACACGATCATTTTGTTGCATCAAATTTGTTTGTCAAACATCTAGCCGGGCTCCATAGCTCAGTAGTAAGCATTCTGGCTACTGATCTAAGGGTCGAGAGTTCGATCCCTGATCCCGGTGAGGTTTTTAAAAAATAAAAAAATGCGGATGAAAACCTCTACAGAATGACATAATTCGGAAGTGATGTAAAGCCGTGGGTCCCATGTTACTACGATGTGTAGCATCTAAAAGATCCCTTGCTAGGTTTGGAACTCTTTAATCTTGGCAAAAGAGTAAGACTAAGGTACCTGGTACTCTGCATGACTAGACTTTGTCCACAGGGTTGGCGAAAAGGGCCTATGAAGGCCTACTTGCTAGACATAAGTCTCCCCAAAAATACTACTACTACTACTTGTCAAACATGGGCCACTTTACAAGTAAGACAAAAGAAGTCATTAAAACTAGGCAAGAATAACCCAAATGGAATACGCTAAATTTAATAAAATGGTTAAAAGAGAAATCTGCAGCGATAAAAGAAGAAACGAGGATATAATAGGATTCTTTTTGTATTATAGATAATCTCATTTTACCTTGTGGTATAGAGGCTGGTACTTTATGCGCTTGCATCTGGCGGTACAATGCTCAACTTGCTCCGGATTCGGGATACAAAGTTGGAGAGCGCCTTTTGTGCTTGCGCAGCAACCATTGTGTGAGGTGTGTCATGGTGATGTGTTGACCTTGTTACTCTACCTCTTAGTCTGTGGTTCTGAGTAGAGCACAGTTAATTTGGTGCCCAACTGTGAATGGTCTCACCGAACCCGATTCCAATCGCCAAGGCTGCGGAAAATTCCAGACCCGCGGGTTTCGAACCGAGAACTTGCTTAATGCAAGCCTAACGCCTACCCAACTGATACAAATTGGTTCAACAAAGAAAATAGCAAAAGAACTATGTCAAGGCAAAGTTTGGATACATGCACTAATCAACACAGCCCACATTAAAATACAAATTAGAAAGGATCTACTACAGATAGCCATAAACTTCTATGTCAAGCAGTTCCGCCAGCACGATAGGAGGTTATAAAAGGACTAAAAAATTTTAAAATCGCCAGACACAACTATGGAACCTCAAACAAAGTGCTAAAGTGCAGGTCAAGTGCATGACTAAAAGTAACTACAGTGTTATTCAACAAAATAATTAAAAATGAAGTCTTCCCTGCCCAACGGAAAAAGTTCACGATAATTCTACAGCACAAAAAAAGTGACAAGTCAGTAATTGAAAATTATAGATCCATCAGTCTGATATCTAATGTTTAGAAAGTCTTTGCAGGCGTCCTTCTTAACTACATATACAGTAAACTAGATGCAGAACAACCAGTAGAGCAAACTGGGTTCAGCAAGGGGTACTCGACAGTCGATCATCTACAAACAGTAACTCAGGTTATAGAAAAATGCAAGAAAACAGTGTACATTGGCTTTGTGGACTTTAAAAAAGCTTAGAATTCAGTGTAACACAAGTCAATGTTACAAGCCTTAAGAAACCTGAAAATCGCAGAAATAGTAATTTATTATACAAGACGATAAAGTTAAATTTTATCCACGAGTGAATTGTTTAACGTCGAGACGAAGTCGAGACGTTAATGATTCAAGAGTGGATAGAAATAACTTTATCGTCGTGTATAATACAATATTTTTTCTATAGCAAGAACTTTAACAATTTCAAAAGAAAATAATGACAGTCAATCACATTTCAAAATGTCAGTAGCTAGATTGGATTGCTACGATAATACGAAGCTGTCATATTTAATTTAAACAAAAGTTAGAAAATTAAATTACTTTATCTATCCTTGATGTTAAAGTGCTACTTTATCTACCCTTGCTGTTAAAGTAAAACTTGACCTTTTGTTTTGAGTTGATAAAAGCACACTTTAACATGTGCTATAGAAAAAAATACATTAGTACAGAGGAGAAAAATGTACATGCAGGCCAAGGCAAATATTAGAACAGAGAGAGATGGAAAACTGTTGAGGCTGGAGAAGGGCGCACGCAAGGGTACCCCTTGTTTCCCCAACCTCTTCAACAACACTTCTAGAAACTTCGTACTTCAAAAACTAAAATATTAAGTAGTGATAAAAAACTCACCAACTTCCGCTTTGCTGATGATGTCACCCTCTTTACTATAAACCAAATTTAGCTGAGAACGATGCTACAGCAGTTAAACACACAGAGTAGGAAAGCATGTTTTCAAATTAATTTCACAAAAATTAACTACATAACAAATGGTGCAGATAGACAAACCATCAGCCACATCGTGGAAGAATGCCCCCGGAGAGCATATCAGCACCAGTTAGCTGATTTATTGTACGCGACTGACACTCCGATATTTATTATATTTGTAGTTTAGATGTTTGTTTGTGGTACATGTACCTGTGTAGTGTGACTATTATATACAAATTTTATATTTATATTAAAAAATGGATATGATAATATTAGAAAATGGAGAAGTACTGACTGGGAGTAGAAGAAGTTTAGGTCAGACAATCTCCTTCGAAAACAGCTTTGATAAAGAAGTCCAACACAGAACAAAAGCAGGATGGAGCAAATTCTGGTCTTTGAAACACATTTTAAAAGCCAAGAACTCGTTACCTACCTGTCAAACGCAAGGTTTTCCACTGTTGTATAATCCCAATGCTGACCTATAGGTAGCTCACAAAATTTAGTCACTTACAAAAAAACATCGCAAATGAACTCAAAACAATACAGTCAAAGATGGAAAGAAGTATGCTCGGTATCAAACTAAAAGACAAAGCGAGTTGAGTACAAATATGCAAAAAAACCAAAACAGACGATGTAATAGAAAGGTCCAAGCGTTTGAAATGGAACTACGCAGGTCATCTAGTCAGAACAAAGGACACCAAGTGGGATAATAGGGTAACAAACTGATCACTCGCCAGCACAAGGTCGAGAAGACGCCCGACTTGTTAAGAACAATTTCCCAAAGCAATTACTTTAGCTCAAATCCTATCATTTTCACGAGTCACCCAAGCTAAATCCGTAATTTAGCGGTAATGTTATCAATAGTAATTTATTATACAAGACGATAAAGTTAAATTTTATCCACGAGTGAACCGTTTAACGTCGAGACGAAGTCGAGACGTTAATGATTCAAGAGTGGATAGAAATAACTTTATCGTCGTGTATAATACAATATTTTTTTCTATAACAAGAACTTTAACAATTTCAAAAGAAAATAATGACAGTCAATCACATTTCAAAATGTCAGTAGCTAGATTGGGTTGCTACGATAGTACGAAGCTGTCATATTTAATTTAAACAAAACTTAGAAAATTAAATTACTTTATCTATCCTTGATGTTAAAGTGCTACTTTATCTACCCTTGCTGTTAAAGTAAAACTTGACCTTTTGTTTTGAGTTGATAAAAGCACACTTTAACATGTGCTATAGAAAAAAAATCATTTTTATAAACCTTATTTCCGCGTGGTTCAGTTCAAATATTTATCTTCATCCGTGTTGTTATTTATTTATTTATTTATTTAATTCGCACTCAGCCAACAGCCGTTAGGCCAATTATAGGCGTCGCTGTGCAGTTATAGCGTCTTAACCAAATTAATTTTAGTATCGTTAAGAGCTTCATTACCGCACTGAGTGCGGTAATGGATATTACCGCACTCAGTGCGGTAATGACTGATATTACCGCACTCAGTGCGGTAATGAATATTACCGCACTCTTTTTATACAGTGAACCAGAGTTTATTGATGAAGATAAAATATTGAACAATACACGTTTGCTTATGGCACACAACAAAACTCGTTTGATTGCCGCAAAACTCGGCTCACCGCCTCGTTTTGGCAATCAAACTCGTTTCGTTAAGATGCTCATAATCAAACTTGTATCGTTAATATCTATAATGCTTCACCGTAGTTAAAAATTTCCGGTTCAGGTTTATGTTGGCACACGTTATGAATACTGCCGTACAGCCATGTTCGTCGAAATTTGTTATAAATTTACCCTTTGTTCCCTTCTGTCCGTAAAGCAGTCTCAGGTTACCGAATTGCTACATTCGAGGTCCCCTGCAAGTTTCGCAAGTGTTGAACCATATTTCGTCATGCTAAAACTTTTCTGTAGCCTACCGTAAGAGCAACAAGGACGTAGATAAGCCGCGTATGCGCTTGGGTATTTTTTCGTGCCTGTATCTTCCGCAGGAGCGTCACTTGGCGTGAAGCCCGCAGGATGTGAGGGTCACGTTGGGTCCGCGGCCGGCGTCGATCTGCCGAATCCGCGTAAAAAGTTTATTGTTGAAATTCTTGTGTTGTGGAGCCGCCTTGTCGCCGTCAATTCGAGCTTAGTGCATAGTGGTTAGAGGTGAACGTTTAACCGAGTTTTCCGTATCGTTTGGAGCTGAGCACCTCCGCTAACACTTATCGTGGATTATATTTTGGGAACACTCAACCGTGTGCTAAACTTACCAAGTAGAACGAAGACCCGATCCCTTTCCGACATCTGCTTGTTACCGGGGTCCGTTCTAGCCAACCCTTGTCTTGGGGATGTTTACCACTTGCATTCGCTCGATTTTGGCCCAGTCCTGTGGTTTACAACAGTTTCCTGTCGTTTCCGTTCGTTTGGCACTGACTGAGATGCAACTCGAGCTGAGGAAAACAACTTAAGTCTGCACGTCTATGTTCCTATCAAGGTAATTTGTTAACCGTTAAATGTTTATAGTGAAGTGTTTTGCCAAAGTGTAGTTTGGGCCACTTGAGCCCTTTTGGTAGATTTAAATCATAAAATGTTGAACAAGTCCGTCAATGTTTATTGTCTTCATGTCGTTTTGGTGTTTTAAGCTCACGTAACCGTTGCTGTACTGTTTTTGAAGTGTTTGTTGCTAACTTTTGATACTGTAAAGTAGTTTTTGTGGTAGAACGTGCCGACCATATTGTTTGTAATTGTAAACATTTCATTTGTTGCCGTTTGGTCATTCAAGTTTAGATTATAAATTGCGTCGTTAACCCAACTAACCTTTTTTTTGCATATTTTCGGCCGTATTATTTAATTATTGTAACATTCATTGCCATTTGTTTCACTTGTGATTTCATCAATAGAGTTTATTGTTAATTGTTTATACGTTTTTTATTTGTTTGCATGCCTTGTGTCTATGTTTTGTACAGGAACCTAGTTGGTGCAAGTAAGTGTAAGCTGATGCCGTTTAAGGTAGGTTTGATCCAGCTGTGACGTCGCTACCTCAGGTTGTGCCAAGGTAGAAGTAGCAAGGTGATTTACCCACTTCCATTTTCAAGTAATTTCACCTGTGTTGCCGATGTTGTGTTTGTCTCGATGTAGTCAAGAAAATGGTGGCGTACCTTATTTAACATTATTCAACCCCTTTGTGTCAAAGCACAGCCCTAACTGTTAGATAGTAAAGATCCACGGCCCTCTTCACTGAGCATCCAATAGCCGGCGCGCATCGTTGCAGCACATCTCGTAACGAAGGTTGGGGCTGAATATTTGGCGATATTCCCAATTATGTCTTAGTCATTTTGTAGGTAACAGGTTTGGCTCTCAAGCTTATGATTTTGTTTTGCACGCTTGAGGGGCTGATTGTTAATACCATTAACGCGGTCTCGTCGTGTTACCAAAAGTGGTTAGTTGTTTGTTAGCGTCGTAGTAACGTTTTCGTTGTGTAACAGATTTGATTGTTAATGTCGTAATAACGTTTTCGGGCTGTAACAGACTAGAAGATGAACTGAAAAAATCAGTGAGAGTAAACCGAAGATCGACTACACAAAACTGTCAACGATGCCCATCAGTGGATGATGACTAAATAGAAATGTCTCCTAAATACTGTATCGAAAGTAATGACAAAGGTCTTATCAGAAAAAATACGAGGGGTCGTTTTTATATTCCCGGAATAAGTATTTTGTAACTTGGTTGGAATTTTTCTATTTAACTTTTTAAAATCAGCTAGGCCTTGAAACAACATATGGCAATTTATAAAACAATTGCCAAATTTATACATTACTTCTCTTCTGGTTTTTGAAGACGTGTCAAGCTAAGAGGTTAAAATGAATAAATTTGAGTATCGCTCGGTTATAAAGTTCCTCACCAAACAGGGAAGAAGTCCTCAAATAATAGTTGAAGAAATGAGAGCCGTGTATGGTGACCTGTGTCATTCCATTTCAACAAGTGCAACAAAAAATCGAATATCCTGAAGTGTACGATGTGCATGTGTCAGCATAGCAGCCAACTATGCTTATGTATGTAAACATTGCAGGCATTAAAACTAATATGACCCAATTAAAATACTTGATGAGTCAATGGAAGCCTCTTGTTGTTTGTATTGCAGAAAGCCATATAACAGAACACTTTGAACCCTGTGAAATAGACATTGAAGGATACGAATGGGTATCAACTAATTCATCTAGTAAGCACACAGGTGGCTCTATTATTTATATTAAGGAGGAAGTAAAATTTAAAACTATCTTAAACCATGTTTTATACATGAATACTTGGATTACTGGCATAGAAATGATGATAAACAAACAGTAAAAAAATATTTTTGCAGTTTACCACTCGCTGAATTCTAGAGACCTTGAATTTTTGGAGAGCCTTGAGGAAATAATATCTGAATGGGTAGTTAAAACAGGGCATATACTTCTGGTGGGGGATTTTAATATTAATATGGCGAGAAATTCTACTTATTTAAAAAGACTACAAGACATTATCAAACAGCAGTGTTTGTACCAATTGGTTGACAGCTTTACCCGAATTACCCCTACGTGTAAGTCAGTAATTGATTTAGTAATAACAGATCAAACTGATTTAAGAGTTAAAGTGCATTTGACTCCAAGAATTACAGATCACTCAGTAATCACAGTATAATTTGATAGCCAGTCCGCAATTACAAAAGTAAGAAGAAAGACTCGCAACTTCAGAAACATTGATGGCCTAAGATTTCAAATTGATTTACTTGAACAAGACAGGAATCCTAATAGTTCAAATACAGACGTCCTGTCTGATATTCTGGTTACTAGCATGTGGACATTTTTAGATAGGCATGCTCTAGAAAAAGAAGTTTATATACAAACTAAGTGGGCATACAATGCGTGGTTGACTGAGGAGATAAAAATAGCAATATCAGAGAGAAACAGAAAATATAAAAGGGCCGTTATAACAGACAACGAGGAAGACTGGGAAGACTACAGAATTGAGAGAAACAAGGTAGTATCACTGGAACGCCAACAATAAAGGGAATATTATACAAAGAAAATCGACAGTAATAGAAATAAACCCCAAGAGATGTGGAAAACAACTAAACAACTAGTGGATAAAAACCAACCCAAAAGAAAGAGTGGAATAGATTTTGGCAATAAGTTATATATTAAAGATGGGTGCATAGCAGATAACTTTAATGATTACTTTTTATCCAGTATAAATAGGATAGCGCAATCTTGTAAGAACACAGGCTACAGGGATTTAATTGTACAACAGTTACAGAAAGTAGATCGAAGATTTCATAAATTTCAGTTACTGGATATGGCAACACTTAGAAAAATTGTTGGTAGCATGGAGAATAAGGAAAGCAGCACTGATGGCATCAATATAGAGATAATAATAATAAATAATAATAATAATAATAACTTTATTTAGCATCATTTTGCTATACAGTAACACATTTAACAAAATATATAACAATAATATGTTCGTTACGTGCATATCTTTTAGTTCTAATTTATTAAATATTTAAGTAACCATACTTTTACACACTACGTCACTATACTAAAATATACATACATATATAATTCATATTACCTAGCAAGTCTTAAACAACAAAACACAAGTGTTCATTATCTATGTATCTCTTATCTCTCTCCTATAATAGGATTTTAACTCAGTTACAATTTTTTTCACATTATTAATCCTTTTAAAATTGTTACGGTATTAAAAGAACTTTACGACACCCACCCAAGGTGAGCATCGCACCACGGAATCAGTCCTGAAAAACTGGCACACTTGCCCTGAAATCGGTTCGAAATAGGCTAATAGGCCACGGCTGGAACGCTCAGGGAGTCGGGCGTGAGTCACACGATACGTTCTGGGCAAGCGTGTTGTGGCATAATATATACAGGGTATGTCGAAATCATGAGGGCGCCACCAAGCCTGTCTTAACCCGGCTAACCGGGCCTGGACGGTTAAACGGGAGCGAAGCATGCACAATGCTCCGCCGATAGGATTACTCAAGAGTTGCAAGGTCAGATAACAATTTCGGGATTGCCTTATGCAAGGATTGGAATTAGGTGTCAATCCGACCGCGACTACGCAGCTGTCTCACTCACCTGTACGCTCACAGCTTCCTCGTTCCGTCGTACAATAATCAGTACAATAAAGGGGCGTCTATCTGTAACAGAACATGCACAAGCCGAAACAAACAATAGTTCCCTTAACTAACCAATCATATATTGAACTTCGGGTTACAAAGGGGTAGCAGAATGCGTCGCCCTGTATCTAAACTTAACCTATAATTAAGGGCACCAGCTGGCACGCGCGCTCTAAACTTAACGACAGATGTTGAACATTAGTGAACAGCAATGAGCAGGAATAGGTAGCAATGAGTACAAACATGTACGTGGCCTTAGGCGGCGCGCAGCGACGATTTACATTAGCATTCGCGGCATGAGCAGTCTGCAAGTCTGAATGAATGCACTGGCGCAGTAATGAGTAGTAATGAGTACAAATATGCACGTTGCCTTATGCAAGGGCAGCGACGATTTACATTAGCATTCGCGGCATGAACAGTCTGCAAGTCTGAATGAATGCACTGGCACAGTAATGAGTAGTAATGAGTACAAATATGCACGTTGCCTTATGCAAGGGCAGCGACGATTTATCTTAGCACTCGCGTTCACAGCGGTAATCAGGTTAAAGACACATACCTTAGTGCGTAGGCGGCGAGGGAGCCTGGTACAGTTGAGTTGCGACAAGCTGCAATCGTAGGTGGCAGGTACCTTCGATGCTACAACGGCGACAGGGGGTGAATGCACAACCGCCTCAATGGCGACGGGAGACACGTCAAAACGCGTACAACGGGACGACGAAAAGAAAGAGGCCACTTTCGTTCTGCTGAACCAAATCCTCGTAGGTCGAGATGAAGGGGGCACGACCCCTCACTTACGGAAGCAGGAACTGGGCTCCAAAAACACCCACGCTACGCCGAAGACAACTCGAAAAACTCCGACTCACAACCACCACACAAGCGCTCTCTGCAACGGGCTGCGGACAACTGCCACTTAAGGCGAAACAGTCTATCACAAGATTGCTGAAGCAGCACTAGACGGGAAAAAGGGCTGACGCCCCCGCCAAGGGCGGAAGCGTCGCACGAACTCACACACACTATCCGACCTCTTACTTGTTTGACGGCTCTCGGCTGAATGCCCGAGGGAAGCGTTGGCAAAAAATCACCTTGGCCGCGTCCCCCACGTGACTAAACCAGCCAATCGCAAGGCGATAAAATGAAACAAGCCAATGCGGGCCACGATGGTATCACGCCACCACCGCGTGCTATTCGGAATTCGGAAAAACGCCATCAGAGGAGAGCTCCAACCGACGGAAAATACTGCTTTTGGGGCTAAATATGTGCGAAATCGTGATTCTGGAATTAGGCGATGGAGCCAAATAAAGAACTAAAAGGGCTTAGCATACGGGCACGCTGCTCTAAAGCCTAGGCGGCTATTTAAAATACCAAAATGACCTAACTAACGGCGTGAAATGCAATTAAGCATCTGAAACAGCAAAATGACTTAACACTCCCCTTACTTGAAAGAGAGTTCCCCGAAGTCTCTTATAAAACAACGAGGCATTTTGCGACAACGTAACGAGAACTCAAACGAAAACGCAACAACGAAAAATGAACGAAACAAAAAAAAACATTCGATACGATAGAGTGCACCCCCAAAGGGATTACGCACACTGGCCACCAGATAGGGTGCAGAGGTGGGAAGAGAGAAGAGGAAGAAGAAAGACTGGATACGCCAGTAGAAAATACGTAAACTTTGTCGAAATCGGGTACAAACAAGTCTTACACCTGTGGACACTTCCGACCAACCGTTCCAAAAGAACACAGGGAGGGGGGGGCATAGAAATGGAAGTCCAAAATCCCACCCAAGGGTTACCTGAAGAGGGCACGCTGCGCGTCACGAGATCGGCGCATTGTGTGGATCCCACAACTGGTATGAGTACCCAAGAGAAGAGGATGAACCACCAAAAAAAAAGGGAAATGGTTGTGACAGAAACTGTCAAAAATAGTCATAATCAGTGATAGGAAAAACTCAGTCCACCGAAATTCTCAATCAATGCCGATGCCGGAGCCAAGTCGACTATTAAACCGCAAAGCGCGAGCTCGAAAATGACTCCAACACCGAACACCAAAAGAAAATCCAGAAGAACCAAGTCTCCAAGGGTTTAGGCGTTCGATGACGCATGCCCAATAAATCCTTTTCAGAAATCCATGCGGCCCAAAGGGACTACCTTATTACGACAGGGACCGCACGAAACAAAATGACCAGAAACACGCTCTCTTTATGTAATCCCACATAGGTGGTTGAAAATGGCGACGGCCAACGGTACGGTAAAAGAGCGCTAGGCCACGAAAACAACAGGGCATCACTACAAAAAAAAAGTCAAAAACCTTTAAATACTTAAATTCTTGAAAACCAAAGAGGCCTCATGCGAACAGCCGTGCACTGCCGCCACACAAAGCTCAGAAGCTTCAACGAAACTGTTCACAAAGAACACGGTACGTGACAACATGACGTCATCAGACAAAAAGGGTACGATAAATGACAACGAAACGTCAACAAGTACGAAACATTCCGACCAGCGGTAAAGCTCGTTAAATGCTAACGGTAAGTGTGCAAAACACTGCGATAACTGTTAGGGGTGTCCACGAAGAAGTCGGTAAACCAGGTTGGGCGGTACATGATAATAATGAGAATGAGATAAAGGCCAAACGAAAATAACTACGTCAAACCAACCAAGAAGATGGCCTGAGGGACGTAATAACCGCACGAGCGAATCTCCCCAAGCACACCAACAACAATCCACAACTGATCAACAAACCAAAACGCAGTGATGAAGCTGAAAATGAATTCCAACCTGCTCACCAAAAATCAACGCGGCACAACACCAAACGATAGCAAAAGAAAAATCGTCAAAATCGGTAATCATCAACGTCAAAATCGATAAACCTCGCTAACGTGAACGTCAAAATCGATAAACGTCAGTTCGGTACAACAAAAGTGTCAACTTAGCCCAAGGCTAAACAATGTAAGCGACAGGGAATAGAAACTCCCACTAAGCCTTCGAAAAGACTTTACAAAAACAAGGTCGGTACCTTCACTCAACAACATCTGGTACTAAATCCGACTAATGCGGGACAAAAATCTGCACTAAATGCAACAAGAGATCTCGGTAGTATGAACTGGCTAAAAAAAAACAAGAAACGACGGTAAAAAAATGACGAAAAAGATACTCAAAATATGAAAAGACATGGAAAAACACAAAAAGAAAACTCAAAAAGGCGATAAACAACAAGAGAACACAAAACTACAAATAGAAAATAAGAAAAGACAAGAAAAAACATATAGAAAACAAGAAAAGAAACGTAAAGACAAATGACAACTAAGAAAAAACATATACACGGTCAAGAAAACTAATGAAAATAAACTAAGAACAAGAAAAGACATATAGAAAACAGAAGAAAACAAGAAAAGACAAATAGAAAACAAGAAAAGAAGCTCGGTAAAATATTTTACTAAGAAAAAAAAACGGTTTACCAGTCCATACCACTTCGAAATGACGAAAAAAAACATTTGTGACAACAATATAAATGACACAACAAGGCTAAGCAAAGCAAAGCCAGAAAGGCCTGAAAAGCCCCGCGTTGGGCGCCAAAATTAAGATACACAACGCAAAAAAAAAGAAAACCCCAAAATGAGGTCGAGCGTTGTCGTGCACCAATAGGCTCCAAACGTTGGAATAGCCAAAATTAAGGCACAACGGGAGGCTTGACGACAAGACCAAACAGACAAAACCCCCCCGTTAGGAAACCAAAATTAAGACGCACGACGAAGGGGCTTGACGAGAAGACGAATATCAGAAAAAAACAGGCCCACACGTTGGGAAGCCAAAATTAGCCTGTTACGGTATTAAAAGAACTTTACGACACCCACCCAAGGTGAGCATCGCACCACGGAATCAGTCCTGAAAAACTGGCACACTTGCCCTGAAATCGGTTCGAAATAGGCTAATAGGCCACGGCTGGAACGCTCAGGGAGTCGGGCGTGAGTCACACGATACGTTCTGGGCAAGCGTGTTGTGGCATAATATATACAGGGTATGTCGAAATCATGAGGGCGCCACCAAGCCTGTCTTAACCCGGCTAACCGGGCCTGGACGGTTAAACGGGAGCGAAGCATGCACAATGCTCCGCCGATAGGATTACTCAAGAGTTGCAAGGTCAGATAACAATTTCGGGATTGCCTTATGCAAGGATTGTAATTAGGTGTCAATCCGACCGCGACTACGCAGCTGTCTCACTCACCTGTACGCTCACAGCTTCCTCGTTCCGTCGAACAATAATCAGTACAATAAAAGGGCGTCTATCTGTAACAGAACATGCACAAGCCGAAACAAACAATAGTTCCCTTAACTAACCAATCATATATTGAACTTCGGGTTACAAAGGGGTAGCAGAATGCGTCGCCCTGTATCTAAACTTAACCTATAATTAAGGGCACCAGCTGGCACGCGCGCTCTAAACTTAACGACAGATGTTGAACATTAGTGAACAGCAATGAGCAGGAATAGGTAGCAATGAGTACAAACATGTACGTGGCCTTATGCAAGGGCAGCGACGATTTACATTAGCATTCGCGGCATGAGCAGTCTGCAAGTCTGAATGAATGCACTGGCGCAGTAATGAGTAGTAATGAGTACAAATATGCACGTTGCCTTATGCAAGGGCAGCGACGATTTATCTTAGCACTCGCGTTCACAGCGGTAATCAGGTTAAAGACACATACCTTAGTGCGTAGGCGGCGAGGGAGCCTGGTACAGTTGAGTTGCGACAAGCTGCAATCGTAGGTGGCAGGTACCTTCGATGCTACAACGGCGACAGGGGGTGAATGCACAACCGCCTCAATGGCGACGGGAGACACGTCAAAACGCGTACAACGGGACGACGAAAAGAAAGAGGCCACTTTCGTTCTGCTGAACCAAATCCTCGTAGGTCGAGATGAAGGGGGCACGACCCCTCACTTACGGAAGCAGGAACTGGGCTCCAAAAACACCCACGCTACGCCGAAGACAACTCGAAAAACTCCGACTCACAACCACCACACAAGCGCTCTCTGCAACGGGCTGCGGACAACTGCCACTTAAGGCGAAACAGTCTATCACAAGATTGCTGAAGCAGCACTAGACGGGAAAAAGGGCTGACGCCCCCGCCAAGGGCAGAAGCGTCGCACGAACTCACACACACTATCCGACCTCTTACTTGTTTGACGGCTCTCGGCTGAATGCCCGAGGGAAGCGTTGGCAAAAGGTCACCTTGGCCGCGTCCCCCACGTGACTAAACCAGCCAATCGCAAGGCGATAAAATGAAACAAGCCAATGCGGGCCACGATGGTATCACGCCACCACCGCGTGCTATTCGGAATTCGGAAAAACGCCATCAGAGGAGAGCTCCAACCGACGGAAAATACTGCTTTTGGGGCTAAATATGTGCGAAATCGTGATTCTGGAATTAGGCGATGGAGCCAAATAAAGAACTAAAAGGGCTTAGCATACGGGCACGCTGCTCTAAAGCCTAGGCGGCTATTTAAAATACCAAAATGACCTAACTAACGGCGTGAAATGCAATTAAGCATCTGAAACAGCAAAATGACTTAACAAAATCATTGGGCAGCTGGTTATATTATATTAAAGCTTTCCTTTGAAATAATTGGCCATAGAGTTTTACAGGTCATAAATAATAGTCTAGAACATGGCACTTGTCCAAAAAAATGGAAGAGATCTCTAGTTATCCCTATTGAAAAGAAACCGAATTCAATTCAACACAATGAATTTCGACCAATAAACATGGTACCTAGCTACGAGAAGCTTATCGAGAAGGTTGTTCATGAGCAAGTGATGAACTATATAGAATCAAATGATTTACTGACGGTCTTTCAGTCGGGCTTTCGCAAGAATCATTGCTGTGAGAGTGCAATTCAATCAGTAATTGTGAATTGGAAATCTGTAACAAATTCTAAAAAGATAATAGAAGTCGTATTTTTAGATTTAAAAAGAGCCTTTGAGACAGTAGATAGTAAGCTATTGATAAAATTGGAACGAATGGGCTTTGGAGGCATAGAGGCATAGTATTGATATGGTTCGAAGATTATCTAAGTGAAAGATCGCAGCAAGTAAAATACGGTGAAGCGATATCTAGTGAAACAGGGAAGACCTATGGAGTACCTCAGGGTACAGTTATTGGCCCGATTTTGTTTGTTTTGTACATAAATGATATTGTGAAGCACGTAAAAAGGTGCAAAATCCAGATATTTGCTGATGATGCCCTCTTGTATATTATTGGAGATATGCCCAATGAGGTTATTGACATATTAAACAATGACTTGAGTACCTTACCAGAATGGCTAGATAATAATAATATGAAAGTTAACATCAGTAAAACAAAATTTCTGATTATCAGGAACAAATATACTGAAACACATACTGACCCAAACCAAGCAAGACATGTTTACATGAATAATGACAAAATTGATCAAGTTAAGGAATATAAGTATCTTGGTATCATAATAGATGATAATTTAAGTTTCTCAAGTCATGCAGCGAATGTTTCGAATAAGGTAGCCAAGAAAGTCAATATGTTAAGGAGAATTAGCCAAAATTTAACTCAATATACCAAACATGTAATATATCAGACAATTATTAGCCCGCACTTAAGCTATTGTTCTACAGTATTGTTTTTGCTGTCAAAAACAGAAGTAGATGTGTTGCAGAGGAAGCAGAATTAAGCTTTGAGAACAATCGTGAAAGCAAGTAGGTATACAAATATTAAAGCAATGTTGCGGCAACTTAACCTGCTTGGAGTCAGACAGATGGTAGTATTGAACACGATGGTTTTCATTTATAAAATGCTGCATGGAATGTTGCCGGCTCATCTACTGGATCATTGCAAGTTTGTTCGCGACGTGCACCAACATAAAACCATATCATGACTTCTATGTGTCCACAGTGTCTACAAACTATGCGCAGAATGACTTATTTCATAGTGGTTTAGTGGTGTATAATACACTCCCCCGAGAAGTAAAGGTATGTGAGGGTGTATCAAAATTCAAAAAAGAATGCAGAAAATATGTGAAAGAAAACGTGGATATTAATTAATTAGGTCATAGATTGGGTATAACATATTAAGGTTGTAATTGCATTTGATTTCTACTTTTGTAGTTAATAGGTTAGTTTCGTTTTAATTGACATGTATATAGCAGCTTATGCTCATAATAAAGTCATTCATTCATTTATGAATGGTCCAAATTGTTTAGATGTGGTCGAGAATCCTTAGAAGATGATCCAAGATCCGGTCGTCCCATTGATACGATTACCTCAGAAGTTGTGGATAAAGTTAAATGTTTAGTGTTAGAAGACGCCAGACTAAAAACGAGGCAGTTAGCAGCATTAACTGATGTATCACAAACTACTATTTTTAGGATTTTGCATGCATATTTGGGCATGTCAAAAGTAAGTGCAAGTGGTGTAGCTTGAACAAGCGTCCACGTTCGATCAGCAGAGTTAAGCAACGCTGTCTCTGGTCAGAACTTGGATGGGAGTTCCACGGCTGCATCTCTCGGCGCCTCGTGGTACGGCTATCACGGAAAAAAGTTGGTCCTGGCGGTCATACAACATCATGACAGTCGTTAGTGAGGTTGAAAGTCCTCATAACTGCACAGCGTCGGCTATAATTGGCGTAACGGCTGTTGGCTGAGTGCGAATTAAATAAATAAATAAATAAAGATGGGTTCCCCGAATGCTGTCTCCCTTTCAAATGCAGCACAGAATTCAAGTCTGTAATCAGTTTTAGAGTTTGTGTGACTATATAATTTAACAAATTGTTACGGGAGATGAGACGGGTTCATTATTATGACCCAGAGTCCAAACAAGAGTCCATGCAGTGGCGTGTTAAGGGTTCCAGCCCTCCAAAAAAGTTTAAGGTCGTTGCATCTGCAGGAAAAATAGTACCCACCAGTTTTTGGGACTGTGAGGGCATATTATTAATAGATTACTTAAAAAAGTGCCTAACAATAAATGGGGAATACTATTCGGGCTTATTGCACCATTTATGGGCTTCAATTAAACAGAACAGAAGGGGAAAGATAAGCAAGGGAATACTGATGTTGCACGACAATGCTGTTGTTCATAAGGCAAAAACACACTAGTAACTATATATCTTTATGGTATAAATACCAGACATCGAAGAGTTGCTACAAATGCTTCCCAGTAGTTGTAAATCGTGCATATTAACACCCTTAATTGCTCCTTGCAAGGTGTAATAATTTCTTAGATATAAATACAAATTTCTGGACGCTAAAATAATCTCTAGAAAATACTTTAACATCAAATTAATGAACTATGCAACCGAAGCTACTTAGAAAGTCTGTACATCATATTAACAAAGAACGCAATAGATGTTAGTCTGAGCATTTCCTGTGATGAATTCGATACTGTTAATTACATATCTTGCTGATATAAATACCAGACATCGACGAATTGCTACAACTGCTTCACAGTAGTTGCAAATTGTGCATATTATCACTTTTAATTGCACCATGCACTTTGTAAGAATTTCTTAAGTGTAAATATAAATTTCTGGACGTTGAAATAACCTCAAGAAAATACTTTAACATCAAATTAATAGAACTATGCAACCTAAGCTACTTAGAAAGTGTGTGTAGTAGATCAAATTACAACAGAGCACAATAGACGTTAGTCTGAGTATCTTCTGCGATGAAATCTACACTAGTAATTATATATCTTTATGGTATAAATACCAGACATCGACGAATTACTACAAATGCTTCCCAGAAGTTGTAAATTGTCCATACTAACACCCTTAATTGCTCTATGCAAGGTGTAATAATTTCTTAGGTATAAATACAAATTTCTGGTAGTTGAAATAACCTCTAGAAAATACGTTAACATCAAATTAATAGAACTATGCAAACGAAGCTACTTAGAAAGTTTGTACATCATATTAACAAAGAACGCAATAGATGTTAGTTTGAGCATTTCCTGTGATGAATTCGCCACTGTTAATTACATATCTTGCTGATATAAATACCAGACATCGACGAATTGCTACAACTGATTCCCAGTAGTTGCAAATTGTGCATATTATCACTTTTAATTGCACCATGCACCTTGTAAAAATTTCTGAAGTGTAAATACAAATTTCTGGACAATGAAATAACCTCTAGAAAATACGTTAACATCAAATTAATAGAACTATGCAACCGAAGCTACTTAGAAAGTTTGTACATAATATTAACAAAGAACGCAATAGATGTTAGTCTGTGATGAATTCGCCACTGTTAATTACATATCTTGCTGATATAAATACCAGACATCGACGAATTGCTACAACTGCTTCCCAGTAGTTGCAAATTCTGCATATTATCACTTTTAATTGCACCATGCACCTTGTAAAAATTTCTGAAGTGTAAATACAAATTTCTGGACGCTGAAATAACTTCTAGAAAATACTTTACCATCAAATCAATAGAACTATGCAACCGAAGCTACTTAGAAAGTGTGTCTAGTACACCATGTTACCAAAAAGCGCAATAGATGTTAGTCTGAGCATTTCCTGTGATGAATTCGCCACTGTTAATTACATATCTTGCTGATGTAAATACCAAACATCGACGAATTGCTACAACTGCTTCCCAGTAGTTGCAAATTGTGCATATTATCACTTTTAATTGCATCATGTACTTTGTAAGAATTTCTTAAGTGTAAATACAAATTTCTGGACGCTGAAATAACCTCTAGAAAATACTTTACCATCAAATCAATAGAACTATGCAACTGAAGCTACTTAGAAAGTGTGTTTAGTAGATCACATTACAACAGAGCGCAATAGACGTTAGTCTGAGTATCTTCTGCGATGAAATGTACACTAATAATTATATATCTTTATGGTATAAATACCAGACATCGACGAATTACTACAAATACTTCCCAGAAGTTGTAAATTGTCCATACTAACACCCTTAATTGGCCATGCAAGGTGTAATTATTTCTTAGGTATAAATACCAATTTCTGGACGCTAAAATAACCTCTAGAAAATACTTTACCATCAAATCAATAGAACTATGCAACCGAAGCTACTTAGAAAGCGTGTCTAGTACACCATGTTACCAAAAAGCGCAATAGATGTTAGTCTGAGCATTTCCTGTGATGAATTCGCCACTGTTAATTACATATCTTGCTGATGTAAATACCAAACATCGACGAATTGCTACAACTGCTTCCCAGTAGTTGCAAATTGTGCATATTATCACTTTTAATTGCATCTTGTACTTTGTAAGAATTTCTTAAGTGTAAATACAAATTTCTGGACGCTGAAATAACCTCTAGAAAATACTTTACCATCAAATCAATAGAACTATGCAACTGAAGCTACTTAGAAAGTGTGTTTAGTAGATCACATTACAACAGAGCGCAATAGACGTTAGTCTGAGTATCTTCTGCGATGATATGTACACTAGTAATTATATATCTTTATGGTATAAATACCAGACATCGACGAATTACTACAAATACTTCCCAGAAGTTGTAAATTGTCCATACTAACACCCTTAATTGGCCATGCAAGGTGTAATTATTTCTTAGGTATAAATACCAATTTCTGGACGCTAAAATAACCTCTAGAAAATACGTTAACATCAAATTAATAGAACTATGCAACCGAAGCTACTTAGAAAGTGTGTCTAGTACATCATGTTACCAAAAAGCGCAATAGATGTTAGTCTGAGCATTTCCTGTGATGAATTCGCCACTGTTAATTACAAATCTTGCTGATATAAATACCAGACATCGACGAATTGCTACAACTGCTTCCCAGTAGTTGCAAATTGTGCATATTAACACTCTTAATTGCTCCATGCAAGGTGTAACAATTTCTTAGGTATAAATACAAATTTCTGGACGCTGAAATAACCTCTAGAAAATACTTTAACATCAAATTAATAGAACTATGCAACCGAAGCTACTTAGAAAGTGTGTTTAGGACATCATGTTACCAAAGAGCGCAATAGATGTTAGTCTGAGCATTTCCTGTGATGAATTCGCCACTGTTAATCACATATCTTTGTGATATAAATACCAGACATCGACGAATTGCTACAACTGCTCTCCAGTAGTTGCAAATTGTGCATATTATCAGTTTTAATTGCACCATGCACTTTCTAAGAATTTCTTAAGTGTCAATTCAAATTTCTGGACGCTGAAATAACATCTAGAAAATACTTTAACATCAAATCAATAGAACTATTCAACCGAAGCTACTTAGAAAGTGTGTTTAGTACATCATATTACAACAGAGCGCAATAGACGTTAGTCTGAGTATCTTCTGCGATGAGATCTACACTAGTAATTATATATCTTTATGGTATAAATCCCAGACATCGACAGATTACTACAAATGCTTCCCAGAAGTTGTAAATTGTCCATACTAACACCCTTAATTGCTCCATGCAAGGTGTAATAATTTCTTAGGTATAAATACAAATTTCTGGACGCTAAAATAACCTCTAGAAAATACTTTAACAACAAAGTAATAGAACTATGCAACCGAAGCTACTTAGAAAGTTTGTACATCATATTAACAAAGAAAGCAATAGATGTTAGTCTGAGCATTTCCTGTGATGAATTCGCCACTGTTAATTACATATCTTGCTGATATAAATACCAGACATCGACGAATTGCTACAACTGCTTCACAGTAGTTGCAAATGGTGCATATTATCACTTTTAATTGCACCATGCACTTTGTAAGAATTTTTTAAGTGTTAATATAAATTTCTGGACGTTGAAATAACCTCTAGAAAATACGTTAACATCAAATTAATAGAACTATGCAACCAAAGCTACTTAGAAAGTGTGTGTAGTAGATCAAATTACAACAGAGCGCAATAGACGTTAGTCTGAGTATCTTCTGCGATGAAATCTACACTAGTAATTATATATCTTTATGGTATAAATACCAGACATCGACGAATTACTACAAATGCTTCCCAGAAGTTGTAAATTGTCCATACTAACACCCTTAATTGCTCCATGCAAGGTGTAATAATTTCTTAGGTATAAATACAAATTTCTGGGCGCTGAAATAACCTCTAGAAAATACGTTAACATCAAATTAATAGAACTATGCAAACCAAGCTACTTAGAAAGTTTGTACATCATATTAACAAAGAACGCAATAGATGTTAGTTTGAGCATTTCCTGTGATGAATTCGCCACTAGTAATTACATATATTTCTCATATAATCACCAGACATCGACGAATTGCTACAACTGCTTCCCAGTAGTTGTAAATCGTGCATATGTTCACCATTGATTGCCCCATGCAAGGAGTAAGAAGTTTCGTGTCAACCTTGGTCGCGGTCGGTCGATCGCCTCTAGACGCGCTATCGGAAGTGCATAAACCGCTTATCTTTAACCTTTACCTTAATATTTATTTTTAACAGTGTCGGACTTATTAATAAACTATTAATAGTGTTCAAATTTACAGCATTAAGGTCCCACTGGGACCTTAAACCCCACTTATAACTATGAGTGCTCAAAAACGCGACAGTAGCAATTTGTCTCCTCTTCCTGATGACCCTAATAAAAGATATATATTTGACCCATCCCAACTTATTTCCGCAAATAAATTTTACCTACCACCCTCCACAACTAAAATAATCTACCAAGGCAATAAATGTGACATAAACGATAACACGCAAATGGATGTAGACAAACAACAAGATAAACAAAATGAACAAGAAGCAGAACAGCCCGCGAACGACAACAAACAGAAAATTCCTCCGATCTTCCTACATGAAGCTGGGAACTACCAAGAAGTACTAAAGGACATCCAGGCTATCGTAATTGAAGAATTCAGTACAGTTAACAGAGGTAATTTTTTACGTATCAATCTAACCGATATCAAAGATTTCCGTAATTTAACAAAGTACTACAATTTACATAATTTAAAATATCACACTTACAAAACACCAGACGAGAAAACTCTGTCTGTTATTTTGCGCAGTGTACCTATTTCTCTTACCGAAGAAGAAATCAAAACAGAGCTAGCAAAAGAAAACCTTCCCATAGTCAAAGTAGCGCGATTATATAATAAAAAAAGGTACCCAATACCACTATGTGCAGTAGAATTGACTAACAATGCAGACGCTAAAAAGATATTCTCACTAAACAAATTGAACTATTGCATCATTACAGTAGAACACAGAAGAAAATCTCCCGACGTACCACAGTGTTCTAGGTGCCAATTGTTTGGACATACCAAGAACTACTGTAAATTAACTCCTCGATGCGTTAAATGCAAGGAAAACCACCATTACTCGCAGTGCTCTAAAAATTCTACTGATAAACCAATATGCGTAAATTGTGGTGGTGAACACCCCGCCAATTATAGGGGATGCTCGTATTACCAATCTATAGCACAAAAAATAAACAATAATCAAACAAACATCCGCTCAACTAACACGACAGTTGAAATCAATAACAGAAACTTCCCAACCCTACCTAAACCTAAAAGACAATGGTCGGACACCTTAACCCATGTAGCAACCAACTCAAAATCAAATGCTAATACACAAAACTCAGAAGAAACACCAAACGAACAATCATCAGATCTCGTAACACTACTAATAAGAACAATAATTGATATCTTAACACCACATATAGATCAAATTAAAACCACTCTAATATCTATGCTCCCTGCACTTCTCAACAATGGCAAATAATCAGTTTCGTATCAATAACTTAACAGTAGCAAACTGGAATGCCGATGGAATTAAAAATAAACGCTCTGTCTTTATACATTTCTTAAACAGTCATAATATAGATATAGCATGCGTCACTGAAACGCATTTAGTCGACACCGAAAAACTCAAAATACCAGGTTATGTCATTTTCAGAAACTATAGGCCAGCACCGATCGCATCAGGAGGTGTTGCTATAATTGCAAAAAATAATTTATCAATATATCCCTTACCAACACCAAATCTAACTAGTCTTGAAGTAATGGAAATAAAACTGAAGACACATAATAACGTTGCAGTAAAAATTGCTAGTGTATACAAGCAACCAAATAAAAGAATCGTGGAAGCGGATCTTCAACACTTGTTTTCCGGTAATGAACCTACTTATGTAATAGGCGACTTAAATTGTAAGAACACAATATGGGGTTGCCGTGTAGACAATCAAGACGGCCTACGACTATATAACTATGCAAATACAAATGCTATACAAATTTCAGCCCCTGATTCAGTAACTCATTTTCCATATCGTCAAGACCATCGACCCGACATCCTAGACATAATATTACATAAAAACTGTACTCACCCTATATGCCAAAATGTGTTAACCGAATTAAATTCCGATCATTTACCAGTTATAATCTCATTTTCGGAGACACCCTGTAAAATTGAAAAAGTACCCCGTCTTATTAACGGTGTAGTTAACTGGGAAATATTTCAAGAGTCGCTCGACAATAAAATGCTATGCCCAACTAGCTTGCAAACCAGATCAGAAATAGACTTTGCAGTAGACCAATTACAGGCAGCAATAAAAACTAGTATCAACGAAGCAACAATCATACAGAACAACCGCAAACCGCCAAACTTTCAACAAACTCCTGCACATATAACAAACTTAATCAAACATAAAAATCAAGTCAGAAGGGAATGGCAGCGAACAAGACAGCCTGATGTAAAGCGTTTACTAAATCAGTTAAATCGCAGAGTTAAATTCGAACTGGATACCTATCGAATAAACTCCTACAGCAGGTATATAGAAGAACTCAAAGCGTCCGATCACTCCTTATGGAGAGCAACGAAACGTATTCTGCAAGAATCTCCCACCATTTCTCCGTTGAAGTATAACAACGCCGTTTATTCAAGTGACGAAGAAAAATGCGAATTATTTGCAGGCCATCTAACGCAAGTGTTTAAGACCATCATCACCGACGACAATTCCGAAAACGCTCAACGTATAACAAACCACATTAGAGATCATTTGCCCGATTCTCCTGGAACAATAAATCACATTTCCCCTATCGAAATAGCGAAGATCATTACAAAACTGCCTAACAGAAAAGCACCTGGCCATGACCTTATCACAAATAAAATACTGAAGCAACTACCGAAAAAAGCAATCTGTTATATTACCGCTGTTTTCAATGAATGCCTGAGAATAGGATACTTTCCGGACACATGGAAACTGGCACACATATTAATGTTTCGTAAACCAGGTAAAACCCTCAACCATCCTTCTAATTATAGACCAATCAGCCTTCTGCCTGTTTTATCTAAGATCCTTGAAAAAGCCATCCTACATAGATTAAACAATGAACTACAACATTCAAACGCAGTTCCCGCTTTTCAGTTCGGATTTAGATCACATCACTCGACAAATCATCAACTCTTAAGGATTACCGAAAATATCGAAAGAGGTTTTGAGTACAAGCAACACACCGTTGTAGCATTCCTCGACATAGCAAAGGCGTTTGACACAGTATGGATAGATGGCTTAATATACAAAATGTTAAATCTTAACTTACCTCACTATCTGCTGTTAATAATTAAATCCTTTTTAGATAACAGAAAATTTCAAGTGAGAATAAATAGCACATTATCTGCTGTTGCACCTATTGCAGCTGGAATCCCACAAGGTTCAATCCTAGGTCCTGTACTTTATAATGTATTTATGCATGATATTCCTCACCCTAACAACTCCGCCATTGCAATGTATGCAGACGACACTGCAATTATTACTCAAAACGAAAACATCGATACAGCGATAGATGATTTACAAACTAATCTAAACGTACTAAATGGCTGGCTGAATAAATGGTGCATACAACTTAATTATACCAAATGTGAAGCAAAAATATTTACTTTGCGACGCCACACTATATTGCGCAACATAACAATAAATAACCACCCTATACACTGGAATCCATCTGATGGAGGTGTTAAGTACTTAGGAGTATTTCTTGACAAACGTCTAACTTGGAGACTTCATGTGAACAAAAAGTTAAACGAATGCCACGTAAGATTATCCAAACTGTATCCTATCTTAAATCGCAAAACACCACTCAAATTATCCTGCTCCTTACTCATCTACAAATCCTTATTGAGACCGATAATAACCTACGCTTGTCCGGTTTGGGGTGCCGCGTCTAAATCAACTATTAAAAAAATACAAGTGTTCCAAAACAAAGTTTTGCGCATTGCAACAAACGCTCCTTGGTTTGTCCGGAACAGTCAATTACACCAAGACCTACAAATTCCAACGGTAGATGTCTTTATTAAAAAGTGCATAAAAACATTTAATAATAAACTTAGTGAGTGTTCAGGTGCGGTACACTATTCATTAGGGAAAAAAACTATTCACCGACGACTAAAACGCAAGTTACCGCAGGATCTACTAACAACAGAAGAAGAGCTTAGTGATTGAGGGTCTCCACCGGAGTTAACCTCGCACTGCCAATATAGTGAAAAGTTTTAGTGAATAACAGTTAACCTTTCTGTGTATAGCTAGATAAAGCTGGTCCGGAAAAATTTACAAAAAAAAAAAAAAAGAATTTCTTAGGTGTAATGCAAATTTGTGGATGCTGAAATAACCTCTAGAAAGTACTTTAACATCAAATTAATAGAACTATGCAATAAAAGCTACTTAGAAGGTGTGTTTAGTATATAATGTTACCACAGAGCGCAATAGACGTTAGTCTGAGCATCATCTGCGATAAATTCTCTACTAGTAATTACATATATTTCTGATATAAATACCAGACATCGACCAATTGCTACAACTGCTACACAATAGCTGTAAGTTGTGCATTTTAACACCCTTAATTGCCCCATGCACTGTGTAATAATTTTTTAATTATAAATACAAATTTATGAAAGCTAACATATCCTCTAGAAAATACATTAACATCAAATTAATAGAGCTATTTGACAGAAGCTACTTAGAAAGTGTGTTTAGTACATCATGTTACCACAGTGCACAATAGGAGTTACTCTGAGCATTTTCTGCGATAAATTCTCCACTAGTAATTGGTTATCCTTTTGATATAAATACCAGACATCGACGAATAGCTACAACTGCTTACCAGTAGTTGTAAATCGTGCATACTAACTCCCTTAATTGCCCCATGAACGGTATCATAATTTCTTAGGTATAAATACAAATTTCTGGTCCCTAAAATAACCTCTTGAAAATACATAATATCAAATTAATAGAACTATTTAACCGAAGCTACTTAGAAAGTGTGTTTAGTACATTATCTTACAACATAGCTCATTAGACGTTGGTCTGATCATCTTCTACGATGAATTCTCCATTAGTAATTGGATATTCTGTTAATATAAATACCAGACAAAGACGAATTGCTACAAGTGCTTCCCAGTAGTTGCAAATTGTGCATATTATTACTTTCAATTGCACAATGCACTTTGTAAGAATTTTTTTAAATATAAATACAAATTTATGGAAGCTAAAATATCCTCTAGAAAATACTTTAACATCAAATTAATAAAGCTATTTAACAGAAGCTACCTAGAAAGTGTGTTTAGTACATCATGTTACCACAGAGCGCAATAGACGTTAGTCTGAGCATCTTCTGCGATGAATTCTCCACTAGTAATTACATATATTTCTGATATATATACCAGACATCGACGAATTGCTACAAATGCTTCCCAGTAGTTGTAAAATGTGCATATTATCACTTTTAATTGCACCATGCACCTTGTAAAAATTTCTGAAGTGTAAATACAAATTTCTGGACGCTGAAATAACCTGTAGAAAATACTTTAACATCAAATTAATAGAACTATGCAACCGAAGCTACTTAGAAAGTTTGTTTAGTAGATCATACTACAACAGAGGGCAATAGACTTTAGTCTGAGTGTCTTCTGCGATGAAATCTACACTAGTAACTGTATATCTTTATGAAATAAATACCAGATAAAGCGAATCACTACAACTGCTTCCCAGTAGTTGAAAATCGTGCATATTAACACTCTTTAATGCTACATGCAAGGTGTAACAATTTCTTAGATATAAATACAAATTTCTGGGTGCTGAAATAACTTCTAGAAAATACGTTAACATCAAAATTAATAGAACTATGCAACCGAAGCTACTTATAAAGTGTGTTTAGTAGATCACACTACAACAGAGCGCAATAGACGTTAGTCTGAGAATCTTCTGATATGAAATCTACACTAGTATTTATATATCTTTATGGTATAAATACTCGACATCGACGAATCACTACAAATGCTTCTCAGTAGTTGAAAATCGTGCATATTAACACTCTTAATTGCTCCATGCAAGGTGTAACAATTTATAAGGTATAAATACAAATTTCTGGACGCTGAAATAACCTCTAGAAAATACTTTTACATCAAAATTAATAGAACTATGCAACCGAAGCTACTTAGAAAATGTGTTTAGTAGATCATTTTACAACATAGCGCAATAGACGTAAGCCTGAGTGTCTTCTGCGATGAAATCTACATTAGTAACTATATATCTTTATGGTATAAATACCAGATAACGACGAATCACTACAACTGCTTCCCAGTAGTTGAAAATCGTGCATATTAACACTCTTAAATGCTCCATGCAAGGTGTAACAATTTCTTAGGTATAAATACAAATTTCTGGACGCTGAAATAACCTCTAGAAAATACTTTAACATCAAATCAATAGAACTATGCAACCGAAGCTACTTAGAAAGTGTGTTTAGTAGATCACATTACAACAGAGCGCAATAGACGTTAGTCTGAGGATCTTCTGATATGAAATCTACACTAGTAATTATATATCTTATGGTATAAATACCCGACATCGACGAATTACTACAAATGTTTCCCAGAAGTTGTAAATTGTCCATACTAACACCCTTAATTGCTCCATGCAAGGTGTAATAATTTCTTAGGTATAAATACAAATTTCTGGGCGCTGAAATAACCTCTAGAATATACGTTAACATCAAAATTAATAGAACTATGCAACCGAAGCTACTTAGAAAGTGTGTTTAGTAGATCACATTACAACAGAGCGCAATAGACGTTAGGCTGAGGATCTTCTGATGTGAAATCTACACTAGTAATTATATATCTTTATGGTATAAATACCAGACATCGACGAATTACTACAAATGTTTCCCAGAAGTTGTAAATTGTCCATACTAACACCCTTAATTGCTCCATGCAAGGGGTAATAATTTCTTAGGTATAAATACAAATTTCTGGACGCTGAAATAACCTCTAGAAAATACTTTAACATCAAATTAATAGAACTATGCAACCGAAGCTACTTAGAAAGTTTTTACATAATATTAACAAAAAACGCAATAGATGTTAGTCTGAGCATTTCCTGTGATGAATTCGCCACTGTTAATTACATATCTTGCTGATATAAATACCAGACATCGACGAATTACTACAACTGCTTCCCAGTAGTTGAAAATCGTGCATATTAACACTCTTAAATGCTCCATGCAAGGTGTAACAATTTCTTAGGTATAAATACAAGTTTCTGGACGCTGAAATAACCTCTAGAAAATACTTTAACATCAAATCAATAGAACTATGCAACCGAAGCTTCTTAGTAAGTGTGTTTAGTAGATCACATTACAACAGAGCGCAATAGACGTTAGTCTGAATATCTTCTGATATGAAATCTACACTACTAATTATATATCTTTATGGTATAAATACAAGACATCGACGAATTACTACAAATGCTTCCCAGAAGTTGTAAATTGTCCATACTAACACCCTTAATTGCTCCATGCAATTTCTAATAATTTCTTAGTTATAAATACAAATTTCTGGGGGCTGAAATAACCTCTAGAAAATACGTTAACATAAATTAATAGAACTATGCAACCGAAGCTACTTAAAAAGTTTGTACATAATATTAACAAAGAACGCAATAGATGTTAGTCTGAGCATTTCCTATGATGAATTCGCCACTGTTAATTACATATCTTGCTGATATAAATACCAGACATTGACGAATTGCTACAACTGCTACCCAGTAGTTGCAAATTGTGCATATTTTCACTTTTAATTGCACCATGCACCTTGTAAAAATTTCTTAAGGGTAAATACAAATTTCTGGGCGCTGAAATAACCTCTAGAAAATACTTTAACATCAAATTTATAGAACTATACAACCGAAGCTACTTAGAAAGTGTGTTTAGTAGATCACATTACAACAGAGCGCAATAGACGTTAGTCTGAGTATCTTCTGATATGAAATCTACACTAGTAATTATATATCTTTATGGTATAAATACCAGACATCGACGAATTGCTACAACTGCGTCCCAGTACATGCAAATTGTGCATATTATCACTTTTAATAGCACCATGCACCTTGTAAAAATTTCTGAAGTGTAAATACAAATTTCTGGACGCTGAAATAACCTGTAGAAAATACTTTAACTTCAAATTAATAGAACTATGCAACCGAAGCTACTTAGAAAGTGTGTTTAGTAGATCATACTACAACAGAGCGCAATAGACTTTAGTCTGAGTGTCTTCTGCGATGAAATCTACCCTAGTAACTATATATCTTTATGTAATAAATACCAGATAACGGCGAATCACTACAACTGCTTCCCAGTAGTTGAAAATCGTGCATATTCACACTCTTAAATGCTCCATGCAAGGTGTAACATTTTCTTAGATATGAATACAAATTTCTGGGCGCTGAAATAACCTCTAGAAAATACGTTAACATCAAAATTAATAGAACTATGCAACCGAAGCTACTTAGAAAGTGCGTTTAGTAGATCACATTACAACAGAGCGCAATAGACGTTAGTCTGAGGATCTTCTGATATGAAATCTACACTAGTAATTATATATCTTTATGGTATAAATACCCGACATCGACAAATCACTACAAATTCTTCCCAGTAGTTGAAAATCGTGCATATTAACACTCTTAATTGCTCCATGCAAGGTGTAACAATTTATTAGGTATAAATACAAATTTCTGGACGCTGAAATAACCTCTAGAAAATACTTTTACATCAAAATTAATAGAACTATGCAACCGGAGCTACTTAGAAAATGTGTTTAGTAGATCATTTTACAACATAGCGCAATAGACGTAAGTCTGAGTGTCTTCTGCGACGAAATCTACATTAGTAACTATATATCTTTATGGTATAAATACCAGATAACGACGAATCACTACAACTGCTTCCCAATAGTTGAAAATCGTGCATATTAACACTCTTAAATGCTCCATGCAAGGTGTAACAATTTCTTAGGTATAAATACAAATTTCTGTACGCTGAAATAACCTCTAGAAAATACGTTAACATCAAATTAATAGAACTATGCAACCGAAGCTACTTAGAAAGTTTGTACATAATATTAACAAAGAACGCAATAGATGTTAGTCTGAGCATTTCCTGTGATGAATTCGCCACTGTTAATTACATATCTTGCTGATATAAATACCAGACATCGACGAATTACTACAACTGCTTCCCAGTACATGCAAATTGTGCATATTATCACTTTTAATTGCACCATGCACCTTGTAAAAATTTCTGAAGTGTAAATACAAATTTCTGGACGCTGGAATAACCTGTAGAAAATACTTTAACTTCAAATTAATAGAACTATGCAACCGAAGCTACTTAGAAAGTGTGTTTAGTAGATCACATTACAACAGAGCGCAATAGACGTTAGTCTGAGTATCTTCTGATGTGAAATCTACACTAGTAATTATATATCTTTATGGTATAAATACCAGACATCGACGAATTACTACAACAGCGTCCCAGTACATGCAAATTGTGCATATTATCACTTTTAATTGCACCATGCACCTTGTAAAAATTTCTGAAGTGTAAATACAAATTTCTGGACGCTGGAATAACCTGTAGAAAATACTTTAACTTCAAATTAATAGAACTATGCAACCGAAGCTACTTAGAAAGTGTGTTTAGTAGATCACATTACAACAGAGCGCAATAGACGTTAGTCTGAGTATCTTCTGATGTGAAATCTACACTAGTAATTATATATCTTTATGGTATAAATACCCGACATCGACGAAACACTGCAAATGCTTCCCAGTAGTTGAAAATCGTGCATATTAACACTCTTAATTGCTCCATGCAAGGTGTAACAATTTATTAGGTATAAATACAAATTTCTGGACGCTGAAATAACCTCTAGAAAATACTTTTACATAAAAATTAATAGAACTATGCAACCGAAGCTACTTAGAAAATGTGTTTAGTAGATCATTTTACAACATAGCGCAATAGACGTAAGTCTGAGTGTCTTCTGCGATGAAATCTACACTAGTAATTATATATCTTTATGGTATAAATACCCGACATCGACGAAACACTGCAAATGCTTCCCAGTAGTTGAAAATCGTGCATATTAACACTCTTAATTGCTCCATGCAAGGTGTAACAATTTATTAGGTATAAATACAAATTTCTGGACGCTGAAATAACCTCTAGAAAATACTTAAACATCAAATCAATAGAACTATGCAACCGAAGCTACTTAGAAAGTGTGTTTAGTAGATCACATTACAACAGAGCGCAATAGACGTTAGTCTGAGGATCTTCTGATATGAAATCTACACTAGTAATTATATATCTTTATGGTATAAATACCCGACATCGACGAATTACTACAAATGTTTCCCAGAAGTTGTAAATTGTCCATACTAACACCCTTAATTGCTCCATGCAAGGGGTAATAATTTCTTAGGTATAAATACAAATTTCTGGACGCTGAAATAACCTCTAGAAAATACTAAAACATCAAATCAACAGAACTATGCAACCGAAGCTACTTAGAAAGTGTGTTTAGTAGATTAAATTACAACAGAGCGCAATAGACGTTAGTCTGAGTATCTTCTGCGATGAAATCTATACTAGTAATTATATATCTTTATGGTATAAATACCAGATAACGACGAATTACTACAAATGCTTCCCAGTAGTTGTAAATCGTGCATATTAACACTCTTAATTGTTTCATGCAAGGAGTACCAATTTCTTAGGTAAAGTACAAATTTCTGGACGCTGAAATAACCTCTAGATAATACTTTAACATCAAATCAATAGAACTATGCAACCACAGCAACTTAGAAAGTGTGTTTAGTAGATCACATTACAACAGAGCGCAATAGACGTTAGTCTGAGTATCTTCTGCGATGAAAACTACACTAGTAATTATATATCTTTATGGTATAAATATCAGACATCGACGAATTACTACAATTGCTTCCCAGAAGTTGCAAATTGTCCATACTAACACCCTTAATTGCTCTATGCGAGGTGTAATAATTTCTTAGGTATAAATACAAATTTCTGGGCACTGAAATAACCTCTAGACAATACTTTAACATCAAATTAATAGAACTATGCAACCGAAGCTACTTAGAAAGTGTGTTTAGTAGATCACATTACAACAGAGCCCAATAGACGTTAGTCTGAGTATCTTCTGCGATGAAAACTACACTAGTAATTATATATCTTTATGGTATAAATATCAGACATCGACGAATTACTACAAATGCTTCCCAGAAGTTGTAAATTGTCCATACTAACACCCTTAATTGCTCCATGCAAGGTGTAATAATTTCTTAGGTATAAATACAAATTTCTGGGCGCTGAAGTAACCTCTAGAATATACGTTAACATAAATTAATAGAACTATACAACCGAAGCTACTTATAAAGTGTGTTTAGTAGATCACATTACAACAGAGCGCAATAGACGTTAGTCTGAATATCTTCTGATATGAAATCTACACCACTAGTTATATATCTTTATGGTATAAATACAAGACCTCGAGGAATTACTACAAATGCTTCCCAGAAGTTGTAAATTGTCGATACTAACACCCTTAATTGCTCCATGCAAGGTGTAATAATTTCTTAGGTATAAATACAAATTTCTGGGCGCTGAAATAACCTCTAGAAAATACGTTAACATAAATTAATAGAACTATGCAACCGAAGCTACTTAGAAAGTTTGTACATAATATTAACAAAGAACGCAATAGATGTTAGTCTGAGCATTTCCTGTGATGAATTCGCGACTGTTAATTACATATCTTGCTGATATAAATACCAGACATTAACGAATTGCTACAACTGCTACCCAGTAGTTGCAAATTGTGCATATTTTCACTTTTAATTGCACCATGCACCTTGTAAAAATTTCTTAAGTGTAAATACAAATTTCTGGGCGCTGAAATAACCTCTAGAAAATACTTTAACATCAAATTAATAGAACTATACAACCGAAGCTACTTAGAAAGTGTGTTGAGTAGATCACATTACAACAGAGCGCAATAGACGTTAGTCTGAGTATCTTATGATATGAAATCTACACTAGTAATTATATATCTTTATGGTATAAATACCAGACATCGACGAATTACTACAAATGCTTCCCAGAAGTTGTAAATTGTCCATACTAACACCCTTAATTGCTCCATGCAAGGTGTAATAATTTCTTAGGTATAAATACAAATTTCTGGGCGCTGAAATAACCTCTAGAAAATACGTTAACATAAATTAATACAACTATGCAACCGAAGCTACTTAGAAAGTTTGTACATAATATTAACAAAGAACGCAATAGATGTTAGTCTGAGCATTTCCTGTGATGAATTCGCCACTGTTAATTACATATCTTGCTGATATAAATACCAGACATCGACGAATTGCTACAACTGCGTCCCAGTACATGCAAATTGTGCATATTATCACTTTTAATTGCACCATGCACCTTGTAAAAATTTCTGAAGTGTAAATACAAATTTCTGGACGCTGAAATAACCTGTAGAAAATACTTTAACTTCAAATTAATAGAACTATGCAACCGAAGCTACTTAGAAAGTGTGTTTAGTAGATCATACTACAACAGAGCGCAATAGACTTTAGTCTGAGTGTCTTCTGCGATAAAATCTACACTAGTAACTATATATCTTTATGAAATAAATACCAGATAACGACGAATCACTACAACTGCTTCCCAGTAGTTGAAAATCGTGCATATTAACACTCTTAAATGCTCCATGCAAGGTGTAACAATTTCTTAGATATAAATACAAATTTCTGGGCGCTGCTGAAATAACCTCTAGAAAATACTTTAACATCAAATTAATAGATCTATGCAACCGAAGCTACTTAGAAAGTGTGTTTAGTAGATCATATTACCATAGAGCGCAATAGACGTTAGTCTGAGCATCATCTGCGATAAATTCTCCACTAGTAATTACATATCTCTTTCTGGTATAAATACCAGACATCGACGAATTGCTACAACTGCTTCCCAGTAGTTGTAAATTGTACATAGGTTAACACTCTTAATTGCCCCATGCACGGTGTAATAATTTTTTAAATATAAATACAAATTTATGGACGCTAAAGTAACCTCTAGAAAATACTTTAACATCAAATAATAGAGCTATTTAACAGGAGCTACTTAGAAGTGTGTTAGTACATCATGTTACCACAGAGCGCAATAGACGTTAGTCTGAGCATCTTGTGCGATGAATTCTCCACTAGTAATTACATATCTTTTTGATATAAATACCAGACATCGACGAATTGCTACAACTGCTTTCCAGTTGTTGTAAATTGTGCATATTATCACCCTTAATTTCCCCATGCACGGTGTAATATTTTTTTAAATATAAATACAAATTTCTGGACGCTGAAATAACCTCTAGAAAATACTTTAACATCAAATTAATAGAACTATGCACCGAAGCTACTTAGAAAGTGTGTTTAGTAGATCATATTACCATAGAGCGCAATAGACGTTAGTCTGAGTATCTTCTGCGATAAATTCTCCACTAGTAATTACATATCTTTTTGATATAAATACCAGACATCGACGAATTGCTACAACTGCTTTCCAGTAGTTGTAAATTGTGCATATTATCACCCTTAATTGCCCCATGCACGGTGTAATAATTTTTTAAATATAAATACAAATTTCTGGACGCTGAAATAACCTCTAGAAAATACTTTAACATCAAATTAATAGAACTATGCAACGAAGCTACTTAGAAAGTGTGTTTAGTAGATCATATTACCATAGAGCGCAATAGACGTTAGTCTGAGTATCTTCTGCGATAAATTCTCCACTAGTAATTACATATCTTTTTGATATAAATACCAGACATCGACGAATTGCTACAACTGCTTCCCAGTAGTTGTAAATTGTGCATATTATCACCCTTAATTGCCCCATGCACGGTGTAATAATTTTTTAAATATAAATACAAATTTCTGGACGCTGAAATAACCTCTAGAAAATACTTTAACATCAAATTAATAGAACTATGCAACCGAAGCTACTTAGAAAGTGTGTTTAGTAGATCATATTACCATAGAGCGCAATAGACGTTAGTCTGAGTATCTTCTGCGATAAATTCTCCACTAGTAATTACATATCTTTTTGATATAAATACCAGACATAGACGAATTGCTACAACTGCTTCCCAGTAGTTGTAAATTGTACATAGGTTAACACTCTTAATTGCCCCATGCACGGTGTAATAATTTTTTAAATATAAATACTAAATTTATGGACGCTAAAGTAACCTCTAGAAAATACTTTAACATCAAATTAATAGAGCTATTTAACAGGAGCTACTTAGAAAGTGTGTTAGTACATCATGTTACCACAGAGCGCAATATACGTTAGTCTGAGCATCTTGTGCGATGAATTCTCCACTAGTAATTACATATCTTTTTGATATAAATACCAGACATCGACGAATTGCTACAACTGCTTTCCAGTTGTTGTAAATTGTGCATAATATCACCCTTAATTGCCCCATGCACGGTGTAATAATTTTTTAAATATAAATACAAATTTCTGGACGCTGAAATAACCTCTAGAAAATACTTTAACATCAAATTAATAGAACTATGCAACCGAAGCTACTTAGAAAGTGTGTTTAGTAGATCATATTACCATAGAGCGCAATAGACGTTAGTCTGAGTATCTTCTACGATAAATTCTCCACTAGTAATTACATATCTTTCTGATATAAATACCAGACATCGACGAATTGCTAGAACTGCTACCCAGTAGTTGTAAATTGTACATAGGTTAACACTCTTAATTGCCCCATGCACGGTGTAATAATTTTTTAAATATAAATACAAATTTATGGACGCTAAAGTAACCTCTAGAAAATACTTTAACATCAAATTAATAGAGCTATTTAACAGGAGCTACTTAGAAAGTGTGTTAGTACATCATGTTACCACAGAGCGCAATAGACGTTAGTCTGAGCATCTTGTGCGATGAATTCTCCACTAGTAATTACATATCTTTTTGATATAACTACCATACATCGACGAATTGCTACAACTGCTTTCCAGTAGTTGTAAATTGTGCATATTATCACCCTTAATTGCCCCATGCACGGTGTAATAATTTTTTAAATATAAATACAAATTTCTGGACGCTGAAATAACCTCTAGAAAATACTTTAACATCAAATTAATAGATCTATGCAACCGAAGCTACTTAGAAAGTGTGTTTAGTAGTACATATTACCATAGAGCGCAATAGACGTTAGTCTGAGCATCATCTGCGATAAATTCTCCACTAGTAATTACATATCTTTCTGGTATAAATACCAGACATCGACGAATTGCTACAACTGCTTCCCAGTAGTTGTAAATTGTACATAGGTTAACACTCTTAATTGCCCCATGCACGGTGTAATAATTTTTTAAATATAAATACAAATTTATGGATGCTAAAGTAACCTCTAGAAAATACTTTAACATCAAATTAATAGAGCTATTTAACAGGAGCTACTTAGAAAGTGTGTTAGTACATCATGTTACCACAGAGCGCAATAGACGTTAGTCTGAGCATCTTGTGCGATGAATTCTCCACTAGTAATTACATATCTTTTTGATATAAATACCAGACATCGACGAATTGCTACAACTGCTTTCCAGTTGTTGTAAATTGTGCATATTATCACCCTTAATTTCCCCATGCACGGTGTAATATTTTTTTAAATATAAATACAAATTTCTGGACGCTGAAATAACCTCTAGAAAATACTTTAACATCAAATTAATAGAACTATGCAACCGAAGCTACTTAGAAAGTGTGTTTAGTAGATCATATTACCATAGAGCGCAATAGACGTTAGTCTGAGTATCTTCTACGATAAATTCTCCACTAGTAATTACATATCTTTCTGATATAAATACCAGACATCGACGAATTGCTACAACTGCTACCCAGTAGTTGTAAATTGTACATAGGTTAACACTCTTAATTGCCCCATGCACGGTGTAATAATTTTTTAAATATAAATACAAATTTATGGACGCTAAAGTAACCTCTAGAAAATACTTTAACATCAAATTAATAGAGCTATTTAACAGGAGCTACTTAGAAAGTGTGTTAGTACATCATGTTACCACAGAGCGCAATAGACGTTAGTCTGAGCATCTTGTGCGATGAATTCTCCACTAGTAATTACATATCTTTTTGATATAAATACCAGACATCGACGAATTGCTACAACTGCTTTCCAGTAGTTGTAAATTGTGCATATTATCACCCTTAATTGCCCCATGCACGGTGTAATAATTTTTTAAATATAAATACAAATTTATGGACGCTGAAATAACCTCTAGAAAATACTTTAACATCAAATTAATAGAACTATGCAACCGAAGCTACTTAGAAAGTGTGTTTAGTAGATCATATTACCATAGAGCGCAATAGACGTTAGTCTGAGTATCTTCTACGATAAAATTCTCCACTAGTAATTACATATCTTTCTGATATAAATACCAGACATCGACGAATTGCTAGAACTGCTACCCAGTAGTTGTAAATTGTAATAGGTTAACACTCTTAATTGCCCCATGCACGGTGTAATAATTTTTTAAATATAAATACAAATTTATGGACGCTAAAGTAACCTCTAGAAAATACTTTAACATCAAATTAATAGAGCTATTTAACAGGAGCTACTTAGAAAGTGTGTTAGTACATCATGTTACCACAGAGCGCAATAGACGTTAGTCTGAGCATCTTGTGCGATGAATTCTCCACTAGTAATTACATATCTTTTTGATATAAATACCATACATCGACGAATTGCTACAACTGCTTTCCAGTAGTTGTAAATTGTGCATATTATCACCCTTAATTGCCCCATGCACGGTGTAATAATTTTTAAATATAAATACAAATTTCTGGACGCTGAAATAACCTCTAGAAAATACTTTAACATCAAATTAATAGATCTATGCAACCGAAGCTACTTAGAAAGTGTGTTTAGTAGTACATATTACCATAGAGCGCAATAGACGTTAGTCTGAGCATCATCTGCGATAAATTCTCCACTAGTAATTACATATCTTTCTGGTATAAATACCAGACATCGACGAATTGCTACAACTGCTTCCCAGTAGTTGTAAATTGTACATAGGTTAACACTCTTAATTGCCCCATGCACGGTGTAATAATTTTTTAAATATAAATACAAATTTATGGATGCTAAAGTAACCTCTAGAAAATACTTTAACATCAAATTAATAGAGCTATTTAACAGGAGCTACTTAGAAAGTGTGTTAGTACATCATGTTACCACAGAGCGCAATAGACGTTAGTCTGAGCATCTTGTGCGATGAATTCTCCACTAGTAATTACATATCTTTTTGATATAAATACCAGACATCGACGAATTGCTACAACTGCTTTCCAGTTGTTGTAAATTGTGCATATTATCACCCTTAATTTCCCCATGCACGGTGTAATATTTTTTTAAATATAAATACAAATTTCTGGACGCTGAAATAACCTCTAGAAAATACTTTAACATCAAATTAATAGAACTATGCAACCGAAGCTACTTACAAAGTGTGTTTAGTAGATCATATTACCATAGAGCGCAATAGACGTTAGTCTGAGTATCTTCTACGATAAATTCTCCACTAGTAATTACATATCTTTCTGATATAAATACCAGACATCGACGAATTGCTACAACTGCTACCCAGTAGTTGTAAATTGTACATAGGTTAACACTCTTAATTGCCCCATGCACGGTGTAATAATTTTTTAAATATAAATACAAATTTATGGACGCTAAAGTAACCTCTAGAAAATACTTTAACATCAAATTAATAGAGCTATTTAACAGGAGCTACTTAGAAAGTGTGTTAGTACATCATGTTACCACAGAGCGCAATAGACGTTAGTCTGAGCATCTTGTGCGATGAATTCTCCACTAGTAATTACATATCTTTTTGATATAAATACCAGACATCGACGAATTGCTACAACTGCTTTCCAGTAGTTGTAAATTGTGCATATTATCACCCTTAATTGCCCCATGCACGGTGTAATAATTTTTTAAATATAAATACAAATTTATGGACGCTGAAATAACCTCTAGAAAATACTTTAACATCAAATTAATAGAACTATGCAACCGAAGCTACTTAGAAAGTGAGTTTATTACATCATGTTACCACAGATGGCAATAGACGTTAGTCTGAGCATCTTCTGTGATTAATTCTCCACTAGTAATTACATATCTTTTTGATATAAATACCATACATCGACGAATTGCTACAACTGCTTTCCAGTAGTTGTAAATTGTGCATATTATCACCCTTAATTGCCCCATGCACGGTGTAATAATTTTTTAAATATAAATACAAATTTCTGGACGCTGAAATAACCTCTAGAAAATACTTTAACATCAAATTAATAGAACTATGCAACCGAAGCTACTGAGAAAGTGTGTTTAGTAGATCATATTACCATAGAGCGCAATAGACGTTAGTCTGAGTATCTTCTGCGATAAATTCTCCACTAGTAATTACATATCTTTCTGGTATAAATACCAGACATCGACGAATTGCTACAACTGCTTCCCAGTAGTTGTAAATTGTACATAGGTTAACACTCTTAATTGCCCCATGCACGGTGTAATAATTTTTTAAATATAAATACAAATTTATGGACGCTAAAGTAACCTCTAGAAAATACTTTAACATCAAATTAATAGAGCTATTTAACAGGAGCTACTTAGAAAGTGTGTTAGTACATCATGTTACCACAGAGCGCAATAGACGTTAGTCTGAGCATCTTGTGCGATGAATTCTCCACTAGTAATTACATATCTTTTTGATATAAATACCAGACATCGACGAATTGCTACTACTGGTTTCCAGTTGTTGTAAATTGTGCATATTATCACCCTTAATTGCCCCATGCACGGTGTAATATTTTTTTAAATATAAATACAAATTTCTGGACGCTGAAATAACCTCTAGAAAATACTTTAACATCAAATTAATAGAACTATGCAACCGAAGCTACTTAGAAAGTGTGTTTAGTAGATCATATTACCATAGAGCGCAATAGACGTTAGTCTGAGTATCTTCTACGATAAATTCTCCACTAGTAATTACATATCTTTCTGATATAAATACCAGACATCGACGAATTGCTACAACTGCTACCCAGTAGTTGTAAATTGTACATAGGTTAACACTCTTAATTGCCCCATGCACGGTGTAATAATTTTTTAAATATAAATACAAATTTATGGACGCTAAAGTAACCTATAGAAAATACTTTAACATCAAATTAATAGAGCTATTTAACAGGAGCTACTTAGAAAGTGTGTTAGTACATCATGTTACCACAGAGCGCAATAGACGTTAGTCTGAGCATCTTGTGCGATGAATTCTCCACTAGTAATTACATATCTTTTTGATATAAATACCAGACATCGACGAATTGCTACAACTGCTTTCCAGTAGTTGTAAATTGTGCATATTATCACCCTTAATTGCCCCATGCACGGTGTAATAATTTTTTAAATATAAATACAAATTTCTGGACGCTGAAATAACCTCTAGAAAATACTTTAACATCAAATTAATAGAACTATGCAACCGAAGCTACTTAGAAAGTGAGTTTATTACATCATGTTACCACAGATGGCAATAGACGTTAGTCTGAGCATCTTCTGCGATTAATTCTCCACTAGTAATTACATATCTTTTTGATATAAATACCATACATCGACGAATTGCTACAACTGCTTTCCAGTAGTTGTAAATTGTGCATATTATCACCCTTAATTGCCCCATGCACGGTGTAATAATTTTTTAAATATAAATACAAATTTCTGGACGCTGAAATAACCTCTAGAAAATACTTTAACATCAAATTAATAGAACTATGCAACCGAAGCTACTTAGAAAGTGTGTTTAGTAGATCATATTACCATAGAGCGCAATAGACGTTAATCTGAGTATCTTCTGCGATAAATTCTCCACTAGTAATTACATATCTTTTTGATATAAATACCAGACATCGACGAATTGCTACAACTGCTTCCCAGTAGTTGTAAATTGTACATAGGTTAACACTCTTAATTGCCCCATGCACGGTGTAATAATTTTTTAAATATAAATACTAAATTTATGGACGCTAAAGTAACCTCTAGAAAATACTTTAACATCAAATTAATAGAGCTATTTAACAGGAGCTACTTAGAAAGTGTGTTAGTACATCATGTTACCACAGAGCGCAATATACGTTAGTCTGAGCATCTTGTGCGATGAATTCTCCACTAGTAATTACATATCTTTTTGATATAAATACCAGACATCGACGAATTGCTACAACTGCTTTCCAGTTGTTGTAAATTGTGCATAATATCACCCTTAATTGCCCCATGCACGGTGTAATAATTTTTTAAATATAAATACAAATTTCTGGACGCTGAAATAACCTCTAGAAAATACTTTAACATCAAATTAATAGAACTATGCAACCGAAGCTACTTAGAAAGTGTGTTTAGTAGATCATATTACCATAGAGCGCAATAGACGTTAGTCTGAGTATCTTCTACGATAAATTCTCCACTAGTAATTACATATCTTTCTGATATAAATACCAGACATCGACGAATTGCTAGAACTGCTACCCAGTAGTTGTAAATTGTACATAGGTTAACACTCTTAATTGCCCCATGCACGGTGTAATAATTTTTTAAATATAAATACAAATTTATGGACGCTAAAGTAACCTCTAGAAAATACTTTAACATCAAATTAATAGAGCTATTTAACAGGAGCTACTTAGAAAGTGTGTTAGTACATAATGTTACCACAGAGCGCAATAGACGTTAGTCTGAGCATCTTGTGCGATGAATTCTCCACTAGTAATTACATATCTTTTTGATATAAATACCATACATCGACGAATTGCTACAACTGCTTTCCAGTAGTTGTAAATTGTGCATATTATCACCCTTAATTGCCCCATGCACGGTGTAATAATTTTTTAAATATAAATACAAATTTCTGGACGCTGAAATAACCTCTAGAAAATACTTTAACATCAAATTAATAGATCTATGCAACCGAAGCTACTTAGAAAGTGTGTTTAGTAGATCATATTACCATAGAGCGCAATAGACGTTAGTCTGAGCATCATCTGCGATAAATTCTCCACTAGTAATTACATATCTTTCTGGTATAAATACCAGACATCGACGAATTGCTACAACTGCTTCCCAGTAGTTGTAAATTGTACATAGGTTAACACTCTTAATTGCCCCATGCACGGTGTAATAATTTTTTAAATATAAATACAAATTTATGGAGGCTAAAGTAACCTCTAGAAAATACTTTAACATCAAATTAATAGAGCTATTTAACAGGAGCTACTTAGAAAGTGTGTTAGTACATCATGTTACCACAGAGCGCAATAGACGTTAGTCTGAGCATCTTGTGCGATGAATTCTCCACTAGTAATTACATATCTTTTTGATATAAATACCAGACATCGACGAATTGCTACAACTGCTTTCCAGTTGTTGTAAATTGTGCATATTATCACCCTTAATTTCCCCATGCACGGTGTAATATTTTTTTAAATATAAATACAAATTTCTGGACGCTGAAATAACCTCTAGAAAATACTTTAACATCAAATTAATAAAACTATGCAACCGAAGCTACTTAGAAAGTGTGTTTAGTAGATCATATTACCATAGAGCGCAATAGACGTTAGTCTGAGTATCTTCTGCGATAAATTCTCCACTAGTAATTACATATCTTTTTGATATAAATACCAGACATCGACGAATTGCTACAACTGCTTTCCAGTAGTTGTAAATTGTGCATATTATCACCCTTAATTGCCCCATGCACGGTGTAATAATTTTTTAAATATAAATACAAATTTCTGGACGCTGAAATAACCTCTAGAAAATACTTTAACATCAAATTAATAGAACTATGCAACCGAAGCTACTTAGAAAGTGTGTTTAGTAGATCATATTACCATAGAGCGCAATAGACGTTAGTCTGAGTATCTTCTGCGATAAATTCTCCACTAGTAATTACATATCTTTTTGATATAAATACCAGACATCGACGAATTGCTACAACTGCTTCCCAGTAGTTGTAAATTGTGCATATTATCACCCTTAATTGCCCCATGCACGGTGTAATAATTTTTTAAATATAAATACAAATTTCTGGACGCTGAAATAACCTCTAGAAAATACTTTAACATCAAATTAATAGAACTATGCAACCGAAGCTACTTAGAAAGTGTGTTTAGTAGATCATATTACCATAGAGCGCAATAGACGTTAGTCTGAGTATCTTCTGCGATAAATTCTCCACTAGTAATTACATATCTTTTTGATATAAATACCAGACATAGACGAATTGCTACAACTGCTTCCCAGTAGTTGTAAATTGTACATAGGTTAACACTCTTAATTGCCCCATGCACGGTGTAATAATTTTTTAAATATAAATACTAAATTTATGGACGCTAAAGTAACCTCTAGAAAATACTTTAACATCAAATTAATAGAGCTATTTAACAGGAGCTACTTAGAAAGTGTGTTAGTACATCATGTTACCACAGAGCGCAATATACGTTAGTCTGAGCATCTTGTGCGATGAATTCTCCACTAGTAATTACATATCTTTTTGATATAAATACCAGACATCGACGAATTGCTACAACTGCTTTCCAGTTGTTGTAAATTGTGCATAATATCACCCTTAATTGCCCCATGCACGGTGTAATAATTTTTTAAATATAAATACAAATTTCTGGACGCTGAAATAACCTCTAGAAAATACTTTAACATCAAATTAATAGAACTATGCAACCGAAGCTACTTAGAAAGTGTGTTTAGTAGATCATATTACCATAGAGCGCAATAGACGTTAGTCTGAGTATCTTCTACGATAAATTCTCCACTAGTAATTACATATCTTTCTGATATAAATACCAGACATCGACGAATTGCTAGAACTGCTACCCAGTAGTTGTAAATTGTACATAGGTTAACACTCTTAATTGCCCCATGCACGGTGTAATAATTTTTTAAATATAAATACAAATTTATGGACGCTAAAGTAACCTCTAGAAAATACTTTAACATCAAATTAATAGAGCTATTTAACAGGAGCTACTTAGAAAGTGTGTTAGTACATCATGTTACCACAGAGCGCAATAGACGTTAGTCTGAGCATCTTGTGCGATGAATTCTCCACTAGTAATTACATATCTTTTTGATATAAATACCATACATCGACGAATTGCTACAACTGCTTTCCAGTAGTTGTAAATTGTGCATATTATCACCCTTAATTGCCCCATGCACGGTGTAATAATTTTTTAAATATAAATACAAATTTCTGGACGCTGAAATAACCTCTAGAAAATACTTTAACATCAAATTAATAGATCTATGCAACCGAAGCTACTTAGAAAGTGTGTTTAGTAGTACATATTACCATAGAGCGCAATAGACGTTAGTCTGAGCATCATCTGCGATAAATTCTCCACTAGTAATTACATATCTTTCTGGTATAAATACCAGACATCGACGAATTGCTACAACTGCTTCCCAGTAGTTGTAAATTGTACATAGGTTAACACTCTTAATTGCCCCATGCACGGTGTAATAATTTTTTAAATATAAATACAAATTTATGGATGCTAAAGTAACCTCTAGAAAATACTTTAACATCAAATTAATAGAGCTATTTAACAGGAGCTACTTAGAAAGTGTGTTAGTACATCATGTTACCACAGAGCGCAATAGACGTTAGTCTGAGCATCTTGTGCGATGAATTCTCCACTAGTAATTACATATCTTTTTGATATAAATACCAGACATCGACGAATTGCTACAACTGCTTTCCAGTTGTTGTAAATTGTGCATATTATCACCCTTAATTTCCCCATGCACGGTGTAATATTTTTTTAAATATAAATACAAATTTCTGGACGCTGAAATAACCTCTAGAAAATACTTTAACATCAAATTAATAGAACTATGCAACCGAAGCTACTTAGAAAGTGTGTTTAGTAGATCATATTACCATAGAGCGCAATAGACGTTAGTCTGAGTATCTTCTACGATAAATTCTCCACTAGTAATTACATATCTTTCTGATATAAATACCAGACATCGACGAATTGCTACAACTGCTACCCAGTAGTTGTAAATTGTACATAGGTTAACACTCTTAATTGCCCCATGCACGGTGTAATAATTTTTTAAATATAAATACAAATTTATGGACGCTAAAGTAACCTCTAGAAAATACTTTAACATCAAATTAATAGAGCTATTTAACAGGAGCTACTTAGAAAGTGTGTTAGTACATCATGTTACCACAGAGCGCAATAGACGTTAGTCTGAGCATCTTGTGCGATGAATTCTCCACTAGTAATTACATATCTTTTTGATATAAATACCAGACATCGACGAATTGCTACAACTGCTTTCCAGTTGTTGTAAATTGTGCATATTATCACCCTTAATTTCCCCATGCACGGTGTAATATTTTTTTAAATATAAATACAAATTTCTGGACGCTGAAATAACCTCTAGAAAATACTTTAACATCAAATTAATAGAACTATGCAACCGAAGCTACTTAGAAAGTGTGTTTAGTAGATCATATTACCATAGAGCGCAATAGACGTTAGTCTGAGTATCTTCTACGATAAATTCTCCACTAGTAATTACATATCTTTCTGATATAAATACCAGACATCGACGAATTGCTACAACTGCTACCCAGTAGTTGTAAATTGTACATAGGTTAACACTCTTAATTGCCCCATGCACGGTGTAATAATTTTTTAAATATAAATACAAATTTATGGACGCTAAAGTAACCTCTAGAAAATACTTTAACATCAAATTAATAGAGCTATTTAACAGGAGCTACTTAGAAAGTGTGTTAGTACATCATGTTACCACAGAGCGCAATAGACGTTAGTCTGAGCATCTTGTGCGATGAATTCTCCACTAGTAATTACATATCTTTTTGATATAAATACCAGACATCGACGAATTGCTACAACTGCTTTCCAGTAGTTGTAAATTGTGCATATTATCACCCTTAATTGCCCCATGCACGGTGTAATAATTTTTTAAATATAAATACAAATTTATGGACGCTGAAATAACCTCTAGAAAATACTTTAACATCAAATTAATAGAACTATGCAACCGAAGCTACTTAGAAAGTGTGTTTAGTAGATCATATTACCATAGAGCGCAATAGACGTTAGTCTGAGTATCTTCTACGATAAATTCTCCACTAGTAATTACATATCTTTCTGATATAAATACCAGACATCGACGAATTGCTAGAACTGCTACCCAGTAGTTGTAAATTGTACATAGGTTAACACTCTTAATTGCCCCATGCACGGTGTAATAATTTTTTAAATATAAATACAAATTTATGGACGCTAAAGTAACCTCTAGAAAATACTTTAACATCAAATTAATAGAGCTATTTAACAGGAGCTACTTAGAAAGTGTGTTAGTACATCATGTTACCACAGAGCGCAATAGACGTTAGTCTGAGCATCTTGTGCGATGAATTCTCCACTAGTAATTACATATCTTTTTGATATAAATACCATACAACGACGAATTGCTACAACTGCTTTCCAGTAGTTGTAAATTGTGCATATTATCACCCTTAATTGCCCCATGCACGGTGTAATAATTTTTTAAATATAAATACAAATTTCTGGACGCTGAAATAACCTCTAGAAAATACTTTAACATCAAATTAATAGATCTATGCAACCGAAGCTACTTAGAAAGTGTGTTTAGTAGTACATATTACCATAGAGCGCAATAGACGTTAGTCTGAGCATCATCTGCGATAAATTCTCCACTAGTAATTACATATCTTTCTGGTATAAATACCAGACATCGACGAATTGCTACAACTGCTTCCCAGTAGTTGTAAATTGTACATAGGTTAACACTCTTAATTGCCCCATGCACGGTGTAATAATTTTTTAAATATAAATACAAATTTATGGATGCTAAAGTAACCTCTAGAAAATACTTTAACATCAAATTAATAGAGCTATTTAACAGGAGCTACTTAGAAAGTGTGTTAGTACATCATGTTACCACAGAGCGCAATAGACGTTAGTCTGAGCATCTTGTGCGATGAATTCTCCACTAGTAATTACATATCTTTTTGATATAAATACCAGACATCGACGAATTGCTACAACTGCTTTCCAGTTGTTGTAAATTGTGCATATTATCACCCTTAATTTCCCCATGCACGGTGTAATATTTTTTTAAATATAAATACAAATTTCTGGACGCTGAAATAACCTCTAGAAAATACTTTAACATCAAATTAATAGAACTATGCAACCGAAGCTACTTAGAAAGTGTGTTTAGTAGATCATATTACCATAGAGCGCAATAGACGTTAGTCTGAGTATCTTCTACGATAAATTCTCCACTAGTAATTACATATCTTTCTGATATAAATACCAGACATCGACGAATTGCTACAACTGCTACCCAGTAGTTGTAAATTGTACATAGGTTAACACTCTTAATTGCCCCATGCACGGTGTAATAATTTTTTAAATATAAATACAAATTTATGGACGCTAAAGTAACCTCTAGAAAATACTTTAACATCAAATTAATAGAGCTATTTAACAGGAGCTACTTAGAAAGTGTGTTAGTACATCATGTTACCACAGAGCGCAATAGACGTTAGTCTGAGCATCTTGTGCGATGAATTCTCCACTAGTAATTACATATCTTTTTGATATAAATACCAGACATCGACGAATTGCTACAACTGCTTTCCAGTAGTTGTAAATTGTGCATATTATCACCCTTAATTGCCCCATGCACGGTGTAATAATTTTTTAAATATAAATACAAATTTATGGACGCTGAAATAACCTCTAGAAAATACTTTAACATCAAATTAATAGAACTATGCAACCGAAGCTACTTAGAAAGTGAGTTTATTACATCATGTTACCACAGATGGCAATAGACGTTAGTCTGAGCATCTTCTGCGATTAATTCTCCACTAGTAATTACATATCTTTTTGATATAAATACCATACATCGACGAATTGCTACAACTGCTTTCCAGTAGTTGTAAATTGTGCATATTATCACCCTTAATTGCCCCATGCACGGTGTAATAATTTTTTAAATATAAATACAAATTTCTGGACGCTGAAATAACCTCTAGAAAATACTTTAACATCAAATTAATAGAACTATGCAACCGAAGCTACTTAGAAAGTGTGTTTAGTAGATCATATTACCATAGAGCGCAATAGACGTTAGTCTGAGTATCTTCTGCGATAAATTCTCCACTAGTAATTACATATCTTTCTGGTATAAATACCAGACATCGACGAATTGCTACAACTGCTTCCCAGTAGTTGTAAATTGTACATAGGTTAACACTCTTAATTGCCCCATGCACGGTGTAATAATTTTTTAAATATAAATACAAATTTATGGACGCTAAAGTAACCTCTAGAAAATACTTAAACATCAAATTAATAGAGCTATTTAACAGGAGCTACTTAGAAAGTGTGTTAGTACATCATGTTACCACAGAGCGCAATAGACGTTAGTCTGAGCATCTTGTGCGATGAATTCTCCACTAGTAATTACATATCTTTTTGATATAAATACCAGACATCGACGAATTGCTACTACTGGTTTCCAGTTGTTGTAAATTGTGCATATTATCACCCTTAATTGCCCCATGCACGGTGTAATATTTTTTTAAATATAAATACAAATTTCTGGACGCTGAAATAACCTCTAGAAAATACTTTAACATCAAATTAATAGAACTATGCAACCGAAGCTACTTAGAAAGTGTGTTTAGTAGATCATATTACCATAGAGCGCAATAGACGTTAGTCTGAGTATCTTCTACGATAAATTCTCCACTAGTAATTACATATCTTTCTGATATAAATACCAGACATCGACGAATTGCTACAACTGCTACCCAGTAGTTGTAAATTGTACATAGGTTAACACTCTTAATTGCCCCATGCACGGTGTAATAATTTTTTAAATATAAATACAAATTTATGGACGCTAAAGTAACCTCTAGAAAATACTTTAACATCAAATTAATACAGCTATTTAACAGGAGCTACTTAGAAAGTGTGTTAGTACATCATGTTACCACAGAGCGCAATAGACGTTAGTCTGAGCATCTTGTGCGATGAATTCTCCACTAGTAATTACATATCTTTTTGATATAAATACCAGACATCGACGAATTGCTACAACTGCTTTCCAGTAGTTGTAAATTGTGCATATTATCACCCTTAATTGCCCCATGCACGGTGTAATAATTTTTTAAATATAAATACAAATTTCTGGACGCTGAAATAACCTCTAGAAAATACTTTAACATCAAATTAATAGAACTATGCAACCGAAGCTACTTAGAAAGTGAGTTTATTACATCATGTTACCACAGATGGCAATAGACGTTAGTCTGAGCATCTTCTGCGATTAATTCTCCACTAGTAATTACATATCTTTTTGATATAAATACCATACATCGACGAATTGCTACAACTGCTTTCCAGTAGTTGTAAATTGTGCATATTATCACCCTTAATTGCCCCATGCACGGTGTAATAATTTTTTAAATATAAATACAAATTTCTGGACGCTGAAATAACCTCTAGAAAATACTTTAACATCAAATTAATAGAACTATGCAACCGAAGCTACTTAGAAAGTGTGTTTAGTAGATCATATTACCATAGAGCGCAATAGACGTTAGTCTGAGTATCTTCTGCGATAAATTCTCCACTAGTAATTACATATCTTTTTGATATAAATACCAGACATCGACGAATTGCTACAACTGCTTCCCAGTAGTTGTAAATTGTACATAGGTTAACACTCTTAATTGCCCCATGCACGGTGTAATAATTTTTTAAATATAAATACTAAATTTATGGACGCTAAAGTAACCTCTAGAAAATACTTTAACATCAAATTAATAGAGCTATTTAACAGGAGCTACTTAGAAAGTGTGTTAGTACATCATGTTACCACAGAGCGCAATATACGTTAGTCTGAGCATCTTGTGCGATGAATTCTCCACTAGTAATTACATATCTTTTTGATATAAATACCAGACATCGACGAATTGCTACAACTGCTTTCCAGTTGTTGTAAATTGTGCATAATATCACCCTTAATTGCCCCATGCACGGTGTAATAATTTTTTAAATATAAATACAAATTTCTGGACGCTGAAATAACCTCTAGAAAATACTTTAACATCAAATTAATAGAACTATGCAACCGAAGCTACTTAGAAAGTGTGTTTAGTAGATCATATTACCATAGAGCGCAATAGACGTTAGTCTGAGTATCTTCTACGATAAATTCTCCACTAGTAATTACATATCTTTCTGATATAAATACCAGACATCGACGAATTGCTAGAACTGCTACCCAGTAGTTGTAAATTGTACATAGGTTAACACTCTTAATTGCCCCATGAACGGTGTAATAATTTTTTAAATATAAATACAAATTTATGGACGCTAAAGTAACCTCTAGAAAATACTTTAACATCAAATTAATAGAGCTATTTAACAGGAGCTACTTAGAAAGTGTGTTAGTACATCATGTTACCACAGAGCGCAATAGACGTTAGTCTGAGCATCTTGTGCGATGAATTCTCCACTAGTAATTACATATCTTTTTGATATAAATACCATACATCGACGAATTGCTACAACTGCTTTCCAGTAGTTGTAAATTGTGCATATTATCACCCTTAATTGCCCCATGCACGGTGTAATAATTTTTTAAATATAAATACAAATTTCTGGACGCTGAAATAACCTCTAGAAAATACTTTAACATCAAATTAATAGAACTATGCAACCGAAGCTACTTAGAAAGTGTGTATAGTAGATCATATTACCATAGAGCGCAATAGACGTTAGTCTGAGCATCATCATCTGCGATAAATTCTCCACTAGTAATTACATATCTTTCTGGTATAAATACCAGACATCGACGAATTGCTACAACTGCTTTCCAGTAGTTGAAAATTGTGCATATTATCACCCTTAATTGCCCCATGCACGGTGTAATAATTTTTTAAATATAAATACAAATTTCTGGACGCTGAAATAACCTCTAGAAAATACTTTAACATCAAATTAATAGAACTATGCAACCGAAGCTACTTAGAAAGTGTGTTTAGTAGATCATATTACCATAGAGCGCAATAGACGTTAGTCTGAGTATCTTCTGCGATAAATTCTCCACTTACATATCTTTTTGATATAAATACCAGACATCGACGAATTGCTACAACTGCTTCCCAGTAGTTGTAAATTGTACATAGGTTAACACTCTTAATTGCCCCATGCACGGTGTAATAATTTTTTAAATATAAATACTAAATTTATGGACGCTAAAGTAACCTCTAGAAAATACTTTAACATCAAATTAATAGAGCTATTTAACAGGAGCTACTTAGAAAGTGTGTTAGTACATCATGTTACCACAGAGCGCAATAGACGTTAGTCTGAGCATCTTGTGCGATGAATTCTCCACTAGTAATTACATATCTTTTTGATATAAATACCAGACATCGACGAATTGCTACAACTGCTTTCCAGTAGTTGTAAATTGTGCATATTATCACCCTTAATTGCCCCATGCACGGTGTAATAATTTTTTAAATATAAATACAAATTTCTGGACGCTGAAATAACCTCTAGAAAATACTTTAACATCAAATTAATAGAACTATGCAACCGAAGCTACTTAGAAAGTGAGTTTATTACATCATGTTACCACAGATGGCAATAGACGTTAGTCTGAGCATCTTCTGCGATTAATTCTCCACTAGTAATTACATATCTTTTTGATATAAATACCATACATCGACGAATTGCTACAACTGCTTTCCAGTAGTTGTAAATTGTGCATATTATCACCCGTAATTGCCCCATGCACGGTGTAATAATTTTTTAAATATAAATACAAATTTCTGGACGCTGAAATAACCTCTAGAAAATACTTTAACATCAAATTAATAGAACTATGCAACCGAAGCTACTTAGAAAGTGTGTTTAGTAGATTATATTACCATAGAGCGCAATAGACGTTAGTCTGAGTATCTTCTACGATAAATTCTCCACTAGTAATTACATATCTTTCTGATATAAATACCAGACATCGACGAATTGCTACAACTGCTACCCAGTAGTTGTAAATTGTACATAGGTTAACACTCTTAATTGCCCCATGCACGGTGTAATAATTTTTTAAATATAAATACAAATTTATGGACGCTAAAGTAACCTCTAGAAAATACTTTAACATCAAATTAATAGAGCTATTTAACAGGAGCTACTTAGAAAGTGTGTTAGTACATCATGTTACCACAGAGCGCAATAGACGTTAGTCTGAGCATCTTGTGCGATGAATTCTCCACTAGTAATTACATATCTTTTTGATATAAATACCATACATCGACGAATTGCTACAACTGCTTTCCAGTAGTTGTAAATTGTGCATATTATCACCCTTAATTGCCCCATGCACGGTGTAATAATTTTTTAAATATAAATACAAATTTCTGGACGCTGAAATAACCTCTAGAAAATACTTTAACATCAAATTAATAGAACTATGCAACCGAAGCTACTTAGAAAGTGTGTATAGTAGATCATATTACCATAGAGCGCAATAGACGTTAGTCTGAGCATCATCATCTGCGATAAATTCTCCACTAGTAATTACATATCTTTCTGGTATAAATACCAGACATCGACGAATTGCTACAACTGCTTTCCAGTAGTTGAAAATTGTGCATATTATCACCCTTAATTGCCCCATGCACGGTGTAATAATTTTTTAAATATAAATACAAATTTCTGGACGCTGAAATAACCTCTAGAAAATACTTTAACATCAAATTAATAGAACTATGCAACCGAAGCTACTTAGAAAGTGTGTTTAGTAGATCATATTACCATAGAGCGCAATAGACGTTAGTCTGAGTATCTTCTGCGATAAATTCTCCACTTACATATCTTTTTGATATAAATACCAGACATCGACGAATTGCTACAACTGCTTCCCAGTAGTTGTAAATTGTACATAGGTTAACACTCTTAATTGCCCCATGCACGGTGTAATAATTTTTTAAATATAAATACTAAATTTATGGACGCTAAAGTAACCTCTAGAAAATACTTTAACATCAAATTAATAGAGCTATTTAACAGGAGCTACTTAGAAAGTGTGTTAGTACATCATGTTACCACAGAGCGCAATAGACGTTAGTCTGAGCATCTTGTGCGATGAATTCTCCACTAGTAATTACATATCTTTTTGATATAAATACCAGACATCGACGAATTGCTACAACTGCTTTCCAGTAGTTGTAAATTGTGCATATTATCACCCTTAATTGCCCCATGCACGGTGTAATAATTTTTTAAATATAAATACAAATTTCTGGACGCTGAAATAACCTCTAGAAAATACTTTAACATCAAATTAATAGAACTATGCAACCGAAGCTACTTAGAAAGTGAGTTTATTACATCATGTTACCACAGATGGCAATAGACGTTAGTCTGAGCATCTTCTGCGATTAATTCTCCACTAGTAATTACATATCTTTTTGATATAAATACCATACATCGACGAATTGCTACAACTGCTTTCCAGTAGTTGTAAATTGTGCATATTATCACCCGTAATTGCCCCATGCACGGTGTAATAATTTTTTAAATATAAATACAAATTTCTGGACGCTGAAATAACCTCTAGAAAATACTTTAACATCAAATTAATAGAACTATGCAACCGAAGCTACTTAGAAAGTGTGTTTAGTAGATTATATTACCATAGAGCGCAATAGACGTTAGTCTGAGTATCTTCTACGATAAATTCTCCACTAGTAATTACATATCTTTCTGATATAAATACCAGACATCGACGAATTGCTACAACTGCTACCCAGTAGTTGTAAATTGTACATAGGTTAACACTCTTAATTGCCCCATGCACGGTGTAATAATTTTTTAAATATAAATACAAATTTATGGACGCTAAAGTAACCTCTAGAAAATACTTTAACATCAAATTAATAGAGCTATTTAACAGGAGCTACTTAGAAAGTGTGTTAGTACATCATGTTACCACAGAGCGCAATAGACGTTAGTCTGAGCATCTTGTGCGATGAATTCTCCACTAGTAATTACATATCTTTTTGATATAAATACCAGACATCGACGAATTGCTACAACTGCTTTCCAGTAGTTGTAAATTGTGCATATTATCACCCTTAATTGCCCCATGCACGGTGTAATAATTTTTTAAATATAAATACAAATTTCTGGACGCTGAAATAACCTCTAGAAAATACTTTAACATCAAATTAATAGAACTATGCAACCGAAGCTACTTAGAAAGTGAGTTTATTACATCATGTTACCACAGATGGCAATAGACGTTAGTCTGAGCATCTTCTGCGATTAATTCTGCACTAGTAATTACATATCTTTTTGATATAAATACCATACATCGACGAATTGCTACAACTGCTTTCCAGTAGTTGTAAATTGTGCATATTATCACCCTTAATTGCCCCATGCACGGTGTAATAATTTTTTAAATATAAATACAAATTTCTGGACGCTGAAATAACCTCTAGAAAATACTTTAACATCAAATTAATAGAACTATGCAACCGAAGCTACTTAGAAAGTGTGTTTAGTAGATCATATTACCATAGAGCGCAATAGACGTTAGTCTGAGTATCTTCTGCGATAAATTCTCCACTAGTAATTACATATCTTTTTGATATAAATACCAGACATCGACGAATTGCTACAACTGCTTCCCAGTAGTTGTAAATTGTACATAGGTTAACACTCTTAATTGCCCCATGCACGGTGTAATAATTTTTTAAATATAAATACTAAATTTATGGACGCTAAAGTAACCTCTAGAAAATACTTTAACATCAAATTAATAGAGCTATTTAACAGGAGCTACTTAGAAAGTGTGTTAGTACATCATGTTACCACAGAGCGCAATATACGTTAGTCTGAGCATCTTGTGCGATGAATTCTCCACTAGTAATTACATATCTTTTTGATATAAATACCAGACATCGACGAATTGCTACAACTGCTTTCCAGTTGTTGTAAATTGTGCATAATATCACCCTTAATTGCCCCATGCACGGTGTAATAATTTTTTAAATATAAATACAAATTTCTGGACGCTGAAATAACCTCTAGAAAATACTTTAACATCAAATTAATAGAACTATGCAACCGAAGCTACTTAGAAAGTGTGTTTAGTAGATCATATTACCATAGAGCGCAATAGACGTTAGTCTGAGTATCTTCTACGATAAATTCTCCACTAGTAATTACATATCTTTCTGATATAAATACCAGACATCGACGAATTGCTACAACTGCTACCCAGTAGTTGTAAATTGTACATAGGTTAACACTCTTAATTGCCCCATGCACGGTGTAATAATTTTTTAAATATAAATACAAATTTATGGACGCTAAAGTAACCTCTAGAAAATACTTTAACATCAAATTAATAGAGCTATTTAACAGGAGCTACTTAGAAAGTGTGTTACTACATCATGTTACCACAGAGCGCAATAGACGTTAGTCTGAGCATCTTGTGCGATGAATTCTCCACTAGTAATTACATATCTTTTTGATATAAATACCAGACATCGACGAATTGCTACAACTGCTTTCCAGTAGTTGTAAATTGTGCATATTATCACCCTTAATTGCCCCATGCACGGTGTAATAATTTTTTAAATATAAATACAAATTTCTGGACGCTGAAATAACCTCTAGAAAATACTTTAACATCAAATTAATAGAACTATGCAACCGAAGCTACTTAGAAAGTGAGTTTATTACATCATGTTACCACAGATGGCAATAGACGTTAGTCTGAGCATCTTCTGCGATTAATTCTCCACTAGTAATTACATATCTTTTTGATATAAATACCATACATCGACGAATTGCTACAACTGCTTTCCAGTAGTTGTAAATTGTGCATATTATCACCCTTAATTGCCCCATGCACGGTGTAATAATTTTTTAAATATAAATACAAATTTCTGGACGCTGAAATAACCTCTAGAAAATACTTTAACATCAAATTAATAGAACTATGCAACCGAAGCTACTTAGAAAGTGTGTTTAGTAGATCATATTACCATAGAGCGCAATAGACGTTAGTCTGAGTATCTTCTGCGATAAATTCTCCACTAGTAATTACATATCTTTTTGATATAAATACCAGACATCGACGAATTGCTACAACTGCTTCCCAGTAGTTGTAAATTGTACATAGGTTAACACTCTTAATTGCCCCATGCACGGTGTAATAATTTTTTAAATATAAATACTAAATTTATGGACGCTAAAGTAACCTCTAGAAAATACTTTAACATCAAATTAATAGAGCTATTTAACAGGAGCTACTTAGAAAGTGTGTTAGTACATCATGTTACCACAGAGCGCAATATACGTTAGTCTGAGCATCTTGTGCGATGAATTCTCCACTAGTAATTACATATCTTTTTGATATAAATACCAGACATCGACGAATTGCTACAACTGCTTTCCAGTTGTTGTAAATTGTGCATAATATCACCCTTAATTGCCCCATGCACGGTGTAATAATTTTTTAAATATAAATACAAATTTCTGGACGCTGAAATAACCTCTAGAAAATACTTTAACATCAAATTAATAGAACTATGCAACCGAAGCTACTTAGAAAGTGTGTTTAGTAGATCATATTACCATAGAGCGCAATAGACGTTAGTCTGAGTATCTTCTACGATAAATTCTCCACTAGTAATTACATATCTTTCTGATATAAATACCAGACATCGACGAATTGCTACAACTGCTACCCAGTAGTTGTAAATTGTACATAGGTTAACACTCTTAATTGCCCCATGCACGGTGTAATAATTTTTTAAATATAAATACAAATTTATGGACGCTAAAGTAACCTCTAGAAAATACTTTAACATCAAATTAATAGAGCTATTTAACAGGAGCTACTTAGAAAGTGTGTTAGTACATCATGTTACCACAGAGCGCAATAGACGTTAGTCTGAGCATCTTGTGCGATGAATTCTCCACTAGTAATTACATATCTTTTTGATATAAATACCAGACATCGACGAATTGCTACAACTGCTTTCCAGTTGTTGTAAATTGTGCATATTATCACCCTTAATTGCCCCATGCACGGTGTAATATTTTTTTAAATATAAATACAAATTTCTGGACGCTGAAATAACCTCTAGAAAATACTTTAACATCAAATTAATAGAACTATGCAACCGAAGCTACTTAGAAAGTGTGTTTAGTAGATCATATTACCATAGAGCGCAATAGACGTTAGTCTGAGTATCTTCTACGATAAATTCTCCACTAGTAATTACATATCTTTCTGATATAAATACCAGACATCGACGAATTGCTACAACTGCTACCCAGTAGTTGTAAATTGTACATAGGTTAACACTCTTAATTGCCCCATGCACGGTGTAATAATTTTTTAAATATAAATACAAATTTATGGACGCTAAAGTAACCTCTAGAAAATACTTTAACATCAAATTAATAGAGCTATTTAACAGGAGCTACTTAGAAAGTGTGTTAGTACATCATGTTACCACAGAGCGCAATAGACGTTAGTCTGAGCATCTTGTGCGATGAATTCTCCACTAGTAATTACATATCTTTTTGATATAAATACCATACATCGACGAATTGCTACAACTGCTTTCCAGTAGTTGTAAATTGTGCATATTATCACCCTTAATTGCCCCATGCACGGTGTAATAATTTTTTAAATATAAATACAAATTTCTGGACGCTGAAATAACCTCTAGAAAATACTTTAACATCAAATTAATAGAACTATGCAACCGAAGCTACTTAGAAAGTGTGTATAGTAGATCATATTACCATAGAGCGCAATAGACGTTAGTCTGAGCATCATCATCTGCGATAAATTCTCCACTAGTAATTACATATCTTTCTGGTATAAATACCAGACATCGACGAATTGCTACAACTGCTTTCCAGTAGTTGTAAATTGTGCATATTATCACCCTTAATTGCCCCATGCACGGTGTAATAATTTTTTAAATATAAATACAAATTTCTGGACGCTGAAATAACCTCTAGAAAATACTTTAACATCAAATTAATAGAACTATGCAACCGAAGCTACTTAGAAAGTGTGTTTAGTAGATCATATTACCATAGAGCGCAATAGACGTTAGTCTGAGTATCTTCTGCGATAAATTCTCCACTTACATATCTTTTTGATATAAATACCAGACATCGACGAATTGCTACAACTGCTTCCCAGTAGTTGTAAATTGTACATAGGTTAACACTCTTAATTGCCCCATGCACGGTGTAATAATTTTTTAAATATAAATACTAAATTTATGGACGCTAAAGTAACCTCTAGAAAATACTTTAACATCAAATTAATAGAGCTATTTAACAGGAGCTACTTAGAAAGTGTGTTAGTACATCATGTTACCACAGAGCGCAATAGACGTTAGTCTGAGCATCTTGTGCGATGAATTCTCCACTAGTAATTACATATCTTTTTGATATAAATACCAGACATCGACGAATTGCTACAACTGCTTTCCAGTAGTTGTAAATTGTGCATATTATCACCCTTAATTGCCCCATGCACGGTGTAATAATTTTTTAAATATAAATACAAATTTCTGGACGCTGAAATAACCTCTAGAAAATACTTTAACATCAAATTAATAGAACTATGCAACCGAAGCTACTTAGAAAGTGAGTTTATTACATCATGTTACCACAGATGGCAATAGACGTTAGTCTGAGCATCTTCTGCGATTAATTCTCCACTAGTAATTACATATCTTTTTGATATAAATACCATACATCGACGAATTGCTACAACTGCTTTCCAGTAGTTGTAAATTGTGCATATTATCACCCGTAATTGCCCCATGCACGGTGTAATAATTTTTTAAATATAAATACAAATTTCTGGACGCTGAAATAACCTCTAGAAAATACTTTAACATCAAATTAATAGAACTATGCAACCGAAGCTACTTAGAAAGTGTGTTTAGTAGATTATATTACCATAGAGCGCAATAGACGTTAGTCTGAGTATCTTCTACGATAAATTCTCCACTAGTAATTACATATCTTTCTGATATAAATACCAGACATCGACGAATTGCTACAACTGCTACCCAGTAGTTGTAAATTGTACATAGGTTAACACTCTTAATTGCCCCATGCACGGTGTAATAATTTTTTAAATATAAATACAAATTTATGGACGCTAAAGTAACCTCTAGAAAATACTTTAACATCAAATTAATAGAGCTATTTAACAGGAGCTACTTAGAAAGTGTGTTAGTACATCATGTTACCACAGAGCGCAATAGACGTTAGTCTGAGCATCTTGTGCGATGAATTCTCCACTAGTAATTACATATCTTTTTGATATAAATACCAGACATCGACGAATTGCTACAACTGCTTTCCAGTAGTTGTAAATTGTGCATATTATCACCCTTAATTGCCCCATGCACGGTGTAATAATTTTTTAAATATAAATACAAATTTCTGGACGCTGAAATAACCTCTAGAAAATACTTTAACATCAAATTAATAGAACTATGCAACCGAAGCTACTTAGAAAGTGAGTTTATTACATCATGTTACCACAGATGGCAATAGACGTTAGTCTGAGCATCTTCTGCGATTAATTCTCCACTAGTAATTACATATCTTTTTGATATAAATACCATACATCGACGAATTGCTACAACTGCTTTCCAGTAGTTGTAAATTGTGCATATTATCACCCTTAATTGCCCCATGCACGGTGTAATAATTTTTTAAATATAAATACAAATTTCTGGACGCTGAAATAACCTCTAGAAAATACTTTAACATCAAATTAATAGAACTATGCAACCGAAGCTACTTAGAAAGTGTGTTTAGTAGATCATATTACCATAGAGCGCAATAGACGTTAGTCTGAGTATCTTCTGCGATAAATTCTCCACTAGTAATTACATATCTTTTTGATATAAATACCAGACATCGACGAATTGCTACAACTGCTTCCCAGTAGTTGTAAATTGTACATAGGTTAACACTCTTAATTGCCCCATGCACGGTGTAATAATTTTTTAAATATAAATACTAAATTTATGGACGCTAAAGTAACCTCTAGAAAATACTTTAACATCAAATTAATAGAGCTATTTAACAGGAGCTACTTAGAAAGTGTGTTAGTACATCATGTTACCACAGAGCGCAATATACGTTAGTCTGAGCATCTTGTGCGATGAATTCTCCACTAGTAATTACATATCTTTTTGATATAAATACCAGACATCGACGAATTGCTACAACTGCTTTCCAGTTGTTGTAAATTGTGCATAATATCACCCTTAATTGCCCCATGCACGGTGTAATAATTTTTTAAATATAAATACAAATTTCTGGACGCTGAAATAACCTCTAGAAAATACTTTAACATCAAATTAATAGAACTATGCAACCGAAGCTACTTAGAAAGTGTGTTTAGTAGATCATATTACCATAGAGCGCAATAGACGTTAGTCTGAGTATCTTCTACGATAAATTCTCCACTAGTAATTACATATCTTTCTGATATAAATACCAGACATCGACGAATTGCTACAACTGCTACCCAGTAGTTGTAAATTGTACATAGGTTAACACTCTTAATTGCCCCATGCACGGTGTAATAATTTTTTAAATATAAATACAAATTTATGGACGCTAAAGTAACCTCTAGAAAATACTTTAACATCAAATTAATAGAGCTATTTAACAGGAGCTACTTAGAAAGTGTGTTAGTACATCATGTTACCACAGAGCGCAATAGACGTTAGTCTGAGCATCTTGTGCGATGAATTCTCCACTAGTAATTACATATCTTTTTGATATAAATACCAGACATCGACGAATTGCTACAACTGCTTTCCAGTTGTTGTAAATTGTGCATATTATCACCCTTAATTGCCCCATGCACGGTGTAATATTTTTTTAAATATAAATACAAATTTCTGGACGCTGAAATAACCTCTAGAAAATACTTTAACATCAAATTAATAGAACTATGCAACCGAAGCTACTTAGAAAGTGTGTTTAGTAGATCATATTACCATAGAGCGCAATAGACGTTAGTCTGAGTATCTTCTACGATAAATTCTCCACTAGTAATTACATATCTTTCTGATATAAATACCAGACATCGACGAATTGCTACAACTGCTACCCAGTAGTTGTAAATTGTACATAGGTTAACACTCTTAATTGCCCCATGCACGGTGTAATAATTTTTTAAATATAAATACAAATTTATGGACGCTAAAGTAACCTCTAGAAAATACTTTAACATCAAATTAATAGAGCTATTTAACAGGAGCTACTTAGAAAGTGTGTTAGTACATCATGTTACCACAGAACGCAATAGACGTTAGTCTGAGCATCTTGTGCGATGAATTCTCCACTAGTAATTACATATCTTTTTGATATAAATACCAGACATCGACGAATTGCTACAACTGCTTTCCAGTAGTTGTAAATTGTGCATATTCTCACCCTTAATTGCCCCATGCACGGTGTAATAATTTTTTAAATATAAATACAAATTTCTGGACGCTGAAATAACCTCTAGAAAATACTTTAACATCAAATTAATAGAACTATGCAACCGAAGCTACTTAGAAAGTGAGTTTATTACATCATGTTACCACAGATGGCAATAGACGTTAGTCTGAGCATCTTCTGCGATTAATTCTCCACTAGTAATTACATATCTTTTTGATATAAATACCATACATCGACGAATTGCTACAACTGCTTTCCAGTAGTTGTAAATTGTGCATATTATCACCCTTAATTGCCCCATGCACGGTGTAATAATTTTTTAAATATAAATACAAATTTCTGGACGCTGAAATAACCTCTAGAAAATACTTTAACATCAAATTAATAGAACTATGCAACCGAAGCTACTTAGAAAGTGTGTTTAGTAGATCATATTACCATAGAGCGCAATAGACGTTAGTCTGAGTATCTTCTGCGATAAATTCTCCACTAGTAATTACATATCTTTCTGATATAAATACCAGACATCGACGAATTGCTACAACTGCTTCCCAGTAGTTGTAAATTGTACATAGGTTAACACTCTTAATTGCCCCATGCAAGTTGTAATAATTTTTTAAATATAAATACTAAATTTATGGACGCTAAAGTAACCTCTAGAAAATACTTTAACATCAAATTAATAGAGCTATTTAACAGGAGCTACTTAGAAAGTGTGTTAGTACATCATGTTACCACAGAGCGCAATAGACGTTAGTCTGAGCATCTTGTGCGATGAATTCTCCACTAGTAATTACATATCTTTTTGATATAAATACCAGACATCGACGAATTGCTACAACTGCTTTCCAGTTGTTGTAAATTGTGCATATTATCACCCTTAATTGCCCCATGCACGGTGTAATAATTTTTTAAATATAAATACAAATTTCTGGACGCTGAAATAACCTCTAGAAAATACTTTAACATCAAATTAATAGAACTATGCAACCGAAGCTACTTAGAAAGTGTGTTTAGTAGATCATATTACCATAGAGCGCAATAGACGTTAGTCTGAGTATCTTCTACGATAAATTCTCCACAAGTAATTACATATCTTTCTGATATAAATACCAGACATCGACGAATTGCTAGAACTGCTACCCAGTAGTTGTAAATTGTACATAGGTTAACACTCTTAATTGCCCCATGCACGGTGTAATAATTTTTTAAATATAAATACAAATTTATGGAAGCTAAAGTAACCTCTAGAAAATACTTTAACATCAAATTAATAGAGCTATTTAACAGGAGCTACTTAGAAAGTGTGTTAGTACATCATGTTACCACAGAGCGCAATAGACGTTAGTCTGAGCATCTTGTGCGATGAATTCTCCACTAGTAATTACATATCTTTTTGATATAAATACCATACATCGACGAATTGCTACAACTGCTTTCCAGTAGTTGTAAATTGTGCATATTATCACCCTTAATTGCCCCATGCACGGTGTAATAATTTTTTAAATATAAATACAAATTTCTGGACGCTGAAATAACCTCTAGAAAATACTTTAACATCAAATTAATAGAACTATGCAACCGAAGCTACTTAGAAAGTGAGTTTATTACATCATGTTACCACAGATGGCAATAGACGTTAGTCTGAGCATCTTGTGCGATGAATTCTCCACTAGTAATTACATATCTTTTTGATATAAATACCAGACATCGACGAATTGCTACAACTGCTTTCCAGTAGTTGTAAATTGTGCATATTATCACCCTTAATTGCCCCATGCACGGTGTAATAATTTTTTAAATATAAATACAAATTTCTGGACGCTGAAATAACCTCTAGAAAATACTTTAACATCAAATTAATAGAACTATGCAACCGAAGCTACTTAGAAAGTGAGTTTATTACATCATGTTACCACAGATGGCAATAGACGTTAGTCTGAGCATCTTCTGCGATTAATTCTCCACTAGTAATTACATATCTTTTTGATATAAATACCATACATCGACGAATTGCTACAACTGCTTTCCAGTAGTTGTAAATTGTGCATATTATCACCCTTAATTGCCCCATGCACGGTGTAATAATTTTTTAAATATAAATACAAATTTCTGGACGCTGAAATAACCTCTAGAAAATACTTTAACATCAAATTAATAGAACTATGCAACCGAAGCTACTTAGAAAGTGTGTTTAGTAGATCATATTACCATAGAGCGCAATAGACGTTAGTCTGAGTATCTTCTGCGATAAATTCTCCACTAGTAATTACATATCTTTTTGATATAAATACCAGACATCGACGAATTGCTACAACTGCTTCCCAGTAGTTGTAAATTGTACATAGGTTAACACTCTTAATTGCCCCATGCACGGTGTAATAATTTTTTAAATATAAATACTAAATTTATGGACGCTAAAGTAACCTCTAGAAAATACTTTAACATCAAATTAATAGAGCTATTTAACAGGAGCTACTTAGAAAGTACGTTAGTACATCATGTTACCACAGAGCGCAATATACGTTAGTCTGAGCATCTTGTGCGATGAATTCTCCACTAGTAATTACATATCTTTTTGATATAAATACCAGACATCGAGGAATTGCTACAACTGCTTTCCAGTTGTTGTAAATTGTGCATAATATCACCTTTAATTGCCCCATGCACGGTGTAATAATTTTTTAAATATAAATACAAATTTCTGGACGCTGAAATAACCTCTAGAAAATACTTTAACATCAAATTAATAGAACTATGCAACCGAAGCTACTTAGAAAGTGTGTTTAGTAGATCATATTACCATAGAGCGCAATAGACGTTAGTCTGAGTATCTTCTACGATAAATTCTCCACTAGTAATTACATATCTTTCTGATATAAATACCAGACATCGACGAATTGCTAGAACTGCTACCCAGTAGTTGTAAATTGTACATAGGTTAACACTCTTAATTGCCCCATGCACGGTGTAATAATTTTTTAAATATAAATACAAATTTATGGACGCTAAAGTAACCTCTAGAAAATACTTTAACATCAAATTAATAGAGCTATTTAACAGGAGCTACTTAGAAAGTGTGTTAGTACATCATGTTACCACAGAGCGCAATAGACGTTAGTCTGAGCATCTTGTGCGATGAATTCTCCACTAGTAATTACATATCTTTTTGATATAAATACCAGACATCGACGAATTGCTACAACTGCTTTCCAGTTGTTGTAAATTGTGCTTATTATCACCCTTAATTGCCCCATGCACGGTGTAATATTTTTTTAAATATAAATACAAATTTCTGGACGCTGAAATAACCTCTAGAAAATACTTTAACATCAAATTAATAGAACTATGCAACCGAAGCTACTTAGAAAGTGTGTTTAGTAGATCATATTACCATAGAGCGCAATAGACGTTAGTCTGAGTATCTTCTACGATAAATTCTCCACTAGTAATTACATATCTTTCTGATATAAATACCAGACATCGACGAATTGCTACAACTGCTACCCAGTAGTTGTAAATTGTACATAGGTTAACACTCTTAATTGCCCCATGCACGGTGTAATAATTTTTTAAATATAAATACAAATTTATGGACGCTAAAGTAACCTCTAGAAAATACTTTAACATCAAATTAATAGAGCTATTTAACAGGAGCTACTTAGAAAGTGTGTTAGTACATCATGTTACCACAGAGCGCAATAGACGTTAGTCTGAGCATCTTGTGCGATGAATTCTCCACTAGTAATTACATATCTTTTTGATATAAATACCAGACATCGACGAATTGCTACAACTGCTTTCCAGTAGTTGTAAATTGTGCATATTCTCACCCTTAATTGCCCCATGCACGGTGTAATAATTTTTTAAATATAAATACAAATTTCTGGACGCTGAAATAACCTCTAGAAAATACTTTAACATCAAATTAATAGAACTATGCAACCGAAGCTACTTAGAAAGTGAGTTTATTACATCATGTTACCACAGATGGCAATAGACGTTAGTCTGAGCATCTTCTGCGATTAATTCTCCACTAGTAATTACATATCTTTTTGATATAAATACCATACATCGACGAATTGCTACAACTGCTTTCCAGTAGTTGTAAATTGTGCATATTATCACCCTTAATTGCCCCATGCACGGTGTAATAATTTTTTAAATATAAATACAAATTTCTGGACGCTGAAATAACCTCTAGAAAATACTTTAACATCAAATTAATAGAACTATGCAACCGAAGCTACTTAGAAAGTGTGTTTAGTAGATCATATTACCATAGAGCGCAATAGACGTTAGTCTGAGTATCTTCTACGATAAATTCTCCATTAGTAATTACATATCTTTCTGATATAAATACCAGACATCGACGAATTGCTACAACTGCTACCCAGTAGTTGTAAATTGTACATAGGTTAACACTCTTAATTGCCCCATGCACGGTGTAATAATTTTTTAAATATAAATACAAATTTATGGACGCTAAAGTAACCTCTAGAAAATACTTTAACATCAAATTAATAGAGCTATTTAACAGGAGCTACTTAGAAAGTGTGTTAGTACATCATGTTACCACAGAGCGCAATAGACGTTAGTCTGAGCATCTTGTGCGATGAATTCTCCACTAGTAATTACATATCTTTTTGATATAAATACCAGACATCGACGAATTGCTACAACTGCTTTCCAGTAGTTGTAAATTGTGCATATTCTTACCCTTAATTGCCCCATGCACGGTGTAATAATTTTTTAAATATAAATACAAATTTCTGGACGCTGAAATAACCTCTAGAAAATACTTTAACATCAAATTAATAGAACTATGCAACCGAAGCTACTTAGAAAGTGAGTTTATTACATCATGTTACCACAGATGGCAATAGACGTTAGTCTGAGCATCTTCTGCGATTAATTCTCCACTAGTAATTACATATCTTTTTGATATAAATACCATACATCGACGAATTGCTACAACTGCTTTCCAGTAGTTGTAAATTGTGCATATTATCACCCTTAATTGCCCCATGCACGGTGTAATAATTTTTTAAATATAAATACAAATTTATGGACGCTGAAATAACCTCTAGAAAATACTTTAACATCAAATTAATAGAACTATGCAACCGAAGCTACTTAGAAAGTGTGTTTAGTAGATCATATTACCATAGAGCGCAATAGACGTTAGTCTGAGTATCTTCTGCGATAAATTCTCCACTAGTAATTACATATCTTTCTGATATAAATACCAGACATCGACGAATTGCTACAACTGCTTCCCAGTAGTTGTAAATTGTACATAGGTTAACACTTTTAATTGCCCCATGCAAGTTGTAATAATTTTTTAAATATAAATACTAAATTTATGGAAAGTAAAGTAACCTCTAGAAAATACTTTAACATCAAATTAATAGAGCTATTTAACAGGAGCTACTTAGAAAGTGTGTTAGTACATCATGTTACCACAGAGCGCAATAGACGTTAGTCTGAGCATCTTGTGCGATGAATTCTCCACTAGTAATTACATATCTTTTTGATATAAATACCAGACATCGACGAATTGCTACAACTGCTTTCCAGTTGTTGTAAATTGTGCATATTATCACCCTTAATTGCCCCATGCACGGTGTAATAATTTTTTAAATATAAATACAAATTTCTGGACGCTGAAATAACCTCTAGAAAATACTTTAACATCAAATTAATAGAACTATGCAACCGAAGCTACTTAGAAAGTGTGTTTAGTAGATCATATTACCATAGAGCGCAATAGACGTTAGTCTGAGTATCTTCTACGATAAATTCTCCACTAGTAATTACATATCTTTCTGATATAAATACCAGACATCGACGAATTGCTAGAACTGCTACCCAGTAGTTGTAAATTGTACATAGGTTAACACTCTTAATTGCCCCATGCACGGTGTAATAATTTTTTAAATATAAATACAAATTTATGGACGTTAAAGTAACCTCTAGAAAATACTTTAACATCAAATTAATAGAGCTATTTAACAGGAGCTACTTAGAAAGTGTGTTAGTACATCATGTTACCACAGAGCGCAATAGACGTTAGTCTGAGCATCTTGTGCGATGAATTCTCCACTAGTAATTACATATCTTTTTGATATAAATACCAGACATCGACGAATTGCTACAACTGCTTTCCAGTTGTTGTAAATTGTGCTTATTATCACCCTTAATTGCCCCATGCACGGTGTAATATTTTTTTAAATATAAATACAAATTTCTGGACGCTGAAATAACCTCTAGAAAATACTTTAACATCAAATTAATAGAACTATGCAACCGAAGCTACTTAGAAAGTGTGTTTAGTAGATCATATTACCATAGAGCGCAATAGACGTTAGTCTGAGCATCTTGTGCGATGAATTCTCCACTAGTAATTACATATCTTTTTGATATAAATACCAGACATCGACGAATTGCTACAACTGCTTTCCAGTAGTTGTAAATTGTGCATATTCTTACCCTTAATTGCCCCATGCACGGTGTAATAATTTTTTAAATATAAATACAAATTTCTGGACGCTGAAATAACCTCTAGAAAATACTTTAACATCAAATTAATAGAACTATGCAACCGAAGCTACTTAGAAAGTGAGTTTATTACATCATGTTACCACAGATGGCAATAGACGTTAGTCTGAGCATCTTCTGCGATTAATTCTCCACTAGTAATTACATATCTTTTTGATATAAATACCATACATCGACGAATTGCTACAACTGCTTTCCAGTAGTTGTAAATTGTGCATATTATCACCCTTAATTGCCCCATGCACGGTGTAATAATTTTTTAAATATAAATACAAATTTCTGGACGCTGAAATAACCTCTAGAAAATACTTTAACATCAAATTAATAGAACTATGCAACCGAAGCTACTTAGAAAGTGTGTTTAGTAGATCATATTACCATAGAGCGCAATAGACGTTAGTCTGAGTATCTTCTGCGATAAATTCTCCACTAGTAATTACATATCTTTCTGATATAAATACCAGACATCGACGAATTGCTACAACTGCTTCCCAGTAGTTGTAAATTGTACATAGGTTAACACTCTTAATTGCCCCATGCAAGTTGTAATAATTTTTTAAATATAAATACTAAATTTATGGACGCTAAAGTAACCTCTAGAAAATACTTTAACATCAAATTAATAGAGCTATTTAACAGGAGCTACTTAGAAAGTGTGTTAGTACATCATGTTACCACAGAGCGCAATAGACGTTAGTCTGAGCATCTTGTGCGATGAATTCTCCACTAGTAATTACATATCTTTTTGATATAAATACCAGACATCGACGAATTGCTACAACTGCTTTCCAGTTGTTGTAAATTGTGCATATTATCACCCTTAATTGCGCACGGTGTAATAATTTTTTAAATATAAATACAAATTTCTGGACGCTGAAATAACCTCTAGAAAATACTTTAACATCAAATTAATAGAACTATGCAACCGGAGCTACTTAGAAAGTGTGTTTAGTAGATCATATTACCATAGAGCGCAATAGACGTTAGTCTGAGTATCTTCTGCGATAAATTCTCCACTAGTAATTACATATCTTTCTGATATAAATACCAGACATCGACGAATTGCTACAACTGCTTCCCAGTAGTTGTAAATTGTACATAGGTTAACACTCTTAATTGCCCCATGCACGGTGTAATAATTTTTTAAATATAAATACAAATTTATGGACGCTAAAGTAACCTCTAGAAAATACTTTAACATTAAATTAATAGAGCTATTTAACAGGAGCTACTTAGAAAGTGTGTTAGTACATCATGTTACCACAGAGCGCAATAGACGTTAGTCTGAGCATCTTGTGCGATGAATTCTCCACTAGTAATTACACATCTTTTTGATATAAATACCATACATCGACGAATTGCTACAACTGCTTTCCAGTAGTTGTAAATTGTGCATATTATCACCCTTAATTGCCCCATGCACGGTGTAATAATTTTTTAAATATAAATACAAATTTCTGGACGCTGAAATAACCTCTAGAAAATACTTTAACATCAAATTAATAGAACTATGCAACCGAAGCTACTTAGAGAGTGTGTTTAGTAGATCATATTACCATAGAGCGCAATAGACGTTAGTCTGAGTATCTTCTGCGATAAATTCTCCACTAGTAATTACATATCTTTCTGATATAAATACCAGACATCGACGAATTGCTACAACTGCTTCCCAGTAGTTGTAAATTGTACATAGGTTAACACTCTTAATTGCCCCATGCACGGTGTAATAATTTTTTAAATATAAATACTAAATTTATGGACGCTAAAGTAACCTCTAGAAAATACTTTAACATCAAATTAATAGAGCTATTTAACAGGAGCTACTTAGAAAGTGTGTCAGTACATCATGTTACCACAGAGCGCAATAGACGTTAGTCTGAGCATCTTGTGCGATGAATTCTCCACTAGTAATTACATATGTTTTTGATATAAATACCATACATCGACGAATTGCTACAACTGCTTTCCAGTAGTTGCAAATTGTGCATATTATCACCCTTAATTTCCCCATGCACGGTGTAATAATTTTTTAAATATAAATACAAATTTCTGGACGCTGAAATAACCTCTAGAAAATACTTTAACATCAAATTAATAGAACTATGCAACCGAAGCTACTTAGAAAGTGTGTTTATTACATCATGTTACCACAGATGGCAATAGACGTTAGTCTGAGCATCTTCTGCGATTATGTGTCCACTAGTAATTACATATCTTTCTGATGTAAATACCAGACATCGACGAATTGGCACAACTGCTTTCCAGTAGTTGTAAATTGTGCATATTATCACCCTTAATTGCCCCATGCACGGTGTAATAATTTTTAAAATAATAAATACAAATTTCTGGACGCTGAAATAACCTCTAGAAAATACTTTAACATCAAATTAATAGAACTATGCAACCAAAGCTACTTAGAAAGTGTGTTTAGTAGATCATATTACCATAGAGCGCAATAGACGTTAGTCTGAACATCTTCTACGATAAATTCTCCACTAGTAATTACATATCTTTCTGATATAAATACCAGACATCGACGAATTGCTACAACTGCTTCCCAGTAGTTGTAAATTGTACATAGGTTAACACTCTTAATTGCCCCATGCACGGTGTAATAATTTTTTAAATATAAATACTAAATTTATGGACGCTAAAGTAACCTCTAGAAAATACTTTAACATCAAATTAATAGAGCTATTTAACAGGAGCTACTTAGAAAGTGTGTCAGTACATCATGTTACCACAGAGCGCAATAGACGTTAGTCTGAGCATCTTGTGCGATGAATTCTCCACTAGTAATTACATATGTTTTTGATATAAATACCATACATCGACGAATTGCTACAACTGCTTTCCAGTAGTTGCAAATTGTGCATATTATCACCCTTAATTTCCCCATGCACGGTGTAATAATTTTTTAAATATAAATACAAATTTCTGGACGCTGAAATAACCTCTAGAAAATACTTTAACATCAAATTAATAGAACTATGCAACCGAAGCTACTTAGAAAGTGTGTTTAGTAAATCATATTACCATAGAGCGCAATAGACGTTAGTCTGAGTATCTTCTGCGATAAATTCTTCACTAGTAATTACATATCTTTCTGATATAAATACCAGACATCGACGAATTGCTACAACTGCTTCCCAGTAGTTGTAAATTGTACATAGGTTAACACTCTTAATTGCCCCATGCACGGTGTAATAATTTTTTAAATATAAATACAAATTTATGGACGCTAAAGTAACCTCTAGAAAATACTTTAACATCAAATTAATAGAGCTATTTAACAGGAGCTACTTAGAAAGTGTGTTAGTACATCATGTTACCACAGAGCGCAATAGACGTTAGTCTGAGCATCTTGTGCGATGAATTCTCCACTAGTAATTACATATCTTTTTGATATAAATACCATACATCGACGAATTGCTACAACTGCTTTCCAGTAGTTGTAAATTGTGCATATTATCACCCTTAATTGCCCCATGCACGGTGTAATAATTTTTTAAATATAAATACAAATTTCTGGACGCTGAAATAACCTCTAGAAAATACTTTAACATCAAATTAATAGAACTATGCAACCGGAGCTACTTAGAAAGTGTGTTTAGTAGATCATATTACCATAGAGCGCAATAGACGTTAGTCTGAGTATCTTCTGCGATAAATTCTCCACTAGTAATTACATATCTTTCTGATATAAATACCAGACATCGACGAATTGCTACAACTGCTTCCCAGTAGTTGTAAATTGTACATAGGTTAACACTCTTAATTGCCCCATGCACGGTGTAATAATTTTTTAAATATAAATACAAATTTATGGACGCTAAAGTAACCTCTAGAAAATACTTTAACATTAAATTAATAGAGCTATTTAACAGGAGCTACTTAGAAAGTGTGTTAGTACATCATGTTACCACAGAGCGCAATAGACGTTAGTCTGAGCATCTTGTGCGATGAATTCTCCACTAGTAATTACACATCTTTTTGATATAAATACCATACATCGACGAATTGCTACAACTGCTTTCCAGTAGTTGTAAATTGTGCATATTATCACCCTTAATTGCCCCATGCACGGTGTAATAATTTTTTAAATATAAATACAAATTTCTGGACGCTGAAATAACCTCTAGAAAATACTTTAACATCAAATTAATAGAACTATGCAACCGAAGCTACTTAGAGAGTGTGTTTAGTAGATCATATTACCATAGAGCGCAATAGACGTTAGTCTGAGTATCTTCTGCGATAAATTCTCCACTAGTAATTACATATCTTTCTGATATAAATACCAGACATCGACGAATTGCTACAACTGGTTCCCAGTAGTTGTAAATTGTACATAGGTTAACACTCTTAATTGCCTCATGCACGGTGTAATAATTTTTTAAATAAAAATACAAATTTATGGACGCTAAAGTAACCTCTAGAAAATAATTTAACATCAAATTAATAGAGCTATTTAACAGGAGCTACTTAGAAAGTGTGTTAGTACATCATGTTACCACAGAGCGCAATAGACGTTAGTCTGAGCATCTTGTGCGATGAATTCTCCACTAGTAATTACATATCTTTTTGATATAAATACCAGACATCGACGAATTGCTACAACTGCTTTCCAGTAGTTGTAAATTGTGCATAATATCACCCTTAATTGCCCCATGCACGGTGTAATAATTTTTTAAATATAAATACAAATTTCTGGACGCTGAAATAACCTCTACAAAATACTTTAACATCAAATTAATAGAACTATGCAACCGAAGCTACTTAGAAAGTGTGTTTAGTAGATCATATTACCATAGAGCGCAATAGACGTTAGTCTGAGTATCTTCTACGATAAATTCTCCACTAGTAATTACATATCTTTCTGATATAAATACCAGACATCGACGAATTGCTACAACTGCTTCCCAGTAGTTGTAAATTGTACATAGGGTAACACTCTTAATTGCCCCATTCACGGTGTAATAATTTTTTAAATATAAATACAAATTTATGGACGCTAAAGTAACCTCTAGAAAATACTTTAACATCAAATTAATAGAGCTATTTAACAGGAGCTCTTAGTAAGTGTGTTAGTACATCATGTTACCACAGAGCGCAATAGACGTTGGTCTGAGCATCTTGTGCGATGAATTCTCCACTAGTAATTACATATCTTTTTGATATAAATACCAGACATCGACGAATTGCTACAACTGCTTTCCAGTAGTTGTAAATTGTGCATATTATCACCCTTAATTGCCCCATGCACGGTGTAATAATTTTTTAAATATAAATACAAATTTCTGGACGCTGAAATAACCTTTAGAAAATACTTTAACATCAAATTAATAGAACTATGCAACCGAAGCTACTTAGAAAGTGTGTTTATTACATCATGTTACCACAGATGGCAATAGACGTTAGTCTGAGCATCTTCTGCGATTATGTGTCCACTAGTAATTACATATCTTTCTCATGTAAATACCAGACATCGACGAATTGGCACAACTGCTTTCCAGTAGTTGTAAATTGTGCATATTATCACCCTTAATTGCCCCATGCACGGTGTAATAATTTTTAAAATAATAAATACAAATTTCTGGACGCTGAAATAACCTCTAGAAAATACTTTAACATCAAATTAATAGAACTATGCAACCGAAGCTACTTAGAAAGTGTGTTTAGTAGATCATATTACCATAGAGAGCAATAGACGTTAGTCTGAGTATCTTCTACGATAAATTCTCCACTAGTAATTACATATCTTTCTGTTATAAATACCAGACATCGACGAATTGCTACAACTGCTTCCCAGTAGTTGTAAATTGTACATAGGTTAACAATCTTAATTGCCCCATGCACAGTGTAATAATTTTTTAAATATAAATACAAATTTATGGACGCTAAAGTAACCTCTAGAAAATACTTTAACATCAAATTAATAGAGCTATTTAACAGGAGCTACTTAGAAAGTGTGTTAGTACATCATGTTACCACAGAGCGCAATAGACGTTAGTCTGAGCATCTTGTGCGATGAATTCTCCACTAGTAATTACATATCTTTTTGATATAAATACCATACATCGACGAATTGCTACAACTGCTTTCCAGTAGTTGTAAATTGTGCATATTATCACCCTTAATTGCCCCATGCACGGTGTAATAATTTTTTAAATATAAATACAAATTTCTGGACGCTGAAATAACCTCTAGAAAATACTTTAACATCAAATTAATAGAACTATGCAACCGGAGCTACTTAGAAAGTGTGTTTAGTAGATCATATTACCATAGAGCGCAATAGACGTTAGTCTGAGTATCTTCTGCGATAAATTCTCCACTAGTAATTACATATCTTTCTGATATAAATACCAGACATCGACGAATTGCTACAACTGCTTCCCAGTAGTTGTAAATTGTACATAGGTTAACACTCTTAATTGCCCCATGCACGGTGTAATAATTTTTTAAATATAAATACAAATTTATGGACGCTAAAGTAACCTCTAGAAAATACTTTAACATTAAATTAATAGAGCTATTTAACAGGAGCTACTTAGAAAGTGTGTTAGTACATCATGTTACCACAGAGCGCAATAGACGTTAGTCTGAGCATCTTGTGCGATGAATTCTCCACTAGTAATTACACATCTTTTTGATATAAATACCATACATCGACGAATTGCTACAACTGCTTTCCAGTAGTTGTAAATTGTGCATATTATCACCCTTAATTGCCCCATGCACGGTGTAATAATTTTTTAAATATAAATACAAATTTCTGGACGCTGAAATAACCTCTAGAAAATACTTTAACATCAAATTAATAGAACTATGCAACCGAAGCTACTTAGAGAGTGTGTTTAGTAGATCATATTACCATAGAGCGCAATAGACGTTAGTCTGAGTATCTTCTGCGATAAATTCTCCACTAGTAATTACATATCTTTCTGATATAAATACCAGACATCGACGAATTGCTACAACTGGTTCCCAGTAGTTGTAAATTGTACATAGGTTAACACTCTTAATTGCCCCATGCACGGTGTAATAATTTTTTAAATATAAATACAAATTTATGGACGCTAAAGTAACCTCTAGAAAATAATTTAACATCAAATTAATAGAGCTATTTAACAGGAGCTACTTAGAAAGTGTGTTAGTACATCATGTTACCACAGAGCGCAATAGACGTTAGTCTGAGCATCTTGTGCGATGAATTCTCCACTAGTAATTACATATCTTTTTGATATAAATACCAGACATCGACGAATTGCTACAACTGCTTTCCAGTAGTTGTAAATTGTGCATAATATCACCCTTAATTGCCCCATGCACGGTGTAATAATTTTTTAAATATAAATACAAATTTCTGGACGCTGAAATAACCTCTAGAAAATACTTTAACATCAAATTAATAGAACTATGCAACCGAAGCTACTTAGAAAGTGTGTTTAGTAGATCATATTACCATAGAGCGCAATAGACGTTAGTCTGAGTATCTTCTACGATAAATTCTCCACTAGTAATTACATATCTTTCTGATATAAATACCAGACATCGACGAATTGCTACAACTGCTTCCCAGTAGTTGTAAATTGTACATAGGGTAACACTCTTAATTGCCCCATTCACGGTGTAATAATTTTTTAAATATAAATACAAATTTATGGACGCTAAAGTAACCTCTAGAAAATACTTTAACATCAAATTAATAGAGCTATTTAACAGGAGCTCTTAGTAAGTGTGTTAGTACATCATGTTACCACAGAGCGCAATAGACGTTGGTCTGAGCATCTTGTGCGATGAATTCTCCACTAGTAATTACATATCTTTTTGATATAAATACCAGACATCGACGAATTGCTACAACTGCTTTCCAGTAGTTGTAAATTGTGCATATTATCACCCTTAATTGCCCCATGCACGGTGTAATAATTTTTTAAATATAAATACAAATTTCTGGACGCTGAAATAACCTTTAGAAAATACTTTAACATCAAATTAATAGAACTATGCAACCGAAGCTACTTAGAAAGTGTGTTTATTACATCATGTTACCACAGATGGCAATAGACGTTAGTCTGAGCATCTTCTGCGATTATGTGTCCACTAGTAATTACATATCTTTCTCATGTAAATACCAGACATCGACGAATTGGCACAACTGCTTTCCAGTAGTTGTAAATTGTGCATATTATCACCCTTAATTGCCCCATGCACGGTGTAATAATTTTTAAAATAATAAATACAAATTTCTGGACGCTGAAATAACCTCTAGAAAATACTTTAACATCAAATTAATAGAACTATGCAACCGAAGCTACTTAGAAAGTGTGTTTAGTAGATCATATTACCATAGAGAGCAATAGACGTTAGTCTGAGTATCTTCTACGATAAATTCTCCACTAGTAATTACATATCTTTCTGTTATAAATACCAGACATCGACGAATTGCTACAACTGCTTCCCAGTAGTTGTAAATTGTACATAGGTTAACAATCTTAATTGCCCCATGCACAGTGTAATAATTTTTTAAATATAAATACAAATTTATGGACGCTAAAGTAACCTCTAGAAAATACTTTAACATCAAATTAATAGAGCTATTTAACAGGAGCTACTTAGAAAGTGTGTTAGTACATCATGTTACCACAGAGCGCAATAGACGTTAGTCTGAGCATCTTGTGCGATGAATTCTCCACTAGTAATTACATATCTTTTTGATATAAATACCATACATCGACGAATTGCTACAACTGCTTTCCAGTAGTTGCAAATTGTGCATATTATCACCCTTAATTTCCCCATGCACGGTGTAATAATTTTTTAAATATAAATACAAATTTCTGGACGCTGAAATAACCTCTAGAAAATACTTTAACATCAAATTAATAGAACTATGCAACCGAAGCTACTTAGAAAGTGTGTTTAGTAAATCATATTACCATAGAGCGCAATAGACGTTAGTCTGAGTATCTTCTGCGATAAATTCTCCACTAGTAATTACATATCTTTCTGATATAAATACCAGACATCGACGAATTGCTACAACTGCTTCCCAGTAGTTGTAAATTGTACATAGGTTAACACTCTTAATTGCCCCATGCACGGTGTAATAATTTTTTAAATATAAATACAAATTTATGGACGCTAAAGTAACCTCTAGAAAATACTTTAACATCAAATTAATAAAGCTATTTAACAGGAGCTACTTAGAAAGTGTGTTAGTACATCATGTTACCACAGAGCGCAATAGACGTTAGTCTGAGCATCTTGTGCGATGAATTCTCCACTAGTAATTACATATCTTTTTGATATAAATACCATACATCGACGAATTGCTACAACTGCTTTCCAGTAGTTGTAAATTGTGCATATTATCACCCTTAATTGCCCCATGCACGGTGTAATAATTTTTTAAATATAAATACAAATTTCTGGACGCTGAAATAACCTCTAGAAAATACTTTAACATCAAATTAATAGAACTATGCAACCGAAGCTACTTAGAAAGTGTGTTTAGTAGATCATATTACCATAGAGCGCAATAGACGTTAGTCTGAGTATCTTCTGCGATAAATTCTCCACTAGTAATTACATATCTTTCTGATATAAATACCAGACATCGACGAATTGCTACTACTGCTTCCCAGTAGTTGTAAATTGTACATAGGTTAACACTCTTAATTGCCCCATGCACGGTGTAATAATTTTTTAAATATAAATACAAATTTATGGACGCTAAAGTAACCTCTAGAAAATACTTTAACATTAAATTAATAGAGCTATTTAACAGGAGCTACTTAGAAAGTGTGTTAGTACATCATGTTACCACAGAGCGCAATAGACGTTAGTCTGAGCATCTTGTGCGATGAATTCTCCACTAGTAATTACATATCTTTTTGATATAAATACCATACATCGACGAATTGCTACAACTGCTTTCCAGTAGTTGTAAATTGTGCATATTATCACCCTTAATTGCCCCATGCACGGTGTAATAATTTTTTAAATATAAATACAAATTTCTGGACGCTGAAATAACCTCTAGAAAATACTTTAACATCAAATTAATAGAACTATGCAACCGAAGCTACTTAGAAAGTGTGTTTAGTAGATCATATTACCATAGAGCGCAATAGACGTTAGTCTGAGTATCTTCTGCGATAAATTCTCCACTAGTAATTACATATCTTTCTGATATAAATACCAGACATCGACGAATTGCTACAACTGCTTCCCAGTAGTTATAAATTGTACATAGGTTAACACTCTTAATTGCCCCATGCACGGTGTAATAATTTTTTAAATATAAATACAAATTTATGGACGCTAAAGTAACCTCTAGAAAATACTTTAATATTAAATTAATAGAGCTATTTAACAGGAGCTACTTAGAAAGTGTGTTAGTACATCATGTTACCACAGAGCGCAATAGACGTTAGTCTGAGCATCTTGTGCGATGAATTCTCCACTAGTAATTACACATCTTTTTGATATAAATACCATACATCGACGATTTGCTACAACTGCTTTCCAGTAGTTGTAAATTGTGCATATTATCACCCTTAATTGCCCCATGCACGGTGTAATAATTTTTTAAATATAAATACAAATTTCTGGACGCTGAAATAACCTCTAGAAAATACTTTAACATCAAATTAATAGAACTATGCAACCGAAGCTACTTAGAAAGTGTGTTTAGTAGATCATATTACCATAGAGCGCAATAGACGTTAGTCTGAGTATCTTCTGCGATAAATTCTCCACTAGTAATTACATATCTTTCTGATATAAATACCAGACATCGACGAATTGCTACAACTGCTTCCCAGTAGTTGTAAATTGTACATAGGTTAACACTCTTAATTGCCCCATGCACGGTGTAATAATTTTTTAAATATAAATACAAATTTATGGACGCTAAAGTAACCTCTAGAAAATACTTTAACATCAAATTAATAGAGCTATTTAACAGGAGCTCTTAGTAAGTGTGTTAGTACATCATGTTACCACAGAGCGCAATAGACGTTAGTCTGAGCATCTTGTGCGATGAATTCTCCACTAGTAATTACATATCTTTTTGATATAAATACCAGACATCGACGAATTGCTACAACTGCTTTCTAGTAGTTGTAAATTGTGCATATTATCACCCTTAATTGCCCCATGCACGGTGTAATAATTTTTTAAATATAAATACAAATTTCTGGACGCTGAAATAACCTTTAGAAAATACTTTAACATCAAATTAATAGAACTATGCAACCGAAGCTACTTAGAAAGTGTGTTTATTACATCATGTTACCACAGATGGCAATAGGCGTTAGTCTGAGCATCTTCTGCGATTATGTGTCCACTAGTAATTACATATCTTTCTCATGTAAATACCAGACATCGACGAATTGGCACAACTGCTTTCCAGTAGTTGTAAATTGTGCATATTATCACCCTTAATTGCCCCATGCACGGTGTAATAATTTTTAAAATAATAAATACAAATTTCTGGACGCTGAAATAACCTCTAGAAAATACTTTAACATCAAATTAATAGAACTATGCAACCGAAGCTACTTAGAAAGTGTGTTTAGTAGATCATATTACCATAGAGAGCAATAGACGTTAGTCTGAGTATCTTCTACGATAAATTCTCCACTAGTAATTACATATCTTTCTGTTATAAATACCAGACATCAACGAATTGCTACAACTGCTTCCCAGTAGTTGTAAATTGTACATAGGTTAACAATCTTAATTGCCCCATGCACGGTGTAATAATTTTTTAAATATAAATACAAATTTATGGACGCTAAAGTAACCTCTATAAAATACTTTAACATCAAATTAATAGAGCTATTTAACAGGAGCTACTTAGAAAGTGTGTTAGTACATCATGTTACCACAGAGCGTAATAGACGTTAGTCTGAGCATCTTGTGCGAGGAATTCTCCACTAGTAATTACATATCTTTTTGATATAAATACCATACATCGACGAATTGCTACAACTGCTTTCCAGTAGTTGCAAATTGTGCATATTATCACCCTTAATTTCCCCATGCACGGTGTAATAATTTTTTAAATATAAATACAAATTTCTGGACGCTGAAATAACCTCTAGAAAATACTTTAACATCAAATTAATAGAACTATGCAACCGAAGCTACTTAGAAAGTGTGTTTAGTAAATCATATTACCATAGAGCGCAATAGACGTTAGTCTGAGTATCTTCTGCGATAAATTCTCCACTAGTAATTACATATCTTTCTGATATAAATACCAGACATCGACGAATTGCTACAACTGCTTCCCAGTAGTTGTAAATTGTACATAGGTTAACACTCTTAATTGCCCCATGCACGGTGTAATAATTTTTTAAATATAAATACAAATTTATGGACGCTAAAGTAACCTCTAGAAAATACTTTAACATCAAATTAATAGAGCTATTTAACAGGAGCTACTTAGAAAGTGTGTTAGTACATCATGTTACCACAGCGCGCAATAGACGTTAGTCTGAGCATCTTGTGCGATGAATTCTCCACTAGTAATTACATATCTTTTTGATATAAATACCATACATCGACGAATTGCTACAACTGCTTCCCAGTAGTTGTAAATTGTACATAGGTTAACAATCTTAATTGCCCCATGCACGGTGTAATAATTTTTAAATATAAATACAAATTTATGGACGCTAAAGTAACCTCTAGAAAATACTTTAACATCAAATTAATAGAACTATGCAACCGAAGCTACTTAGAAAGTGTGTTTAGTAGATCATATTACCATAGAGCGCAATAGACGTTAGTCTGAGTATCTTCTACGATAAATTCTCCACTAGTAATTACATATCTTTCTGATATAAATACCAGACATCGACGAATTGCTACAACTGCTACCCAGTAGTTGTAAATTGTACATAGGTTAACACTCTTAATTGCCCCATGCACGGTGTAATAATTTTTTAAATATAAATACAAATTTATGGACGCTAAAGTAACCTCTAGAAAATACTTTAACATCAAATTAATAGAGCTATTTAACAGGAGCTACTTAGAAAGTGTGTTAGTACATCATGTTACCACAGAGCGCAATAGACGTTAGTCTGAGCATCTTGTGCGATGAATTCTCCACTAGTAATTACATATCTTTTTGATATAAATACCAGACATCGACGAATTGCTACAACTGCTTTCCAGTAGTTGTAAATTGTGCATATTATCACCCTTAATTGCCCCATGCACGGTGTAATAATTTTTCAAATATAAATACAAATTTCTGGACGCTGAAATAACCTCTAGAAAATACTTTAACATCAAATTAATAGAACTATGCAACCGAAGCTACTTAGAAAATGTGTTTATTACATCATGTTACCACAGATGGCAATAGACGTTAGTCTGAGCATCTTCTGCGATTATGTGTCCACTAGTAATTACATATCTTTTTGATATAAATACCATACATCGACGAATTGCTACAACTGCTTTCCAGTAGTTGTAAATTGTGCATATTATCACCCTTAATTGACCCATGCACGGTGTAATAATTTTTTAAATATAAATACAAATTTCTGGACGCTGAAATAACCTCTAGAATATACTTTAACATCAAATTAATAGAACTATGCAACCGAAGCTACTTAGAAAGTGTGTTTAGTAGATCATATTACCATAGAGCGCAATAGACGTTAGTCTGAGTATCTTCTGCGATAAATTCTCCACTAGTAATTACATATCTTTCTGATATAAATACCAGACATCGACGAATTGCTACAACTGCTTCCCAGTAGTTGTAAATTGTACATAGGTTAACACTCTTAATTGCCCCATGCACGGTGTAATAATTTTTTAAATATAAATACTAAATTTATGGACGCTAAAGTAACCTCTAGAAAATACTTCAACATCAAATTAATAGAGCTATTTAACAGGAGCTACTTAGAAAGTGTGTTAGTACATCATGTTACCACAGAGCGCAATAGACGTTAGTCTGAGCATCTTGTGCGATGAATTCTCCACTAGTAATTACATATCTTTTTGATATAAATACCAGACATCGACGAATTGCTACAACTGCTTTCCAGTTGTTGTAAATTGTGCATAATATCACCCTTAATTGCCCCATGCACGGTGTAATAATTTTTTAAATATAAATACAAATTTCTGGACGCTGAAATAACCTCTAGAAAATACTTTAACATCAAATTAATAGAACTATGCAACCGAAGCTACTTAGAAAGTGTGTTTAGTAGATCATATTACCATAGAGCGCAATAGACGTTAGTCTGAGTATCTTCTACGATAAATTCTCCACTAGTATTTACATATCTTTCTGATATAAATACCAGACATCGACGAATTGCTACAACTGCTTCCCAGTAGTTGTAAATTGTACATAGGTTAACACTCTTAATTGCCCCATTCACGGTGTAATAATTTTTTAAATATAAATACAAATTTATGGACGCTAAAGTAACCTCTAGAAAATACTTTAACATCAAATTAATAGAGCTATTTAACAGGAGCTACTTAGAAAGTGTGTTAGTACATCATGTTACCACAGAGCGCAATAGACGTTAGTCTGAGCATCTTGTGCGATGAATTCTCCACTAGTAATTACATATCTTTTTGATATAAATACCAGACATTGACGAATTGCTACAACTGCTTTCCAGTAGTTGTAAATTGTGCATATTATCACCCTTAATTGCCCCATGCACGGTGTAATAATTTTTTAAATATAAATACAAATTTCTGGACGCTGAAATAACCTTTAGAAAATACTTTAACATCAAATTAATAGAACTATGCAACCGAAGCTACTTAGAAAGTGTGTTTATTACATCATGTTACCACAGATGGCAATAGACATTAGTCTGAGCATCTTCTGCGATTATGTGTCCACTAGTAATTACATATCTTTCTGATGTAAATACCAGACATCGACAAATTGGCACAACTGCTTCCCAGTAGTTGTAAATTGTGCATATTATCACCCTTAATTGCCCCATGCACGGTGTAATAATTTTTAAAATAATAAATACAAATTTCTGGACGCTGAAATAACCTCTAGAAAATACTTTAACATCAAATTAATAGAACTATGCAACCGAAGCTACTTAGAAAGTGTGTTTAGTAGATCATATTACCATAGAGCGCAATAGACGTTAGTCTGAGTATCTTCTGCGATAAATTCTCCACTAGTAATTACATATCTTTCTGATATAAATACCAGACATCGACGAATTGCTACAACTGCTTCCCAGTAGTTGTAAATTGTACATAGGTTAACACTCTTAATTGCCCCATGCACGGTGTAATAATTTTTTAAATATAAATACAAATTTATGGACGCTAAAGTAACCTGTAGAAAATACTTTAACATTAAATTAATAGAGCTATTTAACAGGAGCTACTTAGAAAGTGTGTTAGTACATCATGTTACCACAGAGCGCAATAGACGTTAGTCTGAGCATCTTGTGCGATGAATTCTCCACTAGTAATTACACATCTTTTTGATATAAATACCATACATCGACGAATTGCTACAACTGCTTTCCAGTAGTTGTAAATTGTGCATATTATCACCCTTAATTGCCCCATGCACGGTGTAATAATTTTTTAAATATAAATACAAATTTCTGGACGCTGAAATAACCTCTAGAAAATACTTTAACATCAAATTAATAGAACTATGCAACCGAAGCTACTTATAAAGTGTGTTTAGTAGATCATATTACCATAGAGCGCAATAGACGTTAGTCTGAGTATCTTCTGCGATAAATTCTCCACTAGTAATTACATATCTTTCTGATATAAATACCAGACATCGACGAATTGCTACAACTGCTTCCCAGTAGTTGTAAATTGTACATAGGTTAACACTCTTAATTGCCCCATGCACGGTGTAATAATTTTTTAAATATAAATACAAATTTATGGACGCTAAAGTAACCTCTAGAAAATACTTTAACATCAAATTAATAGAGCTATTTAACAGGAGCTACTTAGAAAGTGTGTTAGTACATCATGTTACCACAGAGCGCAATAGACGTTAGTCTGAGCATCTTGTGCGATGAATTCTCCACTAGTAATTACATATCTTTTTGATATAAATACCAGACATCGACGAATTGCTACAACTGCTTTCCAGTAGTTGTAAATTGTGCATAATATCACCCTTAATTGCCCCATGCACGGTGTAATAATTTTTTAAATATAAATACAGATTTCTGGACGCTGAAATAACCTCTAGAAAATACTTTAACATCAAATTAATAGAACTATGCAACCGAAGCTACTTAGAAAGTGTGTTTAGTAGATCATATTACCATAGAGCGCAATAGACGTTAGTCTGAGTATCTGCTACGATAAATTCTCCACTAGTAATTACATATCTTTCTGATATATATACCAGACATCGACGAATTGCTACAACTGCTTCCCAGTAGTTGTAAATTGTAAATAGGTTAACACTCTTAATTGCCCCATTCACGGTGTAATAATTTTTTAAATATAAATACAAATTTATGGACGCTAAAGTAACCTCTAGAAAATACTTTAACATCAAATTAATAGAGCTATTTAACAGGAGCTCTTAGTAAGTGTGTTAGTACATCATGTTACCACAGAGCGCAATAGACGTTAGTCTGAGCATCTTGTGCGATGAATTCTCCACTAGTAATTACATATCTTTCTGATGTAAATACCAGACATCGACAAATTGGCACAACTGCTTCCCAGTAGTTGTAAATTGTGCATATTATCACCCTTAATTGCCCCATGCACGGTGTAATAATTTTTAAAATAATAAATACAAATTTCTGGACGCTGAAATAACCTCTAGAAAATACTTTAACATCAAATTAATAGAACTATGCAACCGAAGCTACTTAGAAAGTGTGTTTAGTAGATCATATTACCATAGAGCGCAATAGACGTTAGTCTGAGTATCTTCTGCGATAAATTCTCCACTAGTAATTACATATCTTTCTGATATAAATACCAGACATCGACGAATTGCTACAACTGCTTCCCAGTAGTTGTAAATTGTACATAGGTTAACACTCTTAATTGCCCCATGCACGGTGTAATAATTTTTTAAATATAAATACAAATTTATGGACGCTAAAGTAACCTGTAGAAAATACTTTAACATTAAATTAATAGAGCTATTTAACAGGAGCTACTTAGAAAGTGTGTTAGTACATCATGTTACCACAGAGCGCAATAGACGTTAGTCTGAGCATCTTGTGCGATGAATTCTCCACTAGTAATTACACATCTTTTTAATATAAATACCAACATCGACGAATTGCTACAACTGCTTTCCAGTAGTTGTAAATTGTGCATATTATCACCCTTAATTGCCCCATGCACGGTGTAGTAATTTTTTAAATATAAATACAAATTTCTGGACGCTGAAATAACCTCTAGAAAATACTTTAACATCAAATTAATAGAACTATGCAACCGAAGCTACTTATAAAGTGTGTTTAGTAGATCATATTACCATAGAGCGCAATAGACGTTAGTCTGAGTATCTTCTGCGATAAATTCTCCACTAGTAATTACATATCTTTCTGATATAAATACCAGACATCGACGAATTGCTACAACTGCTTCCCAGTAGTTGTAAATTGTACATAGGTTAACACTCTTAATTGCCCCATGCACGGTGTAATAATTTTTTAAATATAAATACAAATTTATGGACGCTAAAGTAACCTCTAGAAAATACTTTAACATCAAATTAATAGAGCTATTTAACAGGAGCTACTTAGAAAGTGTGTTAGTAGTTACCACAAGAGCGCAATAGACGTTAGTCTGAGCATCTTGTGCGATGAATTCTCCACTAGTAATTACATATCTTTTTGATATAAATACCAGACATCGACGAATTGCTACAACTGCTTTCCAGTAGTTGTAAATTGTGCATAATATCACCCTTAATTGCCCCATGCACGGTGTAATAATTTTTTAAATATAAATACAGATTTCTGGACGCTGAAATAACCTCTAGAAAATACTTTAACATCAAATTAATAGAACTATGCAACCGAAGCTACTTAGAAAGTGTGTTTAGTAGATCATATTACCATAGAGCGCAATAGACGTTAGTCTGAGTATCTGCTACGATAAATTCTCCACTAGTAATTACATATCTTTCTGATATATATACCAGACATCGACGAATTGCTACAACTGCTTCCCAGTAGTTGTAAATTGTAAATAGGTTAACACTCTTAATTGCCCCATTCACGGTGTAATAATTTTTTAAATATAAATACAAATTTATGGACGCTAAAGTAACCTCTAGAAAATACTTTAACATCAAATTAATAGAGCTATTTAACAGGAGCTCTTAGTAAGTGTGTTAGTACATCATGTTACCACAGAGCGCAATAGACGTTAGTCTGAGCATCTTGTGCGATGAATTCTCCACTAGTAATTACATATCTTTTTGATATAAATACCAGACATCGACGAATTGCTACAACTGCTTTCCAGTAGTTGTAAATTGTGCATATTATCACCCTTAATTGCCCCATGCACGGTGTAATAATTTTTTAAATATAAATACAAATTTCTGGACGCTGAAATATTCTTTAGAAAATACTTTAACATCAAATTAATAGAACTATTCAACCGAAGCTAGTTAGAAAGTGTGTTTATTACATCATGTTACCACAGATGGCAATAGACGTTAGTCTGAGCATCTTCTGCGATTATGTGTCCACTAGTAATTACATATCTTTCTCATGTAAATACCAGACATCGACGAATTGGCACAACTGCTTTCCAGTAGTTGTAAATTGTGCATATTATCACCATTAATTGCCCCATGCACGGTGTAATAATTTTTAAAATAAAAATACAAATTTCTGGACGCTGAAATAACCTCTAGAAAATACTTTAACATCAAATTAATAGAACTATGCAACCGAAGCTACTTAGAAAGTGTGTTTAGTAGATCATATTACCATAGAGAGCAATAGACGTTAGTCTGAGTATCTTCTACGATAAATTCTCCACTAGTAATTACATATCTTTCTGATATAAATACCAGACATCGACGAATTGCTACAACTGCTTCCCAGTAGTTGTAAATTGTACGAAGGTTAACAATCTTAATTGCCCCATGCACGGTGTAATAATTTTTTAAATATAAATACAAATTTATGGACGCTAAAGTAACCTCTAGAAAATACTTTAACATCAAATTAATAGAGCTATTTAACAGGAGCTACTTAGAAAGTGTGTTAGTGCATCATGTTACCACAGAGCGCAATAGACGTTAGTCTGAGCATCTTGTGCGATGAATTCTCCACTAGTAATTACATATCTTTTTGATATAAATACCATACATCGACGAATTGCTACAACTGCTTTCCAGTAGTTGCAAATTGTGCATATTATCACCCTTAATTTCCCCATGCACGGTGTAATAATTTTTTAAATATAAATACAAATTTCTGGACGCTGAAATAACCTCTAGAAAATACTTTAACATCAAATTAATAGAACTATGCAACCGAAGCTACTTAGAAAGTGTGTTTAGTAAATCATATTACCATAGAACGCAATAGACGTTAGTCTGAGTATCTTCTGCGATAAATTCTCCACTAGTAATTACATATCTTTCTGATATAAATACCAGACATCGACGAATTGCTACAACTGCTTCCCAGTAGTTGTAAATTGTACATAGGTTAACACTCTTAATTGCCCCATGCACGGTGTAATAATTTTTTAAATATAAATACAAATTTATGGACGCTAAAGTAACCTCTAGAAAATACTTTAACATCAAATTAATAGAGCTATTTAACAGGAGCTACTTAGAAAGTGTGTTAGTACATCATGTTACCACAGAGCGCAATAGACGTTAGTCTGAGCATCTTGTGCGATGAATTCTCCACTAGTAATTACATATCTTTTTGATATAAATACCATACATCGACGAATTGCTACAACTGCTTTCCAGTAGTTGTAAATTGTGCATATTATCACCCTTAATTGCCCCATGCACGGTGTAATAATTTTTTAAATATAAATACAAATTTCTGGACGCTGAAATAACCTCTAGAAAATACTTTAACATCAAATTAATAGAACTATGCAACCGAAGCTACTTAGAAAGTGTGTTTAGTAGATCATATTACCATAGAGCGCAATAGACGTTAGTCTGAGTATCTTCTGCGATAAATTCTCCACTAGTAATTACATATCTTACTGATATAAATACCAGACATCGACGAATTGCTACTACTGCTTCCCAGTAGTTGTAAATTGTGCATATTATCACCCTTAATTGCCCCATGCACGGTGTAATAATTTTTAAAATAATAAATACAAATTTCTGGACGCTGAAATAACCTCTAGAAAATACTTTAACAACAAATTAATAGAACTATGCAACCGGAGCTACTTAGAAAGTGTGTTTAGTAGATCATATTACCATAGAGCGCAATAGACGTTAGTCTGAGTATCTTCTGCGATAAATTCTCCACTAGTAATTACATATCTTTCTGATATAAATACCAGACATCGACGAATTGCTACAACTGCTTCCCAGTAGTTGTAAATTGTACATAGGCTAACACTCTTAATTGCCCCATGCACGGTGTAATAATTTTTTAAATATAAATACAAATCTATGGACGCTAAAGTAACCTCTAGAAAATACTTTAACATCAAATTAATAGAACTATGCAACCGAAGCTACTTAGAAAGTGTGTTTAGTAGATCATATTACCATAGAGAGCAATAGACGTTAGTCTGAGTATCTTCTACGATAAATTCTCCACTAGTAATTACATATCTTTCTGATATAAATACCAGACATCGACGAATTGCTACAACTGCTTCCCAGTAGTTGTAAATTGTACATAAGTTAACAATCTTAATTGCCCCATGCACGGTGTAATAATTTTTTAAATATAAATACAAATCTATGGACGCTAAAGTAACCTCTAGAAAATACTTTAACATCAAATTAATAGAGCTATTTAACAGGAGCTACTTAGAAAGTGTGTTAGTACATCATGTTACCACAGAGCGCAATAGACGTTAGTCTGAGTATCTTCTGCGATAAATTTTCCACTAGTAATTACATATCTTTCTGATATAAATACCAGACATCGACGAATTGCTACAACTGCTTCCCAGTAGTTGTAAATTGTACATAGGTTAACAATCTTAATTGCCCCATGCACGGTGTAATAATTTTTTAAATATAAATAAATATTTATGGACGCTAAAGTAACCTCTAGAAAATACTTTAACATCAAATTAATAGAGCTATTTAACAGGAGCTACTTAGAAAGTGTGTTTAGTAAATCATATTACCATAGAGCGCAATAGACGTTAGTCTGAGTATCTTCTGCGATAAATTCTCCACTAGTAATTACATATCTTTCTGATATAAATACCAGACATCGACGAATTGCTACAACTGCTTCCCAGTAGTTGTAAATTGTACATAGGTTAACACTCTTAATTGCCCCATGCACGGTGTAATAATTTTTTAAATATAAATACAAATTTATGGACGCTAAAGTAACCTCTAGAAAATACTTTAACATCAAATTAATAGAGCTATTTAACAGGAGCTACTTAGAAAGTGTGTTAGTACATCATGTTACCACAGAGCGCAATAGACGTTAGTCTGAGCATCTTGTGCGATGAATTCTCCACTAGTAATTACATATCTTTTTGATATAAATACCATACATCGACGAATTGCTACAACTGCTTTCCAGTAGTTGTAAAGTGTGCATATTATCACCCTTAATTGCCCCATGCACGGTGTAATAATTTTTTAAATATAAATACAAATTTCTGGACGCTGAAATAACCTCTAGAAAATACTTTAACATCAAATTAATAGAACTATGCAACCGAAGCTACTTAGAAAGTGTGTTTAGTAGATCATATTACCATAGAGCGCAATAGACGTTAGTCTGAGTATCTTCTGCGATAAATTCTCCACTAGTAATTACATATCTTACTGATATAAATACCAGACATCGACGAATTGCTACTACTGCTTCCCAGTAGTTGTAAATTGTACATAGGTTAACACTCTTAATTGCCCCATGCACGGTGTAATAATTTTTTAAATATAAATACAAATTTCTGGACGCTGAAATAACCTCTAGAAAATACTTTAACATCAAATTAATAGAACTATGCAACCGAAGCTACTTAGAAAGTGTGTTTAGTAGATCATATTACCATAGAGCGCAATAGACGTTAGTCTGAGTATCTTCTACGATAAATTCTCCACTAGTAATTACATATCTTTCTGATATAAATACCAGACATCGACGAATTGCTACAACTGCTACCCAGTAGTTGTAAATTGTACATAGGTTAACACTCTTAATTGCCCCATGCACGGTGTAATAATTTTTTAAATATAAATACAAATTTATGGACGCTAAAGCAACCTCTAGAAAATACTTTAACATCAAATTAATAGAGCTATTTAACAGGAGCTACTTAGAAAGTGTGTTAGTACATCATGTTACCACAGAGCGCAATAGACGTTAGTCTGAGCATCTTGTGCGATGAATTCTCCACTAGTAATTACATATCTTTTTGATATAAATACCAGACATCGACGAATTGCTACAACTGCTTTCCAGTAGTAGTAAATTGTGCATATTATCACCCTTAATTGCCCCATGCACGGTGTAATAATTTTTTAAATATAAATACAAATTTCTGGACGCTGAAATAACCTCTAGAAAATACTTTAACATCAAATTAATAGAACTATGCAACCGAAGCTACTTAGAAAGTGTGTTTATTACATCATGTTACCACAGATGGCAATAGACGTTAGTCTGAGCATCTTCTGCGATTAATTCTCCACTAGTAATTACATATCTTTTTGATATAAATACCATACATCGACGAATTGCTACAACTGCTTTCCAGTAGTTGTAAATTGTGCATATTATCACCCTTAATTGCCCCATGCACGGTGTAATAATTTTTTAAATATAAATACAAATTTCTGGACGCTGAAATAACCTCTAGAAAATACTTTAACATCAAATTAATAGAACTATGCAACCGAAGCTACTTAGAAAGTGTGTTTAGTAGATCATATTACCATAGAGCGCAATAGACGTTAGTCTGAGTATCTTCTACGATAAATTCTCCACTAGTAATTACATATCTTTCTGATATAAATACCAGACATCGACGAATTGCTACAACTGCTTCCCAGTAGTTGTAAATTGTACATAGGTTAACACTCTTAATTGCCCCATGCACGGTGTAATAATTTTTTAAATATAAATACAAATTTATGGACGCTAAAGTAAGCTCTAGAAAATACTTTAACATCAAATTAATAGAGCTATTTAACAGGAGCTACTTAGAAAGTGTGTTAGTACATCATGTTACCACAGAGCGCAATAGACGTTAGTCTGAGCATCTTGTGCGATGAATTCTCCACTAGTAATTACATATCTTTTTGATATAAATACCATACATCGACGAATTGCTACAACTGCTTTCCAGTAGTTGTAAATTGTGCATATTATCACCCTTAATTGCCCCATGCACGGTGTAATAATTTTTAAAATAATAAATACAAATTTCTGGACGCTGAAATAACCTCTAGAAAATACTTTAACATCAAATTAATAGAACTATGCAACCGAAGCTACTTAGAAAGTGTGTTTAGTAGATCATATTACCATAGAGCGCAATAGACGTTAGTCTGAGTATCTTCTGCGATAAATTATCCACTAGTAATTACATATCTTTCTGATATTTGATACCAGACATCGACGAATTGCTACAACTGCTTCCCAGTAGTTGTAAATTGTACATAGGTTAACACTCTTAATTGCCCCATGCACGGTGTAATAATTTTTTAAATATAAATACAAATTTATGGACGCTAAAGTAACCTCTAGAAAATACTTTAACATCAAATTAATAGAGCTATTTAACAGGAGCTACTTAGAAAGTGTGTTAGTACATCATGTTACCACAGAGCGCAATAGACGTTAGTCTGAGCATCTTGTGCGATGAATTCTCCACTAGTAATTACATATCTTTTTGATATAAATACCAGACATCGACGAATTGCTACAACTGCTTTCCAGTAGTTGTAAATTGTGCATAATTTCACCCTTAATTGCCCCATGCACGGTGTAATAATTTTTTAAATATAAATACAAATTTCTGGACGCTGAAATAACCTCTAGAAAATACTTTAACATCAAATTAATAGAGCTATTTAACAGGAGCTACTTAGAAAGTGTGTTAGTACATCAAGTTACCACAGAGCGCAATAGACGTTAGTCTGAGCATCTTGTGCGATGAATTCTCCACTAGTAATTACATATCTTTTTGATATAAATACCAGACATCGACGAATTGCTACAACTGCTTCCCAGTAGTTGTAAATTGTACATAGGTTAACAATCTTAATTGCCCCATGCACGGTGTAATAATTTTTTAAATATAAATACAAATCTATGGACGCTAAAGTAACCTCTAGAAAATACTTTAACATCAAATTAATAGAACTATGCAACCGAAGCTACTTAGAAAGTGTGTTTAGTAGATCATATTACCATAGAGCGCAATAGACGTTAGTCTGAGTATCTTCTACGATAAATTCTCCACTAGTAATTACATATCTTTCTGATATAAATACCAGACATCGACGAATTGCTACAACTGCTTTCCAGTAGTTGTAAATTGTACATAGGTTAACAATCTTAATTGCCCCATGCACGGTGTAATAATTTTTTAAATATAAATACAAATCTATGGACGCTAAAGTAACCTCTAGAAAATACTTTAACATCAAATTAATAGAGCTATTTAACAGGAGCTACTTAGAAAGTGTGTTAGTACATCATGTTACCACAGAGCGCAATAGACGTTAGTCTGAGTATCTTCTGCGATAAATTTTCCACTAGTAATTACATATCTTTCTGATATAAATACCAGACATCGACGAATTGCTACAACTGCTTCCCAGTAGTTGTAAATTGTACATAGGTTAACAATCTTAATTGCCCCATGCACGGTGTAATAATTTTTTAAATATAAATACAAATTTATGGACGCTAAAGTACCCTCTAGAAAATACTTTAACATCAAATTAATAGAGCTATTTAACAGGAGCTACTTAGAAAGTGTGTTTAGTAAATCATATTACCCTAGAGCGCAATAGACGTTAGTCTGAGTATCTTCTGCGATAAATTCTCCACTAGTAATTACATATCTTTCTGATATAAATACCAGACATCGACGAATTGCTACAACTGCTTCCCAGTAGTTGTAAATTGTACATAGGTTAACACTCTTAATTGCCCCATGCACGGTGTAATAATTTTTTAAATATAAATACAAATTTATGGACGCTAAAGTAACCTCTAGAAAATACTTTAACATCAAATTAATAGAGCTATTTAACAGGAGCTACTTAGAAAGTGTGTTAGTACATCATGTTACCACAGAGCGCAATAGACGTTAGTCTGAGCATCTTGTGCGATGAATTCTCCACTAGTAATTACATATCTTTTTGATATAAATACCATACATCGACGAATTGGCACAACTGCTTTCCAGTAGTTATAAATTGTGCATATTATCACCCTTAATTGCCCCATGCACGGTGTAATAATTTTTTAAATATAAATACAAATTTCTGGACGCTGAAATAACCTCTAGAAAATACTTTAACATCAAATTAATAGAACTATGCAACCGAAGCTACTTAGAAAGTGTGTTTAGTAGATCATATTACCATAGAGCGCAATAGACGTTAGTCTGAGTATCTTCTGCGATAAATTCTCCACTAGTAATTACATATCTTACTGATATAAATACCAGACATCGACGAATTGCTACTACTGCTTCCCAGTAGTTGTAAATTGTACATAGGTTAACACTCTTAATTGCCCCATGCACGGTGTAATAATTTTTTAAATATAAATACAAATTTCTGGACGCTGAAATAACCTCTAGAAAATACTTTAACATCAAATTAATAGAACTATGCAACCGAAGCTACTTAGAAAGTGTGTTTAGTAGATCATATTACCATAGAGCGCAATAGACGTTAGTCTGAGTATCTTCTACGATAAATTCTCCACTAGTAATTACATATCTTTCTGATATAAATACCAGACATCGACGAATTGCTACAACTGCTACCCAGTAGTTGTAAATTGTACATAGGTTAACACTCTTAATTGCCCCATGCACGGTGTAATAATTTTTTAAATATAAATACAAATTTATGGACGCTAAAGCAACCTCTAGAAAATACTTTAACATCAAATTAATAGAGCTATTTAACAGGAGCTACTTAGAAAGTGTGTTAGTACATCATGTTACCACAGAGCGCAATAGACGTTAGTCTGAGCATCTTGTGCGATGAATTCTCCACTAGTAATTACATATCTTTTTGATATAAATACCAGACATCGACGAATTGCTACAACTGCTTTCCAGTAGTAGTAAATTGTGCATATTATCACCCTTAATTGCCCCATGCACGGTGTAATAATTTTTTAAATATAAATACAAATTTCTGGACGCTGAAATAACCTCTAGAAAATACTTTAACATCAAATTAATAGAACTATGCAACCGAAGCTACTTAGAAAGTGTGTTTATTACATCATGTTACCACAGATGGCAATAGACGTTAGTCTGAGCATCTTCTGCGATTAATTCTCCACTAGTAATTACATATCTTTTTGATATAAATACCATACATCGACGAATTGCTACAACTGCTTTCCAGTAGTTGTAAATTGTGCATATTATCACCCTTAATTGCCCCATGCACGGTGTAATAATTTTTTAAATATAAATACAAATTTCTGGACGCTGAAATAACCTCTAGAAAATACTTTAACATCAAATTAATAGAACTATGCAACCGAAGCTACTTAGAAAGTGTGTTTAGTAGATCATATTACCATAGAGCGCAATAGACGTTAGTCTGAGTATCTTCTGCGATAAATTCTCCACTAGTAATTACATATCTTTCTGATATAAATACCAGACATCGACGAATTGCTACAACTGCTTCCCAGTAGTTGTAAATTGTACATAGGTTAACACTCTTAATTGCCCCATGCACGGTGTAATAATTTTTTAAATATAAATACAAATTTATGGACGCTAAAGTAACCTCTAGAAAATACTTTAACATCAAATTAATAAAGCTATTTAACAGGAGCTACTTAGAAAGTGTGTTAGTACATCATGTTAACACAGAGCGCAATAGACGTTAGTCTGAGCATCTTGTGCGATGAATTCTCCACTAGTAATTACATATCTTTTTGATATAAATACCATACATCGACGAATTGCTACAACTGCTTTCCAGTAGTTGTAAATTGTTCATATTATCACCCTTAATTGCCCCATGCACGGTGTAATAATTTTTTAAATATAAATACAAATTTCTGGACGCTGAAATAACCTCTAGAAAATACTTTAACATCAAATTAATAGAACTATGCAACCGAAGCTACTTAGAAAGTGTGTTTAGTAGATCATATTACCATAGAGCGCAATAGACGTTAGTCTGAGTATCTTCTGCGATAAATTCTCCACTAGTAATTACATATCTTACTGATATAAATACCAGACATCGACGAATTGCTACTACTGCTTCCCAGTAGTTGTAAATTGTACATAGGTTAACACTCTTAATTGCCCCATGCACGGTGTAATAATTTTTTAAATATAAATACAAATTTCTGGACGCTAAAATAACCTCTAGAAAATACTTTAACATCAAATTAATAGAACTATGCCACCGAACCTACTGAGAAAGTGTGTTTAGTAGATCATATTACCATAGAGCGCAATAGACGTTAGTCTGAGTATCTTCTACGATAAATTCTCCACTAGTAATTACATATCTTTCTGATATAAATACCAGACATCGACGAATTGCTACAACTGCTTCCCAGTAGTTGTAAATTGTACATAGGTTAACACTCTTAATTGCCCCATGCACGGTGTAATAATTTTTTAAATATAAATACAAATTTATGGACGCTAAAGTAACCTCTAGAAAATACTTTAACATCAAATTAATAGAGCTATTTAACAGGAGCTACTTAGAAAGTGTGTTAGTACATCATGTTACCACAGAGCGCAATAGACGTTAGTCTGAGCATCTTGTGCGATGAATTCTCCACTAGTAATTACATATCTTTTTGATATAAATACCAGACATCGACGAATTGCTACAACTGCTTTCCAGTTGTTGTAAATTGTGCATAATATCACCCTTAATTGCCCCATGCACGGTGTAATAATTTTTTAAATATAAATACAAATTTCTGGACGCTGAAATAACCTCTAGAAAATACTTTAACATCAAATTAATAGAACTATGCAACCGAAGCTACTTAGAAAGTGTGTTTAGTAGATCATATTACCATAGAGCGCAATAGACGTTAGTCTGAGTATCTTCTACGATAAATTCTCCACTAGTAATTACATATCTTTTTGATATAAATACCAGACATCGACGAATTGCTACAACTGCTTTCCAGTTGTTGTAAATTGTGCATAATATCACCCTTAATTGCCCCATGCACGGTGTAATAATTTTTTAAATATAAATACAAATTTCTGGACGCTGAAATAACCTCTAGAAAATACTTTAACATCAAATTAATAGAACTATGCAACCGAAGCTACTTAGAAAGTGTGTTTAGTAGATCATATTACCATAGAGCGCAATAGACGTTAGTCTGAGTATCTTCTACGATAAATTCTCCACTAGTAATTACATATCTTTCTGATATAAATACCAGACATCGACGAATTGCTGCAACTGCTTCCCAGTAGTTGTAAATTGTACATAGGTTAACACTCTTAATTGCCCCATGCACGGTGTAATAATTTTTTAAATATAAATACAAATTTATGGACGCTAAAGTAACCTCTAGAAAATACTTTAACATCAAATTAATAGAGCTATTTAACAGGAGCTACTTAGAAAGTGTGTTAGTACATCATGTTACCACAGAGCGTAATAGACGTTAGTCTGAGCATCTTGTGCGATGAATTCTCCACTAGTAATTACATATCTTTTTGATATAAATACCATACATCGACGAATTGCTACAACTGCTTTCCAGTAGTTGTAAATTGTGCATATTATCACCCTTAATTGCCCCATGCACGGTGTAATAATTTTTTAAATATAAATACAAATTTCTGGACGCTGAAATAACCTCTAGAAAATACTTTAACATCAAATTAATAGAACTATGCAACCGAAGCTACTTAGAAAGTGTGTTTAGTAGATCATATTACCATAGAGCGCAATAGACGTTAGTCTGAGTATCTTCTGCGATAAATTCTCCACTAGTAATTACATATCTTACTGATATAAATACCAGACATCGACGAATTGCTACTACTGCTTCCCAGTAGTTGTAAATTGTACATAGGTTAACACTCTTAATTGCCCCATGCACGGTGTAATAATTTTTTAAATATAAATACAAATTTCTGGACGCTGAAATAACCTCTAGAAAATACTTTAACATCAAATTAATAGAACTATGCAACCGAAGCTACTTAGAAAGTGTGTTTAGTAGATCATATTACCATAGAGCGCAATAGACGTTAGTCTGAGTATCTTCTACGATAAATTCTCCACTAGTAATTACATATCTTTCTGATATAAATACCAGACATCGACGAATTGCTACAACTGCTTCCCAGTAGTTGTAAATTGTACATAGGTTAACACTCTTAATTGCCCCATGCACGGTGTAATAATTTTTTAAATATAAATACAAATTTATGGACGCTAAAGTAACCTCTAGAAAATACTTTAACATCAAATTAATAGAGCTATTTAACAGGAGCTACTTAGAAAGTGTGTTAGTACATCATGTTACCACAGAGCGCAATAGACGTTAGTCTGAGCATCTTGTGCGATGAATTCTCCACTAGTAATTACATATCTTTTTGATATAAATACCAGACATCGACGAATTGCTACAACTGCTTTCCAGTTGTTGTAAATTGTGCATAATATCACCCTTAATTGCCCCATGCACGGTGTAATAATTTTTTAAATATAAATACAAATTTCTGGACGCTGAAATAACCTCTAGAAAATACTTTAACATCAAATTAATAGAACTATGCAACCGAAGCTACTTAGAAAGTGTGTTTAGTAGATCATATTACCATAGAGCGCAATAGACGTTAGTCTGAGTATCTTCTACGATAAATTCTCCACTAGTAATTACATATCTTTTTGATATAAATACCAGACATCGACGAATTGCTACAACTGCTTTCCAGTTGTTGTAAATTGTGCATAATATCACCCTTAATTGCCCCATGCACGGTGTAATAATTTTTTAAATATAAATACAAATTTCTGGACGCTGAAATAACCTCTAGAAAATACTTTAACATCAAATTAATAGAACTATGCAACCGAAGCTACTTAGAAAGTGTGTTTAGTAGATCATATTACCATAGAGCGCAATAGACGTTAGTCTGAGTATCTTCTACGATAAATTCTCCACTAGTAATTACATATCTTTCTGATATAAATACCAGACATCGACGAATTGCTGCAACTGCTTCCCAGTAGTTGTAAATTGTACATAGGTTAACACTCTTAATTGCCCCATGCACGGTGTAATAATTTTTTAAATATAAATACAAATTTATGGACGCTAAAGTAACCTCTAGAAAATACTTTAACATCAAATTAATAGAGCTATTTAACAGGAGCTACTTAGAAAGTGTGTTAGTACATCATGTTACCACAGAGCGTAATAGACGTTAGTCTGAGCATCTTGTGCGATGAATTCTCCACTAGTAATTACATATCTTTTTGATATAAATACCATACATCGACGAATTGCTACAACTGCTTTCCAGTAGTTGTAAATTGTGCATATTATCACCCTTAATTGCCCCATGCACGGTGTAATAATTTTTTAAATATAAATACAAATTTCTGGACGCTGAAATAACCTCTAGAAAATACTTTAACATCAAATTAATAGAACTATGCAACCGAAGCTACTTAGAAAGTGTGTTTAGTAGATCATATTACCATAGAGCGCAATAGACGTTAGTCTGAGTATCTTCTGCGATAAATTCTCCACTAGTAATTACATATCTTACTGATATAAATACCAGACATCGACGAATTGCTACTACTGCTTCCCAGTAGTTGTAAATTGTACATAGGTTAACACTCTTAATTGCCCCATGCACGGTGTAATAATTTTTTAAATATAAATACAAATTTCTGGACGCTGAAATAACCTCTAGAAAATACTTTAACATCAAATTAATAGAACTATGCAACCGAAGCTACTTAGAAAGTGTGTTTAGTAGATCATATTACCATAGAGCGCAATAGACGTTAGTCTGAGTATCTTCTGCGATAAATTCTCCACTAGTAATTACATATCTTTCTGATATAAATACCAGACATCGACGAATTGCTACAACTGCTTCCCAGTAGTTGTAAAATATACATAGGTTAACACTCTTAATTGCCCCATGCACGGTGTAATAATTTTTTAAATATAAATACAAATTTATGGACGCTAAAGTAACCTCTAGAAAATACTTTAACATCAAATTAATAGAGCTATTTAACAGGAGCTACTTAGAAAGTGTGTTAGTACATCATGTTACCACAGAGCGCAATAGACGTTAGTCTGAGCATCTTGTGCGATGAATTCTCCACTAGTAATTACATATCTTTTTGATATAAATACCAGACATCGACGAATTGCTACAACTGCTTTCCAGTTGTTGTAAATTGTGCATAATATCACCCTTAATTGCCCCATGCACGGTGTAATAATTTTTAAATATAAATACAAATTTCTGGACGCTGAAATAACCTCTAGAAAATACTTTAACATCAAATTAATAGAACTATGCAACCGAAGCTACTTAGAAAGTGTGTTTAGTAGATCATATTACCATAGAGCGCAATAGACGTTAGTCTGAGTATCTTCTACGATAAATTCTCCACTAGTAATTACATATCTTTTTGATATAAATACCAGACATCGACGAATTGCTACAACTGCTTTCCAGTTGTTGTAAATTGTGCATAATATCACCCTTAATTGCCCCATGCACGGTGTAATAATTTTTTAAATATAAATACAAATTTCTGGACGCTGAAATAACCTCTAGAAAATACTTTAACATCAAATTAATAGAACTATGCAACCGAAGCTACTTAGAAAGTGTGTTTATTACATCATGTTACCACAGATGGCAATAGACGTTAGTCTGAGCATCTTCTGCGATTAATTCTCCACTAGTAATTACATATCTTTTTGATATAAATACCATACATCGACGAATTGCTACAACTGCTTTCCAGTAGTTGTAAATTGTGCATATTATCACCCTTAATTGCCCCATGCACGGTGTAATAATTTTTTAAATATAAATACAAATTTCTGGACGCTGAAATAACCTCTAGAAAATACTTTAACATCAAATTAATAGAACTATGCAACCGAAGCTACTTAGAAAGTGTGTTTATTACATCATGTTACCACAGATGGCAATAGACGTTAGTCTGAGCATCTTCTGCGATTAATTCTCCACTAGTAATTACATATCTTTTTGATATAAATACCAGACATCGACGAATTGCTACTACTGCTTCCCAGTAGTTGTAAATTGTACATAGGTTAACACTCTTAATTGCCCCATGCACGGTGTAATAATTTTTTAAATATAAATACAAATTTATGGACGCTAAAGTAACCTCTAGAAAATACTTTAACATCAAATTAATAGAACTATGCAACCGAAGCTACTTAGAAAGTGTGTTTAGTAGATCATATTACCATAGAGCGCAATAGACGTTAGTCTGAGTATCTTCTACGATAAATTCTCCACTAGTAATTACATATCTTTTTGATATAAATACCAGACATCGACGAACTGCTACAACTGCTTTCCAGTTGTTGTAAATTGTGCATAATATCACCCTTAATTGCCCCATGCACGGTGTAATAATTTTTTAAATATAAATACAAATTTCTGGACGCTGAAATAACCTCTAGAAAATACTTTAACATCAAATTAATAGAACTATGCAACCGAAGCTACTTAGAAAGTGTGTTTAGTAGATCATATTACCATAGAGCGCAATAGACGTTAGTCTGAGTATCTTCTACGATAAATTCTCCACTAGTAATTACATATCTTTCTGATATAAATACCAGACATCGACGAATTGCTACAACTGCTTCCCAGTAGTTGTAAATTGTACATAGGTTAACACTCTTAATTGCCCCATGCACGGTGTAATAATTTTTTAAATATAAATACAAATTTATGGACGCTAAAGTAACCTCTAGAAAATACTTTAACATCAAATTAATAGAGCTATTTAACAGGAGCTACTTAGAAAGTGTGTTAGTACATCATGTTACCACAGAGCGCAATAGACGTTAGTCTGAGCATCTTGTGCGATGAATTCTCCACTAGTAATTACATATCTTTTTGATATAAATACCATACATCGACGAATTGCTACAACTGCTTTCCAGTAGTTGTAAATTGTGCATATTATCACCCTTAATTGCCCCATGCACGGTGTAATAATTTTTTAAATATAAATACAAATTTCTGGACGCTGAAATAACCTCTAGAAAATACTTTAACATCAAATTAATAGAACTATGCAACCGAAGCTACTTAGAAAGTGTGTTTAGTAGATCATATTACCATAGAGCGCAATAGACGTTAGTCTGAGTATCTTCTGCGATAAATTCTCCACTAGTAATTACATATCTTACTGATATAAATACCAGACATCGACGAATTGCTACTACTGCTTCCCAGTAGTTGTAAATTGTACATAGGTTAACACTCTTAATTGCCCCATGCACGGTGTAATAATTTTTTAAATATAAATACAAATTTCTGGACGCTGAAATAACCTCTAGAAAATACTTTAACATCAAATTAATAGAACTATGCAACCGAAGCTACTTAGAAAGTGTGTTTAGTAGATCATATTACCATAGAGCGCAATAGACGTTAGTCTGAGTATCTTCTACGATAAATTCTCCACTAGTAATTACATATCTTTCTGATATAAATACCAGACATCGACGAATTGCTACAACTGCTACCCAGTAGTTGTAAATTGTACATAGGTTAACACTCTTAATTGCCCCATGCACGGTGTAATAATTTTTTAAATATAAATACAAATTTATGGACGCTAAAGCAACCTCTAGAAAATACTTTAACATCAAATTAATAGAGCTATTTAACAGGAGCTACTTAGAAAGTGTGTTAGTACATCATGTTACCACAGAGCGCAATAAACGTTAGTCTGAGCATCTTGTGCGATGAATTCTCCACTAGTAATTACATATCTTTTTGATATAAATACCAGACATCGACGAATTGCTACAACTGCTTTCCAGTAGTAGTAAATTGTGCATATTATCACCCTTAATTGCCCCATGCACGGTGTAATAATTTTTTAAATATAAATACAAATTTCTGGACGCTGAAATAACCTCTAGAAAATACTTTAACATCAAATTAATAGAACTATGCAACCGAAACTACTTATAAAGTGTGTTTAGTAGATCATATTACCATAGAGCGCAATAGACGTTAGTCTGAGTATCTTCTGCGATAAATTCTCCGCTAGTAATTACATATCTTTCTGATATAAATACCAGACATCGACGAATTGCTACTACTGCTTCCCAGTAGTTGTAAATTGTACATAGGTTAACACTCTTAATTGCCCCATGCACGGTGTAATAATTTTTTAAATATAAATACAAATTTATGGACGCTAAAGTAACCTCTAGAAAATACTTTAACATCAAATTAATAGAGCTATTTAACAGGAGCTACTTAGAAAGTGTGTTAGTACATCATGTTACCACAGAGCGCAATAGACGTTAGTCTGAGCATCTTGTGCGATGAATTCTCCACTAGTAATTACATATCTTTTTGATATAAATACCAGACATCGACGAATTGCTACAAATGCTTTCCAGTTGTTGTAAATTGTGCATAATATCACCCTTAATTGCCCCATGCACGGTGTAATAATTTTTTAAATATAAATACAAATTTCTGGACGCTGAAATAACCTCTAGAAAATACTTTAACATCAAATTAATAGAACTATGCAACCGAAGCTACTTAGAAAGTGTGTTTAGTAGATCATATTACCATAGAGCGCAATAGACGTTAGTCTGAGTATCTTCTACGATAAATTCTCCACTAGTAATTACATATCTTTTTGATATAAATACCAGACATCGACGAACTGCTACAACTGCTTTCCAGTTGTTGTAAATTGTGCATAATATCACCCTTAATTGCCCCATGCACGGTGTAATAATTTTTTAAATATAAATACAAATTTCTGGACGCTGAAATAACCTCTAGAAAATACTTTAACATCAAATTAATAGAACTATGCAACCGAAGCTACTTAGAAAGTGTGTTTAGTAGATCATATTACCATAGAGCGCAATAGACGTTAGTCTGAGTATCTTCTACGATAAATTCTCCACTAGTAATTACATATCTTTCTGATATAAATACCAGACATCGACGAATTGCTACAACTGCTTCCCAGTAGTTGTAAATTGTACATAGGTTAACACTCTTAATTGCCCCATGCACGGTGTAATAATTTTTTAAATATAAATACAAATTTATGGACGCTAAAGTAACCTCTAGAAAATACTTTAACATCAAATTAATAGAGCTATTTAACAGGAGCTACTTAGAAAGTGTGTTAGTACATCATGTTACCACAGAGCGCAATAGACGTTAGTCTGAGCATCTTGTGCGATGAATTCTCCACTAGTAATTACATATCTTTTTGATATAAATACCATACATCGACGAATTGCTACAACTGCTTTCCAGTAGTTGTAAATTGTGCATATTATCACCCTTAATTGCCCCATGCACGGTGTAATAATTTTTTAAATATAAATACAAATTTCTGGACGCTGAAATAACCTCTAGAAAATACTTTAACATCAAATTAATAGAACTATGCAACCGAAGCTACTTAGAAAGTGTGTTTAGTAGATCATATTACCATAGAGCGCAATAGACGTTAGTCTGAGTATCTTCTGCGATAAATTCTCCACTAGTAATTACATATCTTACTGATATAAATACCAGACATCGACGAATTGCTACTACTGCTTCCCAGTAGTTGTAAATTGTACATAGGTTAACACTCTTAATTGCCCCATGCACGGTGTAATAATTTTTTAAATATAAATACAAATTTCTGGACGCTGAAATAACCTCTAGAAAATACTTTAACATCAAATTAATAGAACTATGCAACCGAAGCTACTTAGAAAGTGTGTTTAGTAGATCATATTACCATAGAGCGCAATAGACGTTAGTCTGAGTATCTTCTACGATAAATTCTCCACTAGTAATTACATATCTTTCTGATATAAATACCAGACATCGACGAATTGCTACAACTGCTACCCAGTAGTTGTAAATTGTACATAGGTTAACACTCTTAATTGCCCCATGCACGGTGTAATAATTTTTTAAATATAAATACAAATTTATGGACGCTAAAGCAACCTCTAGAAAATACTTTAACATCAAATTAATAGAGCTATTTAACAGGAGCTACTTAGAAAGTGTGTTAGTACATCATGTTACCACAGAGCGCAATAAACGTTAGTCTGAGCATCTTGTGCGATGAATTCTCCACTAGTAATTACATATCTTTTTGATATAAATACCAGACATCGACGAATTGCTACAACTGCTTTCCAGTAGTAGTAAATTGTGCATATTATCACCCTTAATTGCCCCATGCACGGTGTAATAATTTTTTAAATATAAATACAAATTTCTGGACGCTGAAATAACCTCTAGAAAATACTTTAACATCAAATTAATAGAACTATGCAACCGAAACTACTTATAAAGTGTGTTTAGTAGATCATATTACCATAGAGCGCAATAGACGTTAGTCTGAGTATCTTCTGCGATAAATTCTCCACTAGTAATTACATATCTTTCTGATATAAATACCAGACATCGACGAATTGCTACAACTGCTTCCCAGTAGTTGTAAATTGTACATAGGTTAACACTCTTAATTGCCCCATGCACGGTGTAATAATTTTTTAAATATAAATACAAATTTATGGACGCTAAAGTAACCTCTAGAAAATACTTTAACATCAAATTAATAGAGCTATTTAACAGGAGCTACTTAGAAAGTGTGTTAGTACATCATGTTACCACAGAGCGCAATAGACGTTAGTCTGAGCATCTTGTGCGATGAATTCTCCACTAGTAATTACATATCTTTTTGATATAAATACCAGACATCGACGAATTGCTACAACTGCTTTCCAGTTGTTGTAAATTGTGCATAATATCACCTTTAATTGCCCCATGCACGGTGTAATAATTTTTTAAATATAAATACAAATTTCTGGACGCTGAAATAACCTCTAGAAAATACTTTAACATCAAATTAATAGAACTATGCAACCGAAGCTACTTAGAAAGTGTGTTTAGTAGATCATATTACCATAGAGCGCAATAGACGTTAGTCTGAGTATCTTCTACGATAAATTCTCCACTAGTAATTACATATCTTTTTGATATAAATACCAGACATCGACGAATTGCTACAACTGCTTTCCAGTTGTTGTAAATTGTGCATATTATCACCCTTAATTGCCCCATGCACGGTGTAATAATTTTTTAAATATAAATACAAATTTCTGGACGCTGAAATAACCTCTAGAAAATACTTTAACATCAAATTAATAGAACTATGCAACCGAAGCTACCTAGAAAGTGTGTTTAGTAGATCATATTACCATAGAGCGCAATAGACGTTAGTCTGAGTATCTTCTACGATAAATTCTCCACTAGTAATTACATATCTTTCTGATATAAATACCAGACATCGACGAATTGCTACAACTGCTTCCCAGTAGTTGTAAATTGTACATAGGTTAACACTCCTAATTGCCCCATTCACGGTGTAATAATTTTTTAAATATAAATACAAATTTATGGACGCTAAAGTAACCTCTAGAAAATACTTTAACATCAAATTAATAGAGCTATTTAACAGGAGCTCTTAGTAAGTGTGTTAGTACATCATGTTACCACAGAGCGCAATAGACGTTAGTCTGAGCATCTTGTGCGATGAATTCTCCACTAGTAATTACATATCTTTTTGATATAAATACCAGACATCGACGAATTGCTACAACTGCTTTCCAGTAGTTTTAAATTGTGCATATTATCACCCTTAATTGCCCCATGCACGGTGTAATAATTTTTTAAATATAAATACAAATTTCTGGCGCTGAAATAACCTTTGGAAAATACTTTAACATCAAATTAATAGAACTATGCAACCGAAGCTAGTTAGAAAGTGTGTTTATTACATCATGTTACCACAGATGGCAATAGACGTTAGTCTGAGCATCTTCTGCGATTATGTGTGCACTAGTAATTACATATCTTTCTCATGTAAATACCAGACATCGACGAATTGGCACAACTGCTTTCCAGTAGTTGTAAATTGTGCATATTATCACCCTTAATTGCCCCATGCACGGTGTAATAATTTTTAAAATAATAAATACAAATTTCTGGACGCTGAAATAACCTCTAGAAAATACTTTAACATCAAATTAATAGAACTATGCAACCGAAGCTACTTAGAAAGTGTGTTTAGTAGATCATATTACCATAGAGAGCAATAGACGTTAGTCTGAGTATCTTCTACGATAAATTCTCCACTAGTAATTACATATCTTTCTGATATAAATACCAGACATCGACGAATTGCTACAACTGCTTCCCAGTAGTTGTAAATTGTACATAGGTTAACAATCTTAATTGCCCCATGCACGGTGTAATAATTTTTTAAATATAAATACAAGTTTATGGACGCTAAAGTAACCTCTAGAAAATACTTTAACATCAAATTAATAGAGCTATTTAACAGGAGCTACTTAGAAAGTGTGTTAGTACATCATGTTACCACAGAGCGCAATAGACGTTAGTCTGAGCATCTTGTGCGATGAATTCTCCACTAGTAATTACATATCTTTTTGATATAAATACCAGACATCGACCAATTGCTACAACTGCTTTCCAGTTGTTGTAAATTGTGCATATTATCACCCTTAATTGCCCCATGCACGGTGTAATAATTTTTTAAATATAAATACAAATTTCTGGACGCTGAAATAACCTCTAGAAAATACTTTAACATCAAATTAATAGAACTATGCAACCGAAGCTACTTAGAAAGTGTGTTTAGTAAATAATATTACCATAGAGCGCAATAGACGTTAGTCTGAGTATCTTCTGCGATAAATTCTCCACTAGTAATTACATATCTTTCTGATATAAATACCAGACATCGACGAATTGCTACAACTGCTTCCCAGTAGTTGTAAATTGTACATAGGTTAACAATCTTAATTGCCCCATGCACGGTGTAATAATTTTTTAAATATAAATACAAATTTATGGACGCTAAAGTAACCTCTAGAAAATACTTTAACATCAAATTAATAGAGCTATTTAACAGGAGCTACTTAGAAAGTGTGTTAGTACATCATGTTACCACAGAGCGCAATAGACGTTAGTCTTGCATCTTGTGCGATGAATTCTCCACTAGTAATTACATATCTTTTTGATATAAATACCAGACATCGACGAATTGCTACAACTGCTTTCCAGTTGTTGTAAATTGTGCATATTATCACCCTTAATTGACCCATGCACGGTGTAATAATTTTTAAAATAATAAATACAAATTTCTGGACGCTGAAATAACCTCTAGAAAATACTTTAACATCAAATTAATAGAACTATGCAACCGAAGCTACTTAGAAAGTGTGTCTAGTAAATCATATTACCATAGAGCGCAATAGACGTTAGTCTGAGCATCTTCTGCGATTAATTGTCCACTAGTAATTACATATCTTTCTGATGTAAATACCAGACATCGACGAATTGACACAACTGCTTTCCAGCAGTTGTAAATTGTGTATATTATCACCCTTAATTGCCCCATGCACGGTGTAATAATTTTTAAAATAATAAATACAAATTTCTGGACGCTGAAATAACCTCTAGAAAATACTTTAACATCAAATTAATAGAACTATGCAACCGAAGCTACTTAGAAAGTGTGTTTAGTAGATCATATTACCATAGAGCGCAATAGACGTTAGTCTGAGTATCTTCTACGATAAATTCTCCACTAGTAATTACATATCTTTCTGATATAAATACCAGACATCGACGAATTGCTACAACTGCTTCCCAGTAGTTGTAAATTGTACATAGGTTAACACTCTTAATTGCCCCATGCACGGTGTAATAATTTTTTAAATATAAATACAAATTTATGGACGCTAAAGTAACCTCTAGAAAATACTTTAACTTCAAATTAATAGAGCTATTTAACAGGAGCTACCTAGAAAGTGTGTTAGTACATCATGTTACCACAGAGCGCAATAGACGTTAGTCTGAGCATCTTGTGCGATGAATTCTCCACTAGTAATTACACATTTTTTTGATATAAATACCATACATCGACGAATTGCTACAACTGCTTTAGTAGTTGTAAATTGTGCATATTATCACCCTTAATTGCCCCATGCACGGTGTAATAATTTTTTAAATATAAATACAAATTTCTGGACGCTGAAATAACCTTTAGAAAATACTTTAACATCAAATTAATAGAACTATGCAACCGAAGCTACTTAGAAAGTGTGTTTATTACATCATGTTACCACAGATGGCAATAGACGTTAGTCTGAGCATCTTCTGCGATTATGTGTCCACTAGTAATTACATATCTTTCTCATGTAAATACCAGACATCGACGAATTGGCACAACTGCTTTCCAGTAGTTGTAAATTGTGCATATTATCACCCTTAATTGCCCCATGCACGGTGTAATAATTTTTAAAATAATAAATACAAATTTCTGGACGCTGAAATAACCTCTAGAAAATACTTTAACATCAAATTAATAGAACTATGCAACCGAAGCTACTTAGAAAGTGTGTTTAGTAGATCATATTACCATAGAGCGCAATAGACGTTAGTCTGAACATCTTCTACGATAAATTCTCCACTAGTAATTACATATCTTTCTGATATAAATACCAGACATCGACGAATTGCTACAACTGCTTCCCAGTAGTTGTAAATTGTACATAGGTTAACAATCTTAATTGCCCCATGCACGGTGTAATAATTTTTTAAATATAAATACAAATTTATGGACACTAAAGTAACCTCTAGAAAATACTTTAACATCAAATTAATAGAGCTATTTAACAGGAGCTACTTAGAAAGTGTGTTAGTACATCATGTTACCACAGAGCGCAATAGACGTTAGTCTGAGCATCTTGTGCGATGAATTCTCCACTAGTAATTACACATTTTTTTGATATAAATACCATACATCGACGAATTGCTACAACTGCTTGCCAGTAGTTGTAAATTGTGCATATTATCACCCTTAATTGCCCCATGCACGGTGTAATAATTTTTTAAATATAAATACAAATTTCTGGACGCTGACATACCCTCTAGAAAATACTTTAACATCAAATTAAAAGAACTATGCAACCAAAGCTACTTAGAAAGTGTGTTTAGTAGATCATATTACCATAGAGCGCAATAGACGTTAGTCTGAGTATCTTCTGCGATAAATTCTCCACTAGTAATTACATATCTTTCTGATATAAATACCAGACATCGACGAATTGCTACAACTGCTTCCCAGTAGTTGTAAATTGTACATAGGTTAACACTCTTAATTGCCCCATGCACGGTGTAATAATTTTTTAAATATAAATACAAATTTATGGACGCTAAAGTAACCTCTAGAAAATAGTTTAACATCAAATTAATAGAGCTATTTAACAGGAGCTACTTAGAAAGTGTGTTAGTACATCATGTTACCACAGAGCGCAATAGACGTTAGTCTGAGCATCTTGTGCGATGAATTCTCCACTAGTAATTACATATCTTTTTGATATAAATACCAGACATCGACGAATTGCTACAACTGCTTTCCAGTTGTTGTAAATTGTGCATAATATCACCCTTAATTGCCCCATGCACGGTGTAATAATTTTTTAAATATAAATACAAATTTCTGGACGCTGAAATAACCTCTAGAAAATACTTTAACATCAAATTAATAGAACTATGCAACCGAAGCTACTTAGAAAGTGTGTTTAGTAGATCATATTACCATAGAGCGCAATAGACGTTAGTCTGAGTATCTTCTACGATAAATTCTCCACTAGTAATTACATATCTTTCTGATATAAATACCAGACATCGACGAATTGCTACAACTGCTTCCCAGTAGTTGTAAATTGTACATAGGTTAACACTCTTAATTGCCCCATTCACGGTGTAATAATTTTTTAAATATAAATACAAATTTATGGACGCTAAAGTAACCTCTAGAAAATACTTTAACATCAAATTAATAGAGCTATTTAACAGGAGCTCTTAGTAAGTGTGTTAGTACACCATGTTACCACAGAGCGCAATAGACGTTAGTCTGAGCATCTTGTGCGATGAATTCTCCACTAGTAATTACATATCTTTTTGATATAAATACCAGACATCGACGAATTGCTACAACTGCTTTCCAGTAGTTGTAAATTGTGCATATTATCACCCTTAATTGCCCCATGCACGGTGTAATAATTTTTTGAATATAAATACAAATTTATGGACGCTGAAATAACCTTTAGAAAATACTTTAACATCAAATTAATAGAACTATGCAACCGAAGCTACTTAGAAAGTGTGTTTATTACATCATGTTACCACAGATGGCAATAGACGTTAGTCTGAGCATCTTCTGCGGTTATGTGTCCACTAGTAATTACATATCTTTCTCATGTAAATACCAGACATCGACGAATTGGCACAACTGCTTTCCAGTAGTTGTAAATTGTGCATATTATCACCCTTAATTGCCCCATGCACGGTGTAATAATTTTTAAAATAATAAATACAAATTTCTGGACGCTGAAATAACCTCTAGAAAATACTTTAACATCAAATTAATAGAACTATGCAACCGAAGCTACTTAGAAAGTGTGTTTAGTAGATCATATTACCATAGAGAGCAATAGACGTTAGTCTGAGTATCTTCTACGATAAATTCTCCACTAGTAATTACATATCTTTCTGATATAAATACCAGACATCGACGAATTGCTACAACTGCTTCCCAGTAGTTGTAAATTGTACATAGGTTGACAATCTTAATTGCCCCATGCACGGTGTAATAATTTTTTAAATATAAATACAAATTTATGGACGCTAAAGTAACCTCTAGAAAATACTTTAACATCAAATTAATAGAGCTATTTAACAGGAGCTACTTAGAAAGTGTGTTAGTCCATCATGTTACCACAGAGCGCAATAGACGTTAGTCTGAGCATCTTGTGCGATGAAATCTCCACTAGTAATTACATATCTTTTTGATATAAATACCATACATCGACGAATTGCTACAACTGCTTTCCAGTAGTTGTAAATTGTGCATATTATTACCCTTAATTTCCCCATGCACGGTGTAGTAATTTTTTAAATATAAATACAAATTTCTGGACGCTGAAATAACCTCTAGAAAATACTTTAACATCAAATTAATAGAACTATGCAACCGAAGCTACTTAGAAAGTGTGTTTAGTAAATCATATTACCATAGAGCGCAATAGACGTTAGTCTGAGTATCTTCTGCGATAAATTCTCCACTAGTAATTACATATCTTTCTGATATAAATACCAGACATCGACGAATTGCTACAACTGCTTTCCAGTAGTTGTAAATTGTGCATATTATCACCCTTAATTGCCCCATGCACAGTGTAATAATTTTTTAAATATAAATACAAATTTCTGGACGCTGAAATAACCTTTAGAAAATACTTTAAAATCAAATTAATAGAACTATGCAACCGAAGCTACTTAGAAAGTGTGTTTATTACATCATGTTACCACAGATGGCAATAGACGTTAGTCTGAGCATCTTCTGCGATTATGTGTCCACTAGTAATTACATATCTTTCTCATGTAAACACCAGACATCGACGAATTGGCACAACTGCTTTCCAGTAGTTGTAAATTGTGCATATTATCACCCTTAATTGCCCCATGCACGGTGTAATAATTTTTAAAATAATAAATACAAATTTCTGAACGCTGAAATAACCTCTAGAAAATACTTTAACATCAAATTAATAGAACTATGCAACCGAAGCTACTTAGAAAGTGTGTTTAGTAGATCATATTACCATAGAGCGCAATAGACGTTAGTCTGAACATCTTCTACGATAAATTCTCCACTAGTAATTACATATCTTTCTGATATAAATACCAGACATCGACGAATTGCTACAACTGCTTCCCAGTAGTTGTAAATTGTACATAGGTTAACAATCTTAATTGCCCCATGCACGGTGTAATAATTTTTTAAATATAAATACAAATTTATGGACGCTAAAGTAACCTCTAGAAAATACTTTAACATCAAATTAATAGAGCTAACAGGAGCTACTTAGAAAGTGTGTTAGTACATCATGTTACCACAGAGCGCAATAGACGTTAGTCTGAGCATCTTGTGCGATGAATTCTCCACTAGTAATTACACATTTTTTTGATATAAATACCATACATCGACGAATTGCTACAACTGCTTGCCAGTAGTTGTAAATTGTGCATATTATCACCCTTAATTGCCCCATGCACGGTGTAATAATTTTTTAAATATAAATACAAATTTCTGGACGCTGAAATAACCTCTAGAAAATACTTTAACATCAAATTAATAGAACTATGCAACCAAAGCTACTTAGAAAGTGTGTTTAGTAGATCATATTACCATAGAGCGCAATAGACGTTAGTCTGAGTATCTTCTGCGATAAATTCTCCACTAGTAATTACATATCTTTCTGATATAAATACCAGACATCGACGAATTGCTACAACTGCTTCCCAGTAGTTGTAAATTGTACATAGGTTAACACTCTTAATTGCCCCATGCACGGTGTAATAATTTTTTAAATATAAATACAAATTTATGGACGCTAAAGTAACCTCTAGAAAATAGTTTAACATCAAATTAATAGAGCTATTTAACAGGAGCTACTTAGAAAGTGTGTTAGTACATCATGTTACCACAGAGCGCAATAGACGTTAGTCTGAGCATCTTGTGCGATGAATTCTCCACTAGTAATTACATATCTTTTTGATATAAATACCAGACATCGACGAATTGCTACAACTGCTTTCCAGTAGTTGTAAATTGTGCATATTATCACCCTTAATTGCCCCATGCACGGTGTAATAATTTTTTGAATATAAATACAAATTTCTGGACGCTGAAATAACCTTTAGAAAATACTTTAACATCAAATTAATAGAACTATGCAACCGAAGCTACTTAGAAAGTGTGTTTATTACATCATGTTACCACAGATGGCAATAGACGTTAGTCTGAGCATCTTCTGCGATTATGTGTCCACTAGTAATTACATATCTTTCTCATGTAAATACCAGACATCGACGAATTGGCACAACTGCTTTCCAGTAGTTGTAAATTGTGCATATTATCACCCTTAATTGCCCCATGCACGGTGTAATAATTTTTAAAATAATAAATACAAATTTCTGGACGCTGAAATAACCTCTAGAAAATACTTTAACATCAAATTAATAGAACTATGCAACCGAAGCTACTTAGAAAGTGTGTTTAGTAGATCATATTACCATAGAGAGCAATAGACGTTAGTCTGAGTATCTTCTACGATAAATTCTCCACTAGTAATTACATATCTTTCTGATATAAATACCAGACATCAACGAATTGCTACAACTGCTTTCCAGTAGTTGTAAATTGTACATAGGTTGACAATCTTAATTTCCCCATGCACGGTGTAATAATTTTTTAAATATAAATACAAATTTCTGGACGCTGAAATAACCTCTAGAAAATACTTTAACATCAAATTAATAGAACTATGCAACCGAAGCTACTTAGAAAGTGTGTTTAGTAAATCATATTACCATAGAGCGCAATAGACGTTAGTCTGAGTATCTTCTGCGATAAATTCTCCACTAGTAATTACATATCTTTCTGATATAAATACCAGACATCAACGAATTGCTACAACTGCTTCCCAGTAGTTGTAAATTGTACATAGGTTAACACTCTTAATTGCCCCATGCACGGTGTAATAATTTTTTAAATATAAATACAAATTTATGGACGCTAAAGTAACCTCTAGAAAATACTTTAACATCAAATTAATAGAGCTACTTAACAGGAGCTACTTAGAAAGTGTGTTAGTACATCATGTTACCACAGAGCGCAATAGACGTTAGTCTGAGCATCTTGTGCGATGAATTCTCCACTAGTAATTACATATCTTTTTGATATAAATACCAGACATCGACGAATTGCTACAACTGCTTTCCAGTTGTTGTAAATTGTGCATATTATCACCCTTAATTGCCCCATGCACGGTGTAATAATTTTTTAAATATAAATACAAATTTCTGGACGCTGAAATAACCTCTAGAAAATACTTTAACATCAAATTAATAGAACTATGCAACCGAAGCTACTTAGAAAGTGTGTTTAGTAGATCATATTACCATAGAACGCAATAGACGTTAGTCTGAGTATCTTCTACGATAAATTCTCCACTAGTAATTACATATCTTTCTGATATAAATACCAGACATCGACAAATTGCTACAACTGCTTTCCAGTAGTTGTAAATTGTACATATTATCACCCTTAACTGCCCCATGCACGGTGTAATAATTTTTTAAATATAAATACAAATTTCTGAACGCTGAAATAACCTCTAGAAAATACTTTAACATCAAATTAATAGAACTATGCAACCGAAGCTACTTAGAAAGTGTGTTTATTACATTATGTTACCACAGATGGCAATAGACGTTAGTCTGAGCATCTTCTGCGATTAATTTTCCACTAGTAATTACATATCTTTCTGATGTAAATACCAGACATCGACGAATTGGCACAACTGCTTTCCAGTAGTTGTAAATTGTGCATATTATCACCCTTAATTGCCCCATGCACGGTGTAATAATTTTTAAAATAATAAATACAAATTTCTGGACGCTGAAATAACCTCTAGAAAATACTTTAACATCAAATTAATAGAACTATGCAACCGAAGCTACTTAGAAAGTGTGTTTAGTAGATCATATTACCATAGAGCGCAATAGACGTTAGTCTGAGTATCTTCTACGATAAATTCTCCACTAGTAATTACATATCTTTCTGATATAAATACCAGACATCGACGAATTGCTACAACTGCTTCCCAGTAGTTGTAAATTGCCCCATGCACGGTGTAATAATTTTTTAAATATAAATACAAATTTATGGACGCTAAAGTAACCTCTAGAAAATACTTTAACTTCAAATTAATAGAGCTATTTAACAGGAGCTACTTAGAAAGTGTGTTAGTACATCATGTTACCACAGAGCGCAATAGACGTTAGTCTGAGCATCTTGTGCGATGAATTCTCCACTAGTAATTACATATCTTTTTGATATAAATACCAGACATCGACGAATTGCTACAACTGCTTTGCAGTAGTTGTAAATTGTGCATATTATCACCCTTAATTGCCCCATGCACGGTGTAATAATTTTTTAAATATAAATACAAATTTCTGGACGCTGAAATAACCTCTAGAAAATACTTTAACATCAAATTAAAAGAACTATGCAACCGAAGCTACTTAGAAAGTGTGTTTATTACATCATGTTACCACAGATGGCAATAGACGTTAGTCTGAGCATCTTCTGCGATTAATTGTCCACTAGTAATTACATATCTTTCTGATGTAAATACCAGACATCGACGAATTGGCACAACTGCTTTCCAGTAGTTGTAAATTGTGCATATTATCACCCTTAATTGCCCCATGCACGGTGTAATAATTTTTAAAATAATAAATACAAATTTCTGGACGCTGAAATAACCTCTAGAAAATACTTTAACATCAAATTAATAGAACTATGCAACCGAAGCTACTTAGAAAGTGTGTTTAGTAGATCATATTACCATAGAGAGCAATAGACGTTAGTCTGAGTATCTTCTACGATAAATTCTCCACTAGTAATTACATATCTTTCTGATATAAATACCAGACATCGACGAATTGCTACAACTGCTTCCCAGTAGTTGTAAATTGTACATAGGTTAACACTCTTAATTGCCCCATGCACGGTGTAATAATTTTTTAAATATAAATACAAATTTATGGACGCTAAAGTAACCTCTAGAAAATACTTTAACATCAAATTAATAGAGCTATTTAACAGGAGCTACTTAGAAAGTGTGTTAGTACATCATGTTACCACAGAGCGCAATAGACGTTAGTCTGAGCATCTTGTGCGATGAATTCTCCACTAGTAATTACATATCTTTTTGATATAAATACCATACATCGACTAATTGCTACAACTGCTTTCCAGTAGTTGTAAATTGTGCATATTATTACCCTTAATTTCCCCATGCACGGTGTAATAATTTTTTAAATATAAATACAAATTTCTGGACGCTGAAATAACCTCTAGAAAATACTTTAACATCAAATTAATAGAACTATGCAACCGAAGCTACTTAGAAAGTGTGCTTAGTAAATCATATTACCATAGAGCGCAATAGACGTTAGTCTGAGTATCTTCTGCGATAAATTCTCCACTAGTAATTACATATCTTTCTGATATAAATACCAGACATCGACGAATTGCTACAACTGCTTCCCAGTAGTTGTAAATTGTACATAGGTTAACACTCTTAATTGCCCCATGCACGGTGTAATAATTTTTTAAATATAAATACAAATTTATGGACGCTAAAGTAACCTCTAGAAAATACTTTAACATCAAATTAATAGAGCTATTTAACAGGAGCCACTTAGAAAGTGTGTTAGTACATCATGTTACCACAGAGCGCAATAGACGTTAGTCTGAGCATCTTGTGCGATGAATTCTCCACTAGTAATTACACATTTTTTTGATATAAATACCATACATCGACGAATTGCTACAACTGCTTGCCAGTAGTTGTAAATTGTGCATATTATCACCCTTAATTGCCCCATGCACTGTGTAATAATTTTTTAAATATAAATACAAATTTCTGGACGCTGAAATAACCTCTAGAAAATACTTTAACATCAAATTAATAGAACTATGCAACCAAAGCTACTTAGAAAGTGTGTTTAGTAGATCATATTACCATAGAGCGCAATAGACGTTAGTCTGAGTATCTTCTGCGATAAATTCTCCACTAGTAATTACATATCTTTCTGATATAAATACCAGACATCGACGAATTGCTACAACTGCTTCCCAGTAGTTGTAAATTGTACTTATTATCACCCTTAACTGCCCCATGCAAGGTGTAATAATTTTTTTAATATAAATACAAATTTCTGAACGCTGAAATAACCTCTAGAAAATACTTTAACATCAAATTAATAGAACTATGCAACCGAAGCTACTTAGAAAGTGTGTTTATTACATTATGTTACCACAGATGGCAATAGACGTTAGTCTGAGCATCTTCTGCGATTAATTTTCCACTAGTAATTACATATCTTTCTGATGTAAATACCAGACATCGACGAATTGGCACAACTGCTTTCCAGTAGTTGTAAATTGTGCATATTATCACCCTTAATTGCCCCATGCACAATGTAATAATTTTTAAAATAATAAATACAAATTTCTGGACGCTGAAATAACCTCTAGAAAATACTTTAACATCAAATTAATAGAACTATGCAACCGAAGCTACTTAGAAAGTGTGTTTAGTAGATCATATTACCATAGAGCGCAATAGACGTTAGTCTGAGTATCTTCTACGATAAATTCTCCACTAGTAATTACATATCTTTCTGATATAAATACCAGACATCGACGAATTGCTACAACTGCTTCCCAGTAGTTGTAAATTGCCCCATGCACGGTGTAATAATTTTTTAAATATAAATACAAATTTATGGACGCTAAAGTAACCTCTAGAAAATACTTTAACTTCAAATTAATAGAGCTATTTAACAGGAGCTACTTAGAAAGTGTGTTATTACATCATGTTACCACAGAGCGCAATAGACGTTAGTCTGAGCATCTTGTGCGATGAATTCTCCACTAGTAATTACATATCTTTTTGATATAAATACCAGACATCGACGAATTGCTACAACTGCTTTGCAGTAGTTGTAAATTGTGCATATTATCACCCCTAATTGTCCCATGCACAATGTAATAATTTTTAAAATAATAAATACAAATTTCTGGACGCTGAAATAACCTCTAGAAAATACTTTAACATCAAATTAATAGAACTATGCAACCGAAGCTACTTAGAAAGTGTGTTTAGTAGATCATATTACCATAGAGCGCAATAGACGTTAGTCTGAGTATCTTCTACGATAAATTCTCCACTAGTAATTACATATCTTTCTGATATAAATACCAGACATCGACGAATTGCTACAACTGCTTCCCAGTAGTTGTAAATTGCCCCATGCACGGTGTAATAATTTTTTAAATATAAATACAAATTTATGGACGCTAAAGTAACCTCTAGAAAATACTTTAACTTCAAATTAATAGAGCTATTTAACAGGAGCTACTTAGAAAGTGTGTTAGTACATCATGTTACCACAGAGCGCAATAGACGTTAGTCTGAGCAGCTTGTGCGATGAATTCTCCACTAGTAATTACATATCTTTTTGATATAAATACCAGACATCGACGAATTGCTACAACTGCTTTCCAGTTGTTGTAAATTGTGCATATTATCACCCTTAATTGCCCCATGCACAATGTAATAATTTTTAAAATAATAAATACAAATTTCTGGACGCTGAAATAACCTCTAGAAAATACTTTAACATCAAATTAATAGAACTATGCAACCGAAGCTACTTAGAAAGTGTGTTTAGTAGATCATATTACCATAGAGCGCAATAGACGTTAGTCTGAGTATCTTCTACGATAAATTCTCCACTAGTAATTACATATCTTTCTGATATAAATACCAGACATCGACGAATTGCTACAACTGCTTCCCAGTAGTTGTAAATTGCCCCATGCACGGTGTAATAATTTTTTAAATATAAATACAAATTTATGGACGCTAAAGTAACCTCAAATTAATAGAGCTATGTAACAGGAGCTACTTAGAAAGTGTGTTAGTACATCATGTTACCACAGAGTGCAATAGACGTTAGTCTGAGCATCTTGTGCGATGAATTCTCCACTAGTAATTACATATCTTTTTGATATAAATACCAGACATCGACGAATTGCTACAACTGCTTTCCAGTAGTTGTAAATTGTGCATATTATCACCCTTAATTGCCCCATGCACAATGTAATAATTTTTAAAATAATAAATACAAATTTCTGGACGCTGAAATAACCTCTAGAAAATACTTTAACATCAAATTAATAGAACTATGCAACCGAAGCTACTTAGAAAGTGTGTTTAGTAGATCATATTACCATAGAGCGCAATAGACGTTAGTCTGAGTATCTTCTACGATAAATTCTCCACTAGTAATTACATATCTTTCTGATATAAATACCAGACATCGACGAATTGCTACAACTGCTTCCCAGTAGTTGTAAATTGCCCCATGCACGGTGTAATAATTTTTTAAATATAAATACAAATTTATGGACGCTAAAGTAACCTCTAGAAAATACTTTAACTTCAAATTAATAGAGCTATTTAACAGGAGCTACTTAGAAAGTGTGTTAGTACATCATGTTACCACAGAGCGCAATAGACGTTAGTCTGAGCATCTTGTGCGATGAATTCTCCACTAGTAATTACATATCTTTTTGATATAAATACCAGACATCGACGAATTGCTACAACTGCTTTGCAGTAGTTGTAAATTGTGCATATTATCACCCCTAATTGCCCCATGCACGGTGTAATAATTTTTTAAATATAAATACAAATTTCTGGACGCTGAAATAACCTCTAGAAAATACTTTAACATCAAATTAAAAGAACTATGCAACCGAAGCTACTTAGAAAGTGTGTTTATTACATCATGTTATCACAGATGGCAATAGACGTTAGTCTGAGCATCTTGTGCGATGAATTCTCCACTAGTAATTACATATCTTTTTGATATAAATACCAGACATCGACGAATTGCTACAACTGCTTCCCAGTAGTTGTAAATTGTACATAGGTTAACACTCTTAATTGCCCCATTCACGGTGTAATAATCTTTTAAATATAAATGCACAATTATGGACGCTCAAATAACCTTTAGAAAATACTTTTACATCAATTTAATAGAGCTATTTAACAGAAGCTACTTAGAAAGTGTTTTTATTACATCATGTTACCACAGATGGCAATAGACGTTAGTCTGAGCATCTTCTGCGATTAATTGTCCACTAGTAATTACATATCTTTCTGATGTAAATACCAGACATCGACGAATTGGCACAACTGCTTTCCAGTAGTTGTAAATTGTGCATATTATCACCCTTAATTGCCCCATGCACGGTGTAATAATTTTTTAAATATAAATACAAATTTCTGGATGCTGAAATAACCTCTAGAAAATACTTTAACATCAAATTAATAGAACTATGCAACCGAAGCTACTTAGAAAGTGTGTTTAGTAGATCATATTACCATAGAGCGCAATAGACGTTAGTCTGAGCATCTTGTGCGATGAATTCTCCACTAGTAATTACATATCTTTTTGATATAAATACCAGACATCGACGAATTGCTACAACTGCTTCCCAGTAGTTGTAAATTGTACATAGGTTAACACTCTTAATTGCCCCATGCACGGTGTAATAATTTTTTTAATATAAATACAAATTTATGTACGCTAAAGTAACCTTTAGAAAATACTTTAACATCAAATTAATAGAGCTATTTAACAGGAGCTACTTAGAAAGTGTGTTAGTACATCATGTTATCACAGAGCGCAATAGACGTTAGTCTGAGCATCTTGTGTGATGAATTCTCCACTAGTAATTACATATCTTTTTGATATAAATACCAGACATCGACGAATTGCTACAACTGCTTTCCAGTAGTTGTAAATTGTGCATATTATCACCCTTAATTGCCCCATGCACGGTGTAATAATTTTTTAAATATAAATACAAATTTCTGGACGCTGAAATAACCTCTAGAAAATACTTTAACATCAAATTAATAGAACGATGCAACCGAAGCTACTTAGAAAGTGTGTTTAGTAGATCATATTACCATAGAGCGCAATAGACGTTAGTCTGAGTATCTTCTACGATAAATTCTCCACTAGTAATTACATATCTTTCTGATATAAATACCAGACATCGACGAATTGCTACAACTGCTTCCCAGTAGTTGTAAATTGTACATAGGTTAACACTCTTAATTGCCCCATGCACGGTGTAATAATTTTTTAAATATAAATACAAATTTATGGACGCTAAAGTAACCTCTAGAAAATACTTTAACATCAAATTAATAGAGCTATTTAACAGGAGCTACTTAGAAAGTGTGTTAGTACATCATGTTACCACAGAGCGCAATAGACGTTAGTCTGAGCATCTTGTGCGATGAATTCTCCACTAGTAATTACATATCGTTTTGATATAAATACCAGACATCGACGAATTGCTACAACTGCTTTCCAGTTGTTGTAAATTGTGCATATTATCACCCTTAATTGCCCCATGCACGGTGTAATATTTTTTTAAATATAAATACAAATTTCTGGACGCTGAAATAACCTCTAGAAAATACTTTAACATCAAATTAATAGAACTATGCAACCGAAGCTACTTAGAAAGTGTGTTTAGTAGATCATATTACCATAGAGCGCAATAGACGTTAGTCTGAGTATCTTCTACGATAAATTCTCCACTAGTAATTACATATCTTTCTGATATAAATACCAGACATCGACGAATTGCTACAACTGCTTCCCAGTAGTTGTAAATTGTACATAGGTTAACACTCTTAATTGCCCCATGCACGGTGTAATAATTTTTTAAATATAAATACAAATTTATGGACGCTAAAGTAACCTCTAGAAAATACTTTAACATCAAATTAATAGAGCTATTTAACAGGAGCTACTTAGAAAGTGTGTTAGTACATCATGTTACCACAGAGCGCAATAGACGTTAGTCTGAGCATCTTGTGCGATGAATTCTCCACTAGTAATTACATATCTTTTTGATATAAATACCAGACATCGACGAATTGCTACAACTGCTTTCCAGTAGTTGTAAATTGTACATATTATCACCCTTAACTGCCCCATGCACGGTGTAATATTTTTTTAAATATAAATACAAATTTCTGGACGCTGAAATAACTTCTAGAAAATACTTTAACCTCAAATTAATAGAACTATGCAACCGAAGCTACTTAGAAAGTGTGTATTACATCATGTTACCACAGATGGCAATAGACGTTAGTCTGAGCATTTTCTGCGATTAATTGTCCACTAGTAATTACATATCTTTCTGATGTAAATACCAGACATCGACGAATTGGCACAACTGCTTTCCAGTAGTTGTAAATTGTGCATATTATCACCCTTAATTGCCCCATGCACGGTGTAATAATTTTTAAAATAATAAATACAAATTTCTGGACGCTGAAATAACCTCTAGAAAATACTTTAACATCAAATTAATAGAACTATGCAACCGAAGCTACTTAGAAAGTGTGTTTAGTAAATCATATTACCATAGAGCGCAATAGACGTTAGTCTGAGTATCTTCTGCGATAAATTCTCCACTAGTAATTACATATCTTTCTGATATAAATACCAGACATCGACGAATTGCTACAACTGCTTCCCAGTAGTTGTAAATTGTACATAGGTTAACACTCTTAATTGCCCCATGCACGGTGTAATAATTTTTTAAATATAAATACAAATTTCTGGACGCTGAAATAACCTCTAGAAAATACTTTAACATCAAATTAATAGAACTATGCAACCGAAGCTACTTAGAAAGTGTGTTTAGTAGATCATATTACCATAGAGCGCAATAGACGTTAGTCTGAGTATCTTCTACGATAAATTCTCCACTAGTAATTACATATCTTTCTGATATAAATACCAGACATCGACGAATTGCTACAACTGCTTTCCAGTAGTTGTAAATTGTGCATAATATCACCCTTAATTGCCCCATGCACGGTGTAATAATTTTTTAAATATAAATACAAATTTCTGGACGCTGAAATAACCTCTAGAAAATACTTTAACATCAAATTAATAGAACTATGCAACCGAAGCTACTTAGAAAGTGTGTTTAGTAGATCATATTACCATAGAGCGCAATAGACGTTAGTCTGAGTATCTTCTGCGATAAATTCTCCACTAGTAATTACATATCTTTCTGGTATAAATACCAGACATCGACGAATTGCTGCAACTGCTTCCCAGTAGTTGTAAATTGTACATAGGTTAACACTCTTAATTGCCCCATGCACGGTGTAATAATTTTTTAAATATAAATACAAATTTCTGGACGCTGAAATAACCTCTAGAAAATACTTTAACATCAAATTAATAGAACTATGCAACCGAAGCTACTTAGAAAGTGTGTTTAGTAGATCATATTACCATAGAGCGCAATAGACGTTAGTCTGAGTATCTTCTACGATAAATTCTCCACTAGTAATTACATATCTTTCTGATATAAATACCAGACATCGACGAATTGCTACAACTGCTTTCCAGTAGTTGTAAATTGTGCATAATATCACCCTTAATTGCCCCATGCACGGTGTAATAATTTTTTAAATATAAATACAAATTTCTGGACGCTGAAATAACCTCTAGAAAATACTTTAACATCAAATTAATAGAACTATGCAACCGAAGCTACTTAGAAAGTGTGTTTAGTAGATCATATTACCATAGAGCGCAATAGACGTTAGTCTGAGTATCTTCTGCGATAAATTCTCCACTAGTAATTACATATCTTTCTGGTATAAATACCAGACATCGACGAATTGCTGCAACTGCTTCCCAGTAGTTGTAAATTGTACATAGGTTAACACTCTTAATTGCCCCATGCACGGTGTAATAATTTTTTAAATATAAATACCAATTTCTGGACGCTGAAATAACCTCTAGAAAATACTTTAACATCAAATTAATAGAACTATGCAACCGAAGCTACTTAGAAAGTGTGTTTAGTAGATCATATTACCATAGAGCGCAATAGACGTTAGTCTGAGTATCTTCTGCGATAAATTCTCCACTAGTAATTACATATCTTTCTGGTATAAATACCAGACATCGACGAATTGCTGCAACTGCTTCCCAGTAGTTGTAAATTGTACATAGGTTAACACTCTTAATTGCCCCATGCACGGTGTAATAATTTTTTAAATATAAATACAAATTTATGGACGCTAAAGTAACCTCTAGAAAATACTTTAACATCAAATTAATAGAGCTATTTAACAGGAGCTACTTAGAAAGTGTGTTAGTACATCATGTTACCACAGAGCGCAATAGACGTTAGTCTGAGCATCTTGTGCGATGAATTCTCCACTAGTAATTACATATCTTTTTGATATAAATACAAGACATCGACGAATTGCTACAACTGCTTTCCAGTTGTTGTAAATTGTGCATATTATCACTCTTAATTGCACCATGCACGGTGTAATATATTTTAAATATAAATACAAATTTCTGGACGCTGAAATAACCTCTAGAAAATACTTTAACATCAAATTAATAGAACTATGCAACCGAAGCTACTTAGAAAGTGTGTTTAGTAGATCATATTACCATAGAGCGCAATAGACGTTAGTCTGAGTATCTTCTACGATAAATTCTCCACTAGTAATTACATATCTTTCTGATATAAATACCAGACATCGACGAATTGCTACAACTGCTTCCCAGTAGTTGTAAATTGTACATAGGTTAACACTCTTAATTGCCCCATTCACGGTGTAATAATCTTTTAAATATAAATACACATTTATGGACCCTCAAATAACCTTTAGAAAATACTTTTACATCAAATGAATAGAGCTATTTAACAGAAGCTAATTAGAAAGTGTGTTTATTACATCATGTTACCACAGATGGCAATAGACGTTAGTCTGAGCATCTTCTGCGATTAATTGTCCACTAGTAATTACATATCTTTCTGATGTAAATACCAGACATCGACGAATTGCTACAACTGCTTTCCAGTAGTTGTAAATTGTGCATATTATCACCCTTAATTGCCCCATGCACGGTGTAATAGTTTTTTAAATATAAATACAAATTTCTGGACGCTGAAATAACCTCTAGAAAATACTTTAACATCAAATTAATAGAACTATGCAACCGAAGCTACTTTGAAAGTATGTTTAGTAGATCATATTACCATAGAGCGCAATAGACGTTAGTCTGAGTATCTTCTGCGATAAATTCTCCACTAGTAATTACATATCTTTCTGATATAAATACCAGACATCGACGAATTGCTACAACTGCTTCCCAGTAGTTGTAAATTGTGCATAGGTTAACACTCTTAATTGCCCCATTCACGGTGTAATAATCTTTTAAATATAAATGCACATTTATGGACGCTCAAATAACCTTTAGAAAATACTTTTACATCAAATTAATAGAGCTATTTAACAGAAGCTACTTAGAAAGTGTGTTTATTACATCATGTTACCACAGATGGCAATAGACGTTAGTCTGAGCATCTTCTGCGATTAATTGTCCACTAGTAATTACATATCTTTCTGATGTAAATACCAGACATCGACGAATTGGCACAACTGCTTCCCAGTAGTTGTAAATTGTGCATATTATCACCCTTAATTGCCCCATGCACGGTGTAATAATTTTTAAAATAATAAATACAAATTTCTGGACGCTGAAATAACCTCTAGAAAATACTTTAACATCAAATTAATAGAACTATGCAACCGATGCTACTTAGAAAGTGTGTTTAGTAGATCATATTACCATAGAGCGCAATAGACGTTAGTCTGAGTATCTTCTACGATAAATTCTCCACTAGTAATTACATATCTTTCTGATATAAATACCAGACATCGACGAATTGCTACAACTGCTTCCCAGTAGTTGTAAATTGTACATAGGTTAACACTCTTAATTGCCCCATGCACGGTGTAATAATTTTTTAAATATAAATACAAATTTATGGACGCTAAAGTAACCTCTAGAAAATACTTTAACATCAAATTAATAGAGCTATTTAACAGGAGCTACTTAGAAAGTGTGTTAGTACATCATGTTACCACAGAGCGCAATAGACGTTAGTCTGAGCATCTTGTGCGATGAATTCTCCACTAGTAATTACATATCTTTTTGATATAAATACCAGACACCGACGAATTGCTACAACTGCTTTCCAGTTGTTGTAAATTGTGCATATTATCACCCTTAATTGCCCCATGCACGGTGTAATAATCTTTTAAATATAAGTGCACATTTATGGACGCTCAAATAACCTTTAGAAAATACTTTTACATCAAATTAATAGAGCTATTTAACAGAAGCTACTTAGAAAGTGTGTTTATTACATCATGTTACCACAGATGGCAATAGACGTTAGTCTGAGCATCTTCTGCGATTAATTGTCCACTAGTAATTACATATCTTTCTGATGTAAATACCAGACATCGACGAATTGCTACAACTGCTTCCCAGTAGTTGTAAATTGTACATAGGTTAACACTCTTAATTGCCCCATTCACGGTGTAATAATCTTTTAAATATAAATGCGCATTTATGGACGCTCAAATAACCTTTAGAAAATACTTTTACATCAAATTAATAGAGCTATTTAACAGAAGCTACTTAGAAAGTGTGTTTATTACATCATGTTACCACAGATGGCAATAGACGTTAGTCTGAGCATCTTCTGCGATTAATTGTCCACTAGTAATTACATATCTTTCTGATGTAAATACCAGACATCGACGAATTGCTACAACTGCTTTCCAGTAGTTGTAAATTGTGCATATTATCACCCTTAATTGCCCCATGCACGGTGTAATAGTTTTTTAAATATAAATACAAATTTCTGGACGCTGAAATAACCTCTAGAAAATACTTTAACATCAAATTAATAGAACGATGCAACCGAAGCTACTTAGAAAGTGTGTTTAGTAGATCATATTACCATAGAGCGCAATAGACGTTAGTCTGAGTATCTTCTGCGATAAATTCTCCACTAGTAATTACATATCTTTCTGATATAAATACCAGACATCGACGAATTGCTACAACTGCTCCCCAGTAGTTGTAAATTGTACATAGGTTAACACTCTTAATTGCCCCATTCACGGTGTAATAATCTTTTAAATATAAATGCACATTTATGGACGCTCAAATAACCTTTAGAAAATACTTTTACATCAAATTAATAGAGCTATTTAACAGAAGCTACTTAGAAAGTGTGTTTATTACATCATGTTACCACAGATGGCAATAGACGTTAGTCTGAGAATCTTCTGCGATTAATTGTCCACTAGTAATTACATATCTTTCTGATGTAAATACCAGACATCGACGAATTGCTACAACTGCTTTCCAGTAGTTGTAAATTGTGCATATGATCACCCTTAATTGCCCCATGCACGGTGTAATAATTTTTTAAATATAAATACAAATTTCTGGACGCTGAAATAACCTCTAGAAAATACTTTAACATCAAATTAATAGAACTATGCAACCGAAGCTACTTAGAAAGTGTGTTTAGTAGATCATATTACCATAGAGCGCAATAGACGTTAGTCTGAGTATCTTCTGCGATAAATTCTCCACTAGTAGTTACATATCTTTCTGATATAAATACCAGACATCGACGAATTGCTACAACTGCTTCCCAGTAGTTGTAAATTGTGCATAGGTTAACACTCTTAATTGCCCCATTCACGGTGTAATAATCTTTTAAATATAAATGCACATTTATGGTCGCTCAAATAACCTTTAGAAAATACTTTTACATCAAATTAATAGAGCTATTTAACAGAAGCTACTTAGAAAGTGTGTTTATTACATCATGTTACCACAGATGGCAATAGACGTTAGTCTGAGCATCTTCTGCGATTAATTGCCCACTAGTAATTACATTACTTTCTGATGTAAATACCAGACATCGACGAATTGGCACAACTGCTTCCCAGTAGTTGTAAATTGTGCATATTATCACCCTTAATTGCCCCATGCACGGTGTAATAATTTTTAAAATAATAAATACAAATTTCTGGACGCTGAAATAACCTCTAGAAAATACTTTAACATCAAATTAATAGAACTATGCAACCGATGCTACTTAGAAAGTGTGTTTAGTAGATCATATTACCATAGAGCGCAATAGACGTTAGTCTGAGTATCTTCTGCGATAAATTCTCCACTAGTAATTACATATCTTTCTGATATAAATACCAGACATCGACGAATTGCTACAACTGCTTCCCAGTAGTTGTAAATTGTGCATAGGTTAACACTCTTAATTGCCCCATTCACGGTGTAATAATCTTTTAAATATAAATGCACATTTATGGACGCTCAAATAACCTTTAGAAAATACTTTTACATCAAATTAATAGAGCTATTTAACAGAAGCTACTTAGAAAGTGTGTTTATTACATCATGTTACCACAGATGGCAATAGACGTTAGTCTGAGCATCTTCTGCGATTAATTGTCCACTAGTAATTACATATCTTTCTGATGTAAATACCAGACATCGACGAATTGGCACAACTGCTTCCCAGTAGTTGTAAATTGTGCATATTATCACCCTTAATTGCCCCATGCACGGTGTAATAATTTTTAAAATAATAAATACAAATTTCTGGACGCTGAAATAACCTCTAGAAAATACTTTAACATCAAATTAATAGAACTATGCAACCGATGCTACTTAGAAAGTGTGTTTAGTAGATCATATTACCATAGAGCGCAATAGACGTTAGTCTGAGTATCTTCTACGATAAATTCTCCACTAGTAATTACATATCTTTCTGATATAAATACCAGACATCGACGAATTGCTACAACTGCTTTCCAGTAGTTGTAAATTGTGCATAATATCACCCTTAATTGCCCCATGCACGGTGTAATAATTTTTTAAATATAAATACAAATTTCTGGACGCTGAAATAACCTCTAGAAAATACTTTAACATCAAATTAATAGAACTATGCAACCGAAGCTACTTAGAAAGTGTGTTTAGTAGATCATATTACCATAGAGCGCAATAGACGTTAGTCTGAGTATCTTCTGCGATAAATTCTCCACTAGTAATTACATATCTTTCTGGTATAAATACCAGACATCGACGAATTGCTGCAACTGCTTCCCAGTAGTTGTAAATTGTACATAGGTTAACACTCTTAATTGCCCCATGCACGGTGTAATAATTTTTTAAATATAAATACAAATTTCTGGACGCTGAAATAACCTCTAGAAAATACTTTAACATCAAATTAATAGAACTATGCAACCGAAGCTACTTAGAAAGTGTGTTTAGTAGATCATATTACCATAGAGCGCAATAGACGTTAGTCTGAGTATCTTCTACGATAAATTCTCCACTAGTAATTACATATCTTTCTGATATAAATACCAGACATCGACGAATTGCTACAACTGCTTTCCAGTAGTTGTAAATTGTGCATAATATCACCCTTAATTGCCCCATGCACGGTGTAATAATTTTTTAAATATAAATACAAATTTCTGGACGCTGAAATAACCTCTAGAAAATACTTTAACATCAAATTAATAGAACTATGCAACCGAAGCTACTTAGAAAGTGTGTTTAGTAGATCATATTACCATAGAGCGCAATAGACGTTAGTCTGAGTATCTTCTGCGATAAATTCTCCACTAGTAATTACATATCTTTCTGGTATAAATACCAGACATCGACGAATTGCTGCAACTGCTTCCCAGTAGTTGTAAATTGTACATAGGTTAACACTCTTAATTGCCCCATGCACGGTGTAATAATTTTTTAAATATAAATACCAATTTCTGGACGCTGAAATAACCTCTAGAAAATACTTTAACATCAAATTAATAGAACTATGCAACCGAAGCTACTTAGAAAGTGTGTTTAGTAGATCATATTACCATAGAGCGCAATAGACGTTAGTCTGAGTATCTTCTGCGATAAATTCTCCACTAGTAATTACATATCTTTCTGGTATAAATACCAGACATCGACGAATTGCTGCAACTGCTTCCCAGTAGTTGTAAATTGTACATAGGTTAACACTCTTAATTGCCCCATGCACGGTGTAATAATTTTTTAAATATAAATACAAATTTATGGACGCTAAAGTAACCTCTAGAAAATACTTTAACATCAAATTAATAGAGCTATTTAACAGGAGCTACTTAGAAAGTGTGTTAGTACATCATGTTACCACAGAGCGCAATAGACGTTAGTCTGAGCATCTTGTGCGATGAATTCTCCACTAGTAATTACATATCTTTTTGATATAAATACAAGACATCGACGAATTGCTACAACTGCTTTCCAGTTGTTGTAAATTGTGCATATTATCACTCTTAATTGCACCATGCACGGTGTAATATATTTTAAATATAAATACAAATTTCTGGACGCTGAAATAACCTCTAGAAAATACTTTAACATCAAATTAATAGAACTATGCAACCGAAGCTACTTAGAAAGTGTGTTTAGTAGATCATATTACCATAGAGCGCAATAGACGTTAGTCTGAGTATCTTCTACGATAAATTCTCCACTAGTAATTACATATCTTTCTGATATAAATACCAGACATCGACGAATTGCTACAACTGCTTCCCAGTAGTTGTAAATTGTACATAGGTTAACACTCTTAATTGCCCCATTCACGGTGTAATAATCTTTTAAATATAAATACACATTTATGGACCCTCAAATAACCTTTAGAAAATACTTTTACATCAAATGAATAGAGCTATTTAACAGAAGCTAATTAGAAAGTGTGTTTATTACATCATGTTACCACAGATGGCAATAGACGTTAGTCTGAGCATCTTCTGCGATTAATTGTCCACTAGTAATTACATATCTTTCTGATGTAAATACCAGACATCGACGAATTGCTACAACTGCTTTCCAGTAGTTGTAAATTGTGCATATTATCACCCTTAATTGCCCCATGCACGGTGTAATAGTTTTTTAAATATAAATACAAATTTCTGGACGCTGAAATAACCTCTAGAAAATACTTTAACATCAAATTAATAGAACTATGCAACCGAAGCTACTTTGAAAGTATGTTTAGTAGATCATATTACCATAGAGCGCAATAGACGTTAGTCTGAGTATCTTCTGCGATAAATTCTCCACTAGTAATTACATATCTTTCTGATATAAATACCAGACATCGACGAATTGCTACAACTGCTTCCCAGTAGTTGTAAATTGTGCATAGGTTAACACTCTTAATTGCCCCATTCACGGTGTAATAATCTTTTAAATATAAATGCACATTTATGGACGCTCAAATAACCTTTAGAAAATACTTTTACATCAAATTAATAGAGCTATTTAACAGAAGCTACTTAGAAAGTGTGTTTATTACATCATGTTACCACAGATGGCAATAGACGTTAGTCTGAGCATCTTCTGCGATTAATTGTCCACTAGTAATTACATATCTTTCTGATGTAAATACCAGACATCGACGAATTGGCACAACTGCTTCCCAGTAGTTGTAAATTGTGCATATTATCACCCTTAATTGCCCCATGCACGGTGTAATAATTTTTAAAATAATAAATACAAATTTCTGGACGCTGAAATAACCTCTAGAAAATACTTTAACATCAAATTAATAGAACTATGCAACCGATGCTACTTAGAAAGTGTGTTTAGTAGATCATATTACCATAGAGCGCAATAGACGTTAGTCTGAGTATCTTCTACGATAAATTCTCCACTAGTAATTACATATCTTTCTGATATAAATACCAGACATCGACGAATTGCTACAACTGCTTCCCAGTAGTTGTAAATTGTACATAGGTTAACACTCTTAATTGCCCCATGCACGGTGTAATAATTTTTTAAATATAAATACAAATTTATGGACGCTAAAGTAACCTCTAGAAAATACTTTAACATCAAATTAATAGAGCTATTTAACAGGAGCTACTTAGAAAGTGTGTTAGTACATCATGTTACCACAGAGCGCAATAGACGTTAGTCTGAGCATCTTGTGCGATGAATTCTCCACTAGTAATTACATATCTTTTTGATATAAATACCAGACACCGACGAATTGCTACAACTGCTTTCCAGTTGTTGTAAATTGTGCATATTATCACCCTTAATTGCCCCATGCACGGTGTAATAATCTTTTAAATATAAGTGCACATTTATGGACGCTCAAATAACCTTTAGAAAATACTTTTACATCAAATTAATAGAGCTATTTAACAGAAGCTACTTAGAAAGTGTGTTTATTACATCATGTTACCACAGATGGCAATAGACGTTAGTCTGAGCATCTTCTGCGATTAATTGTCCACTAGTAATTACATATCTTTCTGATGTAAATACCAGACATCGACGAATTGCTACAACTGCTTCCCAGTAGTTGTAAATTGTACATAGGTTAACACTCTTAATTGCCCCATTCACGGTGTAATAATCTTTTAAATATAAATGCGCATTTATGGACGCTCAAATAACCTTTAGAAAATACTTTTACATCAAATTAATAGAGCTATTTAACAGAAGCTACTTAGAAAGTGTGTTTATTACATCATGTTACCACAGATGGCAATAGACGTTAGTCTGAGCATCTTCTGCGATTAATTGTCCACTAGTAATTACATATCTTTCTGATGTAAATACCAGACATCGACGAATTGCTACAACTGCTTTCCAGTAGTTGTAAATTGTGCATATTATCACCCTTAATTGCCCCATGCACGGTGTAATAGTTTTTTAAATATAAATACAAATTTCTGGACGCTGAAATAACCTCTAGAAAATACTTTAACATCAAATTAATAGAACGATGCAACCGAAGCTACTTAGAAAGTGTGTTTAGTAGATCATATTACCATAGAGCGCAATAGACGTTAGTCTGAGTATCTTCTGCGATAAATTCTCCACTAGTAATTACATATCTTTCTGATATAAATACCAGACATCGACGAATTGCTACAACTGCTCCCCAGTAGTTGTAAATTGTACATAGGTTAACACTCTTAATTGCCCCATTCACGGTGTAATAATCTTTTAAATATAAATGCACATTTATGGACGCTCAAATAACCTTTAGAAAATACTTTTACATCAAATTAATAGAGCTATTTAACAGAAGCTACTTAGAAAGTGTGTTTATTACATCATGTTACCACAGATGGCAATAGACGTTAGTCTGAGAATCTTCTGCGATTAATTGTCCACTAGTAATTACATATCTTTCTGATGTAAATACCAGACATCGACGAATTGCTACAACTGCTTTCCAGTAGTTGTAAATTGTGCATATGATCACCCTTAATTGCCCCATGCACGGTGTAATAATTTTTTAAATATAAATACAAATTTCTGGACGCTGAAATAACCTCTAGAAAATACTTTAACATCAAATTAATAGAACTATGCAACCGAAGCTACTTAGAAAGTGTGTTTAGTAGATCATATTACCATAGAGCGCAATAGACGTTAGTCTGAGTATCTTCTGCGATAAATTCTCCACTAGTAGTTACATATCTTTCTGATATAAATACCAGACATCGACGAATTGCTACAACTGCTTCCCAGTAGTTGTAAATTGTGCATAGGTTAACACTCTTAATTGCCCCATTCACGGTGTAATAATCTTTTAAATATAAATGCACATTTATGGTCGCTCAAATAACCTTTAGAAAATACTTTTACATCAAATTAATAGAGCTATTTAACAGAAGCTACTTAGAAAGTGTGTTTATTACATCATGTTACCACAGATGGCAATAGACGTTAGTCTGAGCATCTTCTGCGATTAATTGCCCACTAGTAATTACATTACTTTCTGATGTAAATACCAGACATCGACGAATTGGCACAACTGCTTCCCAGTAGTTGTAAATTGTGCATATTATCACCCTTAATTGCCCCATGCACGGTGTAATAATTTTTAAAATAATAAATACAAATTTCTGGACGCTGAAATAACCTCTAGAAAATACTTTAACATCAAATTAATAGAACTATGCAACCGATGCTACTTAGAAAGTGTGTTTAGTAGATCATATTACCATAGAGCACAATAGACGTTAGTCTGAGTATCTTCTGCGATAAATTCTCCACTAGTAATTACATATCTTTCTGATATAAATACCAGACATCGACGAATTGCTACAACTGCTTCCCAGTAGTTGTAAATTGTGCATAGGTTAACACTCTTAATTGCCCCATTCACGGTGTAATAATCTTTTAAATATAAATGCACATTTATGGACGCTCAAATAACCTTTAGAAAATACTTTTACATCAAATTAATAGAGCTATTTAACAGAAGCTACTTAGAAAGTGTGTTTATTACATCATGTTACCACAGATGGCAATAGACGTTAGTCTGAGCATCTTCTGCGATTAATTGTCCACTAGTAATTACATATCTTTCTGATGTAAATACCAGACATCGACGAATTGGCACAACTGCTACCCAGTAGTTGTAAATTGTGCATATTATCACCCTTAATTGCCCCATGCACGGTGTAATAATTTTTAAAATAATAAATACAAATTTCTGGACGCTGAAATAACCTCTAGAAAATACTTTAACATCAAATTAATAGAACTATGCAACCGATGCTACTTAGAAAGTGTGTTTAGTAGATCATATTACCATAGAGCGCAATAGACGTTAGTCTGAGTATCTTCTACGATAAATTCTCCACTAGTAATTACATATCTTTCTGATATAAATACCAGACATCGACGAATTGCTACAACTGCTTCCCAGTAGTTGTAAATTGTACATAGGTTAACACTCTTAATTGCCCCATGCACGGTGTAATAATTTTTTAAATATAAATACAAATTTATGGACGCTAAAGTAACCTCTAGAAAATACTTTAACATCAAATTAATAGAGCTATTTAACAGGAGCTACTTAGAAAGTGTGTTAGTACATCATGTTACCACAGAGCGCAATAGACGTTAGTCTGAGCATCTTGTGCGATGAATTCTCCACTAGTAATTACATATCTTTTTGATATAAATACCAGACACCGACGAATTGCTACAACTGCTTTCCAGTTGTTGTAAATTGTGCATATTATCACCCTTAATTGCCCCATGCACGGTGTAATAATCTTTTAAATATAAGTGCACATTTATGGACGCTCAAATAACCTTTAGAAAATACTTTTACATCAAATTAATAGAGCTATTTAACAGAAGCTACTTAGAAAGTGTGTTTATTACATCATGTTACCACAGATGGCAATAGACGTTAGTCTGAGCATCTTCTGCGATTAATTGTCCACTAGTAATTACATATCTTTCTGATGTAAATACCAGACATCGACGAATTGCTACAACTGCTTCCCAGTAGTTGTAAATTGTACATAGGTTAACACTCTTAATTGCCCCATTCACGGTGTAATAATCTTTTAAATATAAATGCGCATTTATGGACGCTCAAATAACCTTTAGAAAATACTTTTACATCAAATTAATAGAGCTATTTAACAGAAGCTACTTAGAAAGTGTGTTTATTACATCATGTTACCACAGATGGCAATAGACGTTAGTCTGAGCATCTTCTGCGATTAATTGTCCACTAGTAATTACATATCTTTCTGATGTAAATACCAGACATCGACGAATTGCTACAACTGCTTTCCAGTAGTTGTAAATTGTGCATATTATCACCCTTAATTGCCCCATGCACGGTGTAATAGTTTTTTAAATATAAATACAAATTTCTGGACGCTGAAATAACCTCTAGAAAATACTATAACATCAAATTAATAGAACGATGCAACCGAAGCTACTTAGAAAGTGTGTTTAGTAGATCATATTACCATAGAGCGCAATAGACGTTAGTCTGAGTATCTTCTGCGATAAATTCTCCACTAGTAATTACATATCTTACTGATATAAATACCAGACATCGACGAATTGCTACAACTGCTCCCCAGTAGTTGTAAATTGTACATAGGTTAACACTCTTAATTGCCCCATTCACGGTGTAATAATCTTTTAAATATAAATGCACATTTATGGACGCTCAAATAACCTTTAGAAAATACTTTTACATCAAATTAATAGAGCTATTTAACAGAAGCTACTTAGAAAGTGTGTTTATTACATCATGTTACCACAGATGGCAATAGACGTTAGTCTGAGAATCTTCTGCGATTAATTGTCCACTAGTAATTACATATCTTTCTGATGTAAATACCAGACATCGACGAATTGCTACAACTGCTTTCCAGTAGTTGTAAATTGTGCATATGATCACCCTTAATTGCCCCATGCACGGTGTAATAATTTTTTAAATATAAATACAAATTTCTGGACGCTGAAATAACCTCTAGAAAATACTTTAACATCAAATTAATAGAACTATGCAACCGAACCTACTTAGAAAGTGTGTTTAGTAGATCATATTACCATAGAGCGCAATAGACGTTAGTCTGAGTATCTTCTGCGATAAATTCTCCACTAGTAGTTACATATCTTTCTGATATAAATACCAGACATCGACGAATTGCTACAACTGCTTCCCAGTAGTTGTAAATTGTGCATAGGTTAACACTCTTAATTGCCCCATTCACGGTGTAATAATCTTTTAAATATAAATGCACATTTATGGACGCTCAAATAACCTTTAGAAAATACTTTTACATCAAATTAATAGAGCTATTTAACAGAAGCTACTTAGAAAGTGTGTTTATTACATCATGTTACCACAGATGGCAATAGACGTTAGTCTGAGCATCTTCTGCGATTAATTGCCCACTAGTAATTACATATCTTTCTGATGTAAATACCAGACATCGACGAATTGGCACAACTGCTTCCCAGTAGTTGTAAATTGTGCATATTATCACCCTTAATTGCCCCATGCACGGTGTAATAATTTTTAAAATAATAAATACAAATTTCTGGACGCTGAAATAACCTCTAGAAAATACTTTAACATCAAATTAATAGAACTATGCAACCGAAGCTACTTAGAAAGTGTGTTTAGTAAATCATATTACCATAGAGCGCAATAGACGTTAGTCTGAGTATCTTCTGCGATAAATTCTCCACTAGTAATTACATATCTTTCTGGTATAAATACCAGACATCGACGAATTGCTACAACTGCTTCCCAGTAGTTGTAAATTGTACATAAGTTAACACTCTTAATTGCCCCATTCACGGTGTAATAATCTTTTAAATATAAATACACATTTATGGACACTCAAATAACCTTTAGAAAATACTTTTACATCAAATTAATAGAGCTATTTAACAGAAGCTACTTAGAAAGTGTGTTTATTACATCATGTTACCACAGATGGCAATAGACGTTAGTCTGAGCCTCTTCTGCGATTAATTGTCCACTAGTAATTACATATCTTTCTGATGTAAATACCAGACATCGACGAATTGCTACAACTGCTTTCCAGTAGTTGTAAATTGTGCATATTATCACCCTTAATTGCCCCATGCACGGTGTAATAATTTTTTAAATATAAATACAAATTTCTGGACGCTGAAATAACCTCTAGAAAATACTTTAACATCAAATTAATAGAACTATGCAACCGAAGCTACTTTGAAAGTGTGTTTAGTAGATCATATTACCATAGAGCGCAATAGACGTTAGTCTGAGTATCTTCTGCGATAAATTCTCCACTAGTAATTACATATCTTTCTGATATAAATACCAGACATCGACGAATTGCTACAACTGCTTCCCAGTAGTTGTAAATTGTACATAGGTTAACACCCTTAATTGCCCCATTCACGGTGTAATAATCTTTTAAATATAAATGCACATTTATGGACGCTCAAATAACCTTTAGAAAATACTTTTACATCAAATTAATAGAGCTATTTAACAGAAGCTACTTAGAAAGTGTGTTTATTACATCATGTTACCACAGATGGCGATAGACGTTAGTCTGAGCCTCTTCTGCGATTAATTGTCCACTAGTAATTACATATCTTTCTGATGTAAATACCAGACATCGACGAATTGCTACAACTGCTTCCCAGTAGTTGTAAATTGTACATAGGTTAACACTCTTAATTGCCCCATGCACGGTGTAATAATTTTTTAAATATAAATACAAATTTCTGGACGCTGAAATAACCTCTAGAAAATACTTTAACATCAAATTAATAGAACTATGCAACCGAAGCTACTTAGAAAGTGTGTTTAGTAGATCATATTACCATAGAGCGCAATAGACGTTAGTCTGAGTATCTTCTGCGATAAATTCTCCACTAGTAATTACATATCTTTCTGATATAAATACCAGACATCGACGAATTGCTACAACTGCTTCCCAGTAGTTGTAAATTGTACATAGGTTAACACTCTTAATTGCCCCATTCACGGTGTAATAATCTTTTAAATATAAATACACATTTATGGACACTCAAATAACCTTTAGAAAATACTTTTACATCAAATTAATAGAGCTATTTAACAGAAGCTACTTAGAAAGTGTGTTTATTACATCATGTTACCACAGATGGCAATAGACGTTAGTCTGAGCCTCTTCTGCGATTAATTGTCCACTAGTAATTACATATCTTTCTGATGTAAATACCAGACATCGACGAATTGCTACAACTGCTTTCCAGTAGTTGTAAATTGTGCATATTATCACCCTTAATTGCCCCATGCACGGTGTAATAATTTTTTAAATATAAATACAAATTTCTGGACGCTGAAATAACCTCTAGAAAATACTTTAACATCAAATTAATAGAACTATGCAACCGAAGCTACTTTGAAAGTGTGTTTAGTAGATCATATTACCATAGAGCGCAATAGACGTTAGTCTGAGTATCTTCTGCGATAAATTCTCCACTAGTAATTACATATCTTTCTGATATAAATACCAGACATCGACGAATTGCTACAACTGCTTCCCAGTAGTTGTAAATTGTACATAGGTTAACACCCTTAATTGCCCCATTCACGGTGTAATAATCTTTTAAATATAAATGCACATTTATGGACGCTCAAATAACCTTTAGAAAATACTTTTACATCAAATTAATAGAGCTATTTAACAGAAGCTACTTAGAAAGTGTGTTTATTACATCATGTTACCACAGATGGCGATAGACGTTAGTCTGAGCCTCTTCTGCGATTAATTGTCCACTAGTAATTACATATCTTTCTGATGTAAATACCAGACATCGACCAATTGGCACAACTGCTTCCCAGTAGTTGTAAATTGTGCATATTATCACCCTTAATTGCCCCATGCACGGTGTAATAATTTTTAAAATAATAAATACAAATTTCTGGACGCTGAAATAACCTCTAGAAAATACTTTAACATCAAATTAATAGAACTATGCAACCGAAGCTACTTAGAAAGTGTGTTTAGTAGATCATATTACCATAGAGCGCAATAGACGTTAGTCTGAGTATCTTCTACGATAAATTCTCCACTAGTAATTACATATCTTTCTGATATAAATACCAGACATCGACGAATTGCTACAACTGCTTCCCAGTAGTTGTAAATTGTACATAGGTTAACACTCTTAATTGCCCCATGCACGGTGTAATAATTTTTTAAATATAAATACAAATTTATGGACGCTAAAGTAACCTCTAGAAAATACTTTAACATCAAATTAATAGAGCTATTTAACAGGAGCTACTTAGAAAGTGTGTTAGTACATCATGTTACCACAGAGCGCAATAGACGTTAGTCTGAGCATCTTGTGCGATGAATTCCCCACTAGTAATTACATATCTTTTTGATATAAATAAAAGACATCGACGAATTGCTACAACTGCTTTCCAGTTATTGTAAATTGTGCATATTATCACCCTTAATTGCCCCATGCACGGTGTAATAATTTTTTAAATATAAATACAAATTTCTGGACGCTGAAATAACCTCTAGAAAATACTTTAACATCAAATTAATAGAACTATGCAACCGAAGCTACTTAGAAAGTGTGTTTAGTAGATCATATTACCATAGAGCGCAATAGACGTTAGTCTGAGTATCTTCTACGATAAATTCTCCACTAGTAATTACATATCTCTCTGATATAAATACCAGACATCGACGAATTGCTACAACTGCTTCCCAGTAGTTGTAAATTGTACATAGGTTAACACTCTTAATTGCCCCATTCACGGTGTAATAATCTTTTAAATATAAATGCACATTTATGGACGCTCAAATAACCTTTAGAAAATACTTTTACATCAAATTAATAGAGCTATTTAACAGAAGCTACTTAGAAAGTGTGTTTATTACATCATGTTACCACAGATGGCAATAGACGTTAGTCTGAGCATCTTCTGCGATTAATTGTCCACTAGTAATTACATATCTTTCTGATGTAAATACCAGACATCGACGAATTGCTACAACTGCTTTCCAGTAGTTGTAAATTGTGCATATTATCACCCTTAATTGCCCCATGCACGGTGTAATAATTTTTTAAATATAAATACAAATTTCTGGACGCTGAAATAACCTCTAGAAAATACTTTAACATCAAATTAATAGAACTATGCAACCGAAGCTACTTAGAAAGTGTGTTTAGTAGATCATATTACCATAGAGCGCAATAGACGTTAGTCTGAGTATCTTCTGCGATAAATTCTCCACTAGTAGTTACATATCTTTCTGATATAAATACCAGACATCGACGAATTGCTACAACTGCTTCCCAGTAGTTGTAAATTGTGCATAGGTTAACACTCTTAATTGCCCCAATCACGGTGTAATAATCTTTTAAATATAAATGCACATTTATGGACGCTCAAATAACCTTTAGAAAATACTTTTACATCAAATTAATAGAGCTATTTAACAGAAGCTACTTAGAAAGTGTGTTTATTACATCATGTTACCACAGATGGCAATAGACGTTAGTCTGAGCATCTTCTGCGATTAATTGTCCACTAGTAATTACATATCTTTCTGATGTAAATACCAGACATCGACGAATTGGCACAACTGCTTCCCAGTAGTTGTAAATTGTGCATATTATCACCCTTAATTGCCCCATGCACGGTGTAATAATTTTTAAAATAATAAATACAAATTTCTGGACGCTGAAATAACCTCTAGAAAATACTTTAACATCAAATTAATAGAACTATGCAACCGAAGCTACTTAGAAAGTGTGTTTAGTAGATCATATTACCATAGAGCCCAATAGACGTTAGTCTGAGTATCTTCTGCGATAAATTCTCCACTAGTAATTACATATCTTTCTGGTATAAATACCAGACATCGACGAATTGGCACAACTGCTTCCCAGTAGTTGTAAATTGTGCTTATTATCACCCTTAATTGCCCCATGCACGGTGTAATAATTTTTAAAATAATAAATAAAAATTTCTGGACGCTGAAATAACCTCTAGAAAATACTTTAACATCAAATTAATAGAACTATGCAACCGAAGCTACTTAGAAAGTGTGTTTAGTAGATCATATTACCATAGAGCGCAATAGACGTTAGTCTGAGTATCTTCTACGATAAATTCTCCACTAGTAATTACATATCTTTCTGATATAAATACCAGACATCGACGAATTGCTACAACTGCTTCCCAGTAGTTGTAAATTGTACATAGGTTAACACTCTTAATTGCCCCATGCACGGTGTAATAATTTTTTTAAAATAAATACAAATTTATGGACGCTAAAGTAACCTTTAGAAAATACTTTAACATCAAATTAATAGAGCTATTTAACAGGAGCTACTTAGAAAGTGTGTTAGTACATCATGTTACCACAGAGCGCAATAGACGTTAGTCTGAGCATCTTGTGCGATGAATTCTCCACTAGTAATTACATATCTTTTTGATATAAATACCAGACATCGACGAATTGCTACAACTGCTTTCCAGTAGTTGTAAATTGTGCATATTATCACCCTTAATTGCCCCATGCACGGTGTAATAATTTTTTAAATATAAATACAAATTTCTGGACGCTGAAATAACCTCTAGAAAATACTTTAACATCAAATTAATAGAACTATGCAACCGAAGCTACTTAGAAAGTGTGTTTAGTAGATCATATTACCATAGAGCGCAATAGACGTTAGTCTGAGTATCTTCTACGATAAATTCTCCACTAGTAATTACATATCTTTCTGATATAAATACCAGACATCGACGAATTGCTACAACTGCTTCCCAGTAGTTGTAAATTGTACATAGGTTAACACTCTTAATTGCCCCATGCACGGTGTAATAATTTTTTAAATATAAATACAAATTTATGGACGCTAAAGTAACCTCTAGAAAATACTTTAACATCAAATTAATAGAGCTATTTAACAGGAGCTACTTAGAAAGTGTGTTAGTACATCATGTTACCACAGAGCGCAATAGACGTTAGTCTGAGCATCTTGTGCGATGAATTCTCCACTAGTAATTACATATCTTTTTGATATAAATACCAGACATCGACGAATTGCTACAACTGCTTTCCAGTAGTTGTAAATTGTGCATATTATCACCCTTAATTGCCCCATGCACGGTGTAATAATTTTTTTAAATATAAATACAAATTTCTGGACGCTGAAATAACCTCTAGAAAATACTTTAACATCAAATTAATAGAACTATGCAACCGAAGCTACTTAGAAAGTGTGTTTAGTAGATCATATTACCATAGAGCGCAATAGACGTTAGTCTGAGTATCTTCTACGATAAATTCTCCACTAGTAATTACATATCTTTTTGATATAAATACCAGACATCGACGAATTGCTACAACTGCTTTCCAGTAGTTGTAAATTGTACATATTATCACCCTTAACTGCCCCATGCACGGTGTAATAATTTTTTAAATATAAATTCAAATTTCTGGACGCTGAAATAACTTCTAGAAAATACTTTAACCTCAAATTAATAGAACTATGCAACCGAAGCTACTTAGAAAGTGTGTATTACACCATGTTACCACAGATGGCAATAGACGTTAGTCTGAGCATCTTCTGCGATTAATTGTCCACTAGTAATTACATATCTTTCTGATGTAAATACCAGACATCGACGAATTGGCACAACTGCTTTCCAGTAGTTGTAAATTGTGCATATTATCACCATTAATTGCCCCATGCACGGTGTAATAATTTTTAAAATAATAAATACAAATTTCTGGACGCTGAAATAACCTCTAGAAAATACTTTAACATCAAATTAATAGAACTATGCAACCGAAGCTACTTAGAAAGTGTGTTTAGTAAATCATATTACCATAGAGCGCAATAGACGTTAGTCTGAGTATCTTCTGCGATACATTCTCCACTAGTAATTACATATCTTTCTGATATAAATACCAGACATCGACGAATTGCTACAACTGCTTCCCAGTAGTTGTAAATTGTACATAGGTTAACACTCTTAATTGCCCCATGCACGGTGTAATAATTTTTTAAATATAAATACAAATTTCTGGACGCTGAAATAACCTCTAGAAAATACTTTAACATCAAATTAATAGAACTATGCAACCGAAGCTACTTAGAAAGTGTGTTTAGTAGATCATATTACCATAGAGCGCAATAGACGTTAGTCTGAGTATCTTCTACGATAAATTCTCCACTAGTAATTACATATCTTTCTGATATAAATACCAGACATCGACGAATTGCTACAACTGCTTCCCAGTAGTTGTAAATTGTACATAGGTTAACACTCTTAATTGCCCCATGCACGGTGTAATAATTTTTTAAATATAAATACAAATTTATGGACGCTAAAGTAACCTCTAGAAAATACTTTAACATCAAATTAATAGAGCTATTTAACAGGAGCTACTTAGAAAGTGTGTTAGTACATCATGTTACCACAGAGCGCAATAGACGTTAGTCTGAGCATCTTGTGCGATGAATTCTCCACTAGTAATTACATATCTTTTTGATATAAATACCAGACATCGACGAATTGCTACAACTGCTTTCCAGTAGTTGTAAATTGTGCATAATATCACCCTTAATTGCCCCATGCACGGTGTAATAATTTTTTAATTATAAATACAAATTTCTGGGCGCTGAAATAACCTCTAGAAAATACTTTAACATCAAATTAATAGAACTATGCAACCGAAGCTACTTAGAAAGTGTGTTTAGTAGATCATATTACCATAGAGCGCAATAGACGTTAGTCTGAGTATCTTCTGCGATAAATTCTCCACTAGTAATTACATATCTTTCTGGTATAAATACTAGACATCGACGAATTGCTGCAACTGCTTCCCAGTAGTTGTAAATTGTACATAGGTTAACACTCTTAATTGCCCCATGCACGGTGTAATAATTTTTTAAATATAAATACAAATTTCTGGACGCTGAAATAACCTCTAGAAAATACTTTAACATCAAATTAATAGAACTATGCAACCGAAGCTACTTAGAAAGTGTGTCTAGTAGATCATATTACCATAGAGCGCAATAGACGTTAGTCTGAGTATCTTCTACGATAAATTCTCCACTAGTAATTACATATCTCTCTGATATAAATACCAGACATCGACGAATTGCTACAACTGCTTCCCAGTAGTTGTAAATTGTACATAGGTTAACACTCTTAATTGCCCCATGCACGGTGTAATAATTTTTTAAATATAAATACAAATTTATGGACGCTAAAGTAACCTCTAGAAAATACTTTAACATCAAATTAATAGAGCTATTTAACAGGAGCTACTTAGAAAGTGTGTTAGTACATCATGTTACCACAGAGCGCAATAGACGTTAGTCTGAGCATCTTGTGCGATGAATTCTCCACTAGTAATTACATATCTTTTTGATATAAATACCAGACATCGACGAATTGCTACAACTGCTTTCCAGTTGTTGTAAATTGTGCATATTATCACCCTTAATTGCCCCATGCACGGTGTAATAATTTTTTAAATATAAATACAAATTTCTGGACGCTGAAATAACCTCTAGAAAATACTTTAACATCAAATTAATAGAACTATGCAACCGAAGCTACTTAGAAAGTGTGTTTAGTAGATCATATTACCATAGAGCGCAATAGACGTTAGTCTGAGTATCTTCTACGATAAATTCTCCACTAGTAATTACATATCTTTCTGATATAAATACCAGACATCGACGAATTGCTACAACTGCTTCCCAGTAGTTGTAAATTGTACATAGGTTAACACTCTTAATTGCCCCATTCACGGTGTAATAATCTTTTAAATATAAATGCACATTTATGGACACTCAAATAACCTTTAGAAAATACTTTTACATCAAATTAATAGAGCTATTTAACAGAAGCTACTTAGAAAGTGTGTTTATTACATCATGTTACTACAGATGGCAATAGACGTTAGTCTGAGCATCTTCTGCGATTAATTGTCCACTAGTAATTACATATCTTTCTGATGTAAATACCAGACATCGACGAATTGCTACAACTGCTTTCCAGTAGTTGTAAATTGTGCATATTATCACCCTTAATTGCCCCATGCACGGTGTAATAATTTTTTAAATATAAATACAAATTTCTGGACGCTGAAGTAACCTCTAGAAAATACTTTAACATCAAATTAATAGAACTATGCAACCGAAGCTACTTTGAAAGTGTGTTTAGTAGATCATATTACCATAGAGCGCAATAGACGTTAGTCTGAGTATCTTCTGCGATAAATTCTCCACTAGTAATTACATATCTTTCTGATATAAATACCAGACATCGCGACGAATTGCTACAACTGCTTTCCAGTAGTTGTAAATTGTGCATATTATCACCCTTAATTGCCCCATGCACGGTGTAATAATTTTTTAAATATAAATACAAATTTCTGGACGCTGAAATAACCTCTAGAAAATACTTTAACATCAAATTAATAGAACTATGCAACCGAAGCTACTTTGAAAGTGTGTTTAGTAGATCATATTACCACAGATGGCAATAGACGTTAGTCTGAGCATCTTCCGCGATTAATTGTCCACTAGTAATTACATATCTTTCTGATGTAAATACCAGACATCGACGAATTGGCACAATTGCTTCCCAGTAGTGGTAAATTGTGCATATTATCACCCTTAATTGCCCCATGCACGGTGTAATAATTTTTAAAATAATAAATAAAAATTTCTGGACGCTGAAATAACCTCTAGAAAATACTTTAACATCAAATTAATAGAACTATGCAACCGAAGCTACTTAGAAAGTGTGTTTAGTAGATCATATTACCATAGAGCGCAATAGACGTTAGTCTGAGTATCTTCTACGATAAATTCTCCACTAGTAATTACATATCTTTCTGATATAAATACCAGACATCGACGAATTGCTACAACTGCTTCCCAGTAGCTGTAAATTGTACATAGGTTAACACTCTTAATTGCCCCATGCACGGTGTAATAATTTTTTAAATATAAATACAAATTTATGGACGCTAAAGTAACCTCTAGAAAATACTTTAACATCAAATTAATAGAGCTATTTAACAGGAGCTACTTAGAAAGTGTGTTAGTACAACATGTTACCACAGAGCGCAATAGACGTTAGTCTGAGCATCTTGTGCGATGAATTCTCCACTAGTAATTACATATCTTTTTGATATAAATACCAGACATCGACGAATTGCTACAACTGCTTTCCAGTTGTTGTAAATTGTGCATATTATCACCCTTAATTGCCCCATGCACGGTGTAATAATTTTTTAAATATAAATACAAATTTCTGGACGCTGAAATAACCTCTAGAAAATACTTTAACATCAAATTAATAGAACTATGCAACCGAAGCTACTTAGAAAGTGTGTTTAGTAGATCATATTACCATAGAGCGCAATAGACGTTAGTCTGAGTATCTTCTACGATAAATTCTCCACTAGTAATTACATATCTCTCTGATATAAATACCAGACATCGACGAATTGCTACAACTGCTTCCCAGTAGTTGTAAATTGTACATAGGTTAACACTCTTAATTGCCCCATTCACGGTGTAATAATCTTTTAAATATAAATGCACATTTATGGACGCTCAAATAACCTTTAGAAAATACTTTTACATCAAATTAATAGAGCTATTTAACAGAAGCTACTTAGAAAGTGTGTTTATTACATCATGTTACCACAGATGGCAATAGACGTTAGTCTGAGCATCTTCTGCGATTAATTGTCCACTAGTAATTACATATCTTTCTGATGTAAATACCAGACATCGACGAATTGCTACAACTGCTTTCCAGTAGTTGTAAATTGTGCATATTATCACCCTTAATTGCCCCATGCACGGTGTAATAATTTTTTAAATATAAATACAAATATCTGGACGCTGAAATAACCTCTAGAAAATACTTTAACATCAAATTAATAGAACGATGCAACCGAAGCTACTTAGAAAGTGTATTTAGTAGATCATATTACCATAGAGCGCAATAGACGTTAGTCTGAGTATCTTCTACGATAAATTCTCCACTAGTAATTACATATCTTTCTGATATAAATACCAGACATCGACGAATTGCTACAACTGCTTCCCAGTAGTTGTAAATTGTACATAGGTTAACACTCTTAATTGCCCCATTCACGGTGTAATAATCTTTTAAATATAACTGCACATTTATGGACGCTCAAATAACCTTTAGAAAATACTTTTACATCAAATTAATAGAGCTATTTAACAGAAGCTACTTAGAAAGTGTGTTTATTACATCATGTTACCACAGATGGCAATAGACGTTAGTCTGAGCATCTTCTGCGATTAATTGTCCACTAGTAATTACATGTCTTTCTGATGTAAATACCAGACATCGACGAATTGCTACAACTGCTTTCCAGTAGTTGTAAATTGTGCATATTATCACCCTTAATTGCCCCATGCACGGTGTAATAATCTTTTAAATATAAATACAAATTTCTGGACGCTGAAATAACCTCTAGAAAATACTTTAACATCAAATTAATAGAACTATGCAACCGAAGCTACTTAGAAAGTGTGTTTAGTAGATCATATTACCATAGAGCGCAATAGACGTTAGTCTGAGTATCTTCTGCGATAAATTCTCCACTAGTAATTACATATCTTTCTGATATAAATACCAGACATCGACGAATTGCTACAACTGCTTCCCAGTAGTTGTAAATTGTGCATAGGTTAACACTCTTAATTGCCCCATTCACGGTGTAATAATCTTTTAAATATAAATGCACATTTATCGACGCTCAAATAACCTTTAGAAAATACTTTTACATCAAATTAATAGAGCTATTTAACAGAAGCTACTTAGAAAGTGTGTTTATTACATCATGTTACCACAGATGGCAATAGACGTTAGTCTGAGCATCTTCTGCGATTAATTGTCCACTAGTAATTACATATCTTTCTGATGTAAATACCAGACATCGACGAATTGGCACAACTGCTTCCCAGTAGTTGTAAATTGTGCATATTATCACCCTTAATTGCCCCATGCACGGTGTAATAATTTTTAAAATAATAAATACAAATTTCTGGACGCTGAAATAACCTCTAGAAAATACTTTAACATCAAATTAATAGAACTATGCAACCGAAGCTACTTAGAAAGTGTGTTTAGTAGATCATATTACCATAGAGCGCAATAGACGTTAGTCTGAGTATCTTCTACGATAAATTCTCCACTAGTAATTACATATCTTTCTGATATAAATACCAGACATCGACGAATTGCTACAACTGCTTCCCAGTAGTTGTAAATTGTACATAGCTTAACACTCTTAATTGCCCCATGCACGGTGTAATAATTTTTTAAATATAAATACAAATTTATGGACGCTAAAGTAACCTCTAGAAAATACTTTAACATCAAATTAATAGAGCTATTTAACAGGAGCTACTTAGAAAGTGTGTTAGTACATCATGTTACCACAGAGCGCAATAGACGTTAGTCTGAGCATCTTGTGCGATGAATTCTCCACTAGTAATTACATATCTTTTTGATATAAATACCAGAAATCGACGAATTGCTACAACTGCTTTCCAGTTGTTGTAAATTGTGCATATTATCACCCTTAATTGCCCCATGCACGGTGTAATAATTTTTTAAATATAAATACAAATTTCTGGACGCTGAATTAACCTCTAGAAAATACTTTAACATCAAATTAATAGAACTATGCAACCGAAGCTACTTAGAAACTGTGTTTAGTAGATCATATTACCATAGAGCGCAATAGACGTTAGTCTGAGTATCTTCTACGATAAATTCTCCACTAGTAATTATATATCTTTCTGATATAAATACCAGACATCGACGAATTGCTATAACGGCTTCCCAGTAGTTGTAAATTGTACATAGGTTAACACTCTTAATTGCCCCATTCACGGTGTAATAATCTTTTAAATATAAATGCACATTTATGGACGCTCAAATAACCTTTAGAAAATACTTTTACATCAAATTAATAGAGCTATTTAACAGAAGCTACTTAGAAAGTGTGTTTATTACATCATGTTACCACAGATGGCAATAGACGTTAGTCTGAGCATCTTCTGCGATTAATTGTCCGCTAGTAATTACATATCTTTCTGATGTAAATACCAGACATCGACGAATTGCTACAACTGCTTCCCAGTAGTTGTAAATTGTACATAGGTTAACACCCTTAATTGCCCCATTCACGGTGTAATAATCTTTTAAATATAAATGCACATTTATGGACGCTCAAATAACCTTTAGAAAATACTTTTACATCAAATTAATAGAGCTATTTAACAGAAGCTACTTAGAAAGTGTGTTTATTACATCATGTTACCACAGATGGCAATAGACGTTAGTCTGAGCATCTTCTGCGATTATGTGTCCACTAGTAATTACATATCTTTCTGATGTAAATACCAGACATCGACGAATTGCTACAACTGCTTTCCAGTAGTTGTAAATTGTGCATATTATCACCCTTAATTGCCCCATGCACGGTGTAATAATTTTTTAAATATAAATACAAATTTCTGGACGCTGAAATAACCTCTAGAAAATACTTTAACATCAAATTAATAGAACTATGCAACCAAAGCTACTTAGAAAGTGTGTTTAGTAGATCATATTACCATAGAGCGCAATAGACGTTAGTCTGAGTATCTTCTGCGATAAATTCTCCACTAGTAATTACATATCTTTCTGATATAAATACCAGACATCGACGAATTGCTACAACTGCTTCCCAGTAGTTGTAAATTGTGCATAGGTTAACACTCTTAATTGTCCCATTCACGGTGTAATAATCTTTTAAATATAAATGCACATTTATGGACGCTCAAATAACCTTTAGAAAATACTTTTACATCAAATTAATAGAGCTATTTAACAGAAGCTACTTAGAAAGTGTGTTTATTACATCATGTTACCACAGATGGCAATAGACGTTAGTCTGAGCATCTTCTGCGATTAATTGTCCACTAGTAATTACATATCTTTCTGATGTAAATACCAGACATCGACGAATTGGCACAACTGCTTCCCAGTAGTTGTAAATTGTGCATATTATCACCCTTAATTGCCCCATGCACGGTGTAATAATTTTTAAAATAATAAATACAAATTTCTGGACGCTGAAATAACCTCTAGAAAATACTTTAACATCAAATTAATAGAACTATGCAACCGAAGCTACTTAGAAAGTGTGTTTAGTAAATCATATTACCATAGAGCCCAATAGACGTTAGTCTGAGTATCTTCTGCGATAAATTCTCCACTAGTAATTACATATCTTTCTGGTATAAATACCAGACATCGACGAATTGCTACAACTGCTTCCCAGTAGTTGTAAATTGTGCATAGGTTAACACTCTTAATTGCCCCATTCACGGTGTAATAATCTTTTAAATATAAATGCACATTTATGGACGCTCAAATAACCTTTAGAAAATACTTTAACATCAAATTAATAGAGCTATTTAACAGGAGCTACTTAGAAAGTGTGTTAGTACATCATGTTACCACAGAGCGCAATAGACGTTAGTCTGAGCATCTTGTGCGATGAATTCTCCACTAGTAATTACATATCTTTTTGATATAAATACCAGACATCGACGAATTGCTACAACTGCTTTCCAGTAGTTGTAAATTGTGCATATTATCACCCTTAATTGCCCCATGCACGGTGTAATAATTTTTTAAATATAAATACAAATTTCTGGACGCTGAAATAACCTCTAGAAAATACTTTAACATCAAATTAATAGAACTATGCAACCGAAGCTACTTAGAAAGTGTGTTTAGTAGATCATATTACCATAGAGCGCAATAGACGTTAGTCTGAGTATCTTCTGCGATAAATTCTCCACTAGTAATTACATATCTTTCTGATATAAATACCAGACATCGACGAATTGCTACAACTGCTTCCCAGTAGTTGTAAATTGTGCATAGGTTAACACTCTTAATTGCCCCATTCACGGTGTAATAATCTTTTAAATATAAATGCACATTTATGGACGCTCAAATAACCTTTAGAAAATACTTTAACATCAAATTAAGAGAGCTATTTAACAGGAGCTACTTAGAAAGTGTGTTAGTACATCATGTTACCACAGAGCGCAATAGACGTTAGTCTGAGCATCTTGTGCGATGAATTCTCCACTAGTAATTACATATCTTTTTGATATAAATACCAGACATCGACGAATTGCTACAACTGCTTTCCAGTTGTTGTAAATTGTGCATATTATCACCCTTAATTGCCCCATGCACGGTGTAATAATTTTTTAAATATAAATACAAATTTCTGGACGCTGAAATAACCTCTAGAAAATACTTTAACATCAAATTAATAGAACTATGCAACCGAAGCTACTTAGAAAGTGTGTTTAGTAGATCATATTACCATAGAGCGCAATAGACGTTAGTCTGAGTATCTTCTGCGATAAATTCTCCACTAGTAATTACATATCTTTCTGATATAAATACCAGACATCGACGAATTGCTACAACTGCTTCCCAGTAGTTGTAAATTGTGCATAGGTTAACACTCTTAATTGCCCCATTCACGGTGTAATAATCTTTTAAATATAAATGCACATTTATGGACGCTCAAATAACCTTTAGAAAATACTTTAACATCAAATTAATAGAGCTATTTAACAGGAGCTACTTAGAAAGTGTGTTAGTACATCATGTTATCACAGAGCGCAATAGACGTTAGTCTGAGCATCTTGTGCGATGAATTCTCCACTAGTAATTACATATCTTTTTGATATACCTAAATACCAGACATCGACGAATTGCTACAACTGCTTTCCAGTAGTTGTAAATTGTGCATATTATCACCCTTAATTGCCCCATGCACGGTGTAATAATTTTTTAAATATAAATACAAATTTCTGGACGCTGAAATAACCTCTAGAAAATACTTTAACATCAAATTAATAGAACTATGCAACCGAAGCTACTTAGAAAGTGTGTTTAGTAGATCATATTACCATAGAGCGCAATAGACGTTAGTCTGAGTATCTTCTGCGATAAATTCTCCACTAGTAATTACATATCTTTCTGATATAAATACCAGACATCGACGAATTGCTACAACTGCTTCCCAGTAGTTGAAAATTGTACATAGGTTAATACTCTTAATTGCCCCATTCACGGTGTAATAATCTTTTAAATATAAATACAAATGTATGGACGCTAAAATAACCTCTAGAAAATACTTTAACATAAAATTAATAGAGCTATTTAACACAAGCTACTTAGAAAGTGTGTTTAGTAGATCATATTACCACAGAGCGCAATAGAAGTTAGTCTGAGTATCATCTGCGATCAATTCTCCACTTCTTTAGCAGCCCCTTTTCATCCACTCCTGGACATAGGCCTCCTTTTTTTCCTTCCAGTGTACTTTGTTCTGTGCCACTTGGTGCTAATTTCTCCCAATTTTCAATTTGATGTCGTCTATCCAACGAGTCTGTGGTCTTCCCACGCTCCTCTTATGTAATCTTGGCCTCCATTGCATGACCCGTTTAGTCCATCTTGTGTCATCCTGTCTGGCTACATGGCCCGCCCAACTCCACTTAGATTGAGCAATTTTTTCTACGACTTCCTTTACTTTTGTTCCGTTTCTTATTTCCTCATTTCGGATACGGTCTCTAAGGTTTATACCCAACATTAATCTTTCTATCGCTCTTTGCGTTGTCCTTGATCTATTTGCTGACTTAACGGTAAGTGTTGTTGTTTCCATTCCGTAAACCATTACTGGAAGTATACATGTATTGAAGATTTTTGTTTTAAGGTTTATAGGAACACTGGCGTTCTTTAAAATGTATCCGAGCTTTCCCACTGCTGCCCAAGTCATGCGTACTCTACGAGGTATTTCGGCACTTTGATTTTCCTTGCCATATTTCAGCTTGTGACCCAGGTACACATATTCGTCGACGTTCTCTATCTCGGTTCCTGCTATGTTTAGTGTGACTTGTTCTGGGGTCATAATCTTGGTCTTTCCCAGGTTCATCGTCAATCCAACCTCTTCTGACCTTGTTTTTAACTGTAGGAGCATTTCCTCTAGCTCCTCTAGGTTGTTACTAATTACAATTACATCATCCGCAAATCTAAGATGATTTAAGTATCGACCGTCGATATTTATGCCTTTATTATAATTCTCCACTAGTAATCTATAATATAATTTTCCTTAATGTGTGTCTGTGGCACAAAATAAAATCTCACGTTCCGGCTTCACAGATGTTTATATTTGTTTAGGTTTTGTTTTTCTTATCTTAGCGCTCGGCTCGGAGCTTGACCTTTTGCGTATCCTATTTCACGTGCGCGCCGATTCAAGCGGTTTGCTTGTTATATATAAATTGCAAATTCATAAAAAAAATCTATGACTTTCAAAACTAGTTGTACAAATTATTATTTCAATGGTAGATGGATTTGCCGATTTCTTTCTGTGAGATGGCCGCCAAGGAGTCCCCGTTTCAATCCACTGGATTTCTTTTTATGTTTTTTTAAACAGCTGGTTTGCCGTGAGGCAATTAACAAGAAGGAACAGTTGCAGCAAAGAATTTTTGAGGCTGCTAATAACATTCGTAAAAACTATAATATTCAGCAAGTGTATAGATCGCTAGTATGACTGTGCCGTGCTTGTATTGATGCTGGAGGAGAGCATTTTGAACATTTGTTATAGTATTCTATATTTTAGTCATTATTTTATTAATTTTGTGTTTATTACCTATAATGAATTTTCAGGAGTAATATAATAAGTAGTACGCTTATTACCGATGGTTTTTTGATGAATATTATGAGTTATAATCCCAAGGACGAGTTATATTTTCTTGTATTGGTATTATAACGAGATGATATTCTTAAAAAAATATAGATTATTAAGTGTAGATACTACGAATTATATTTAGGAAGAGAATGTAATGATTTAAAATATACCAGAGAGACCGTAATGCTATTTTATTACGTGAGTATCAATGCTAATGATCAATGTTTGTTCCAAATACACTTTTTATGATTAAAACGCACGACCTAACCTACAAAAATCAAATAACATTCCTAAATTAGTTCATTTGACACGTGAAAAAAAAACAAGTTTGTTTGTTTGTTTGTAATAGACAAGGTCTAGGCATGAGGAGTACCAAGTACCTTAGACACCGACTGCTTTGGTCATATGGTCGTACTTGCCGAGACTAAGGGCCGATTGCAGAAAGCAATGTTAAGTCTGGTGTTAGCTAACATCGCGTCAAAGTGAACAAAAACGAATCAAATCTCAAATGCTTATGGTAACTAATACATTAGTAAACAAAATTTAATGCGATTTTGTTCACTTTGACGCGATGTTAGCTAACACCAGACTTAACATTGCTTTCTGCAACCGGCCCTATGGAGTTCCAACTCTAGCAAAGGATCTTTTACATGCTACACATCGTAGTAACATGGGACACACGGCTTTACATCAGTTCTGAATGATGGCATTCTGTAGAGGTTTTCATCCGCATTTTTTAATTTTTTAAAAACCTTACCGGAATCGGGAATCGAACTCTCGACTGTTAGATCAGTAGCCAGAATGCTTAACAACTGAGCCACAGAGCCCGGCAAAACCAAATTAGCTCGTACCAAATCGAAAATCGTGACTGACTATATTTTTAATATGGTAGAAGGTTCTATTGGCCGATGTCCTAAATTTAAGAGATGATGATTGGCTTAAAATTCAACTAATTATATACTCAAGGGTAATACCACAAGCAGTGGATATATTTTTGACAAATATTTTGTCGTTTCCATGTAAATTATTGCGTTTAAATTTCACGATACAAAATCACATCAAAAATGTCACGAGCCGAAGGCGAGTGACATTTAAATGTGATTTTGTTGAGTGAAATTTGCAATAATTTCTATGGAAATGGCAAAATATTTAAAAATAATATATCCACTTCGAGTGGTATTTGGGACGACTATTAACAATATTAATACATAACGATTAACTTTATTGAAAAATAATCCAACAATTAATATAATTATTCATTCTCAATTAAATTCAGCGGAATACTTCCAAAACACAGCATTTTAAAATTTTTAAAACAAGCCACACAGTTTGTTGGGGTTTAGTATTACGTAACCTAGCGATATCACTAAGGACAGAACATCGTTGCTAAGCGATACTTCGCAACAAGGCTATTTATTTTTTGAGTACGTACATTGTTTTGTGAATATTTTGCATGGTGCCCAATATTCAGTGATATACGGCTGTTATTGGTTGAAAAAAGCAAATGTCTGCAATGTGATTGGCTTATATGTTATAGTGTTGAATAGTCCCTCGAATACCATTCTTAGTCAAAGTTAAGTAGATTATTTTTGCGGTGGTCTCACTACTCATGTCCATTGCGCTTGGGATTAGGACTCGTGCTAGCGCACTCGTCCTAATCGTACCAAGCGCAATGGACATTCGTGACACCACCGCAAAAATAGTCGACATAACTTTGACTACTCATGGTATTATAAGTGATTATTTATTACTGACACTACTAGACTATTTTGTTGGTTACTAATTAAACGTTAGTCACTTGCAGTTTATTTCTTCTTATTATTTGAAATCTTTTGATTTCTGGCTCCCATTTCCATTTCCTTTCCTTTTTTGAAGACATTCCAGGGTACACGGCTGATGATTTGAACCTACGATCCAAGGCCGCCGAAATTTGAGTTAGCTAGGGCCATCGCGGTGAGTGTCTATATTTTTTTCTGTGTCCGATGTGGTGCAGGTTTTTCTTCTGTCAGACGTGACAGGGGATATTTTTTGAGTCAATTTTGATGCGCTATTGCATCTTGTTACTCATTGTTTTATGCAATTTTTTTGCGTCTTTTACGCATCTGTTTGAGTGCGGAGTTTTTCCTTTGCGATTAAAGGCGGTTTGCTTTCTTTGTGTTTCCTCTTCTTTAAGCATGTCCATGTCTCCGTAAACCCGGGTCACGGCATGGAATAGTAGACCTAGCCAGTCGAAGCTTGGATGAGTGGGTGTGGCAGCGTGAGTTTTTCCGAACTCTGGTTTTTTGGTTCATTTTCCTCTCTTTCCTTTTCTCTTTTCCTTGTATCCTGTTTTTTCTTCTGTTTTTAAAAGTTGCTGTAAGGTATGTTCCCTATGGATCTTGCATTCTAGTGCTTTTCACTTTCCTTTTTCTTGCCATTACTTCCGTCTCATTTGAGGATTTTTTTCAAAAGCGCTTCGCTTATTTGGATTTGGACTATGGTATTATAAGATATTGTGACCGTGGAAACACCTACAGTGTCCCTTTTAAAAACTTGTTTTCTTAGTGCTTTTTGTTTCTTGCTAGGGTGGTTGGTTTGGCACGCAGGGAAGGTCACGATAGGAAGCATTGTCATCTTGCTTTCCCTTTTTTAGAGTATTGGGTGGTTGGTTAGGCATGCAGGAAAGGTCACCATTGAGGGGCAACGTCATCTTGTTCTCTCTCTAAGCAACGCTAGCAGTTGGGGTCGTTTCTCTCCATATTTTGGAATTTTTTTTAAGAGTGCTTTTCCCATCCGTGCTTGTGTTCGCTTAGGACCTTATTGGATTTGATTTTCAGATCGTTGTTCATGGCTTTTTAGCTATGTTGTTTTTTATGTGATTTCCTTTCGTTTGCGCGATGCCCTCTCGACCCGCGCTATCTCTTATCAGAGTGCGAGTCTTCCTTTGGGATCGAATTGTTCGTACCTCGGACTTTTTTGGCCCGCCGTCACCGGCGTGGTTAAATTAGGTTTGTTCAAGTCAAATTACGTGCACTCAATTAATCTAATGAGCAGTGTGTTTCCTAGGGCTGACAATGATCAGGTACGAGGGCGTTTTTCTGTTTGTTATTTGCACAGTAATTACATTTTTTCTTAGCTCTTAATTACCAGTTTCAATTACGAGTTTATCTCGGAGGCCAAGGCGCTAGCCTTATCGCATTTTCGACACCTGCTGGGTTTGGCGTATTTGCTGCCTTTTGAGGATGCTTCCGCAGCAATTTTCGGCGCATCCATGGAGTTTACGCCCAGCTTATGTTTCGAGGTTAGTTAGTGCTACTCCGGGATTAAACATCAACTTATCTTCAATACCTGGATTTTACTTTTATACATTTTAAACCAGTAATTATTGGGAATTTAAATTCATACGTTTTGCCATTATTAACATGTAATGTTCAATTTCATACATGCTCTTGCTTTTTACATTTGAATTTTTATGCTTATAGTTAATTATGCTCAGTATTTAAAGCTGCAATTTTGATGTGTATTGACCCTCTGTAAAAGGTACAGTTACGCTTTTTTATTTTCAATAGCCTAACAGAAGGTTTTATTAAATGACTGTGATAAGCTTATTCCACGAATATATTTGTTATAACATTATTTGCATTTTAATTATCCTGATTATTCATTACTGACACTACTAGACTATTTTATTGGTTACTAATTAAACGTTAGTCACTTGCAGTTTATTTCTTCTTATTATTTGAAATCTTTTGATTTCTGGCGCCCATTTCCATTTCCTTTCCTTTTTTGAAGACATTTCAGGGTACACAGCTGGTGATTTGAACCTACGATCCAATTTGAGTTAGCTAGGGCCATCGCGGTAAATATAGAGTTTTCAGAGCTGCCGTGGTTTATAAACTGTAGGGGGGTTGATCTGCGATTTTTACTACCATTGCTTAATTTTATTAATTAATCGCAGGTCGGCTTCTTTATTGTTTCATACACTCCGGTTCATTATGTGCCATTGACGTTAAAGTTACTTGCATTCCTAATTATATCATATTTTCTTTTGTAGCGTTATGGCATTGGAATTTGTATGTAGTAATTTTGTTAATGAGAATATAATTAGGGAAAATATATAACTTAGGAAATACATATAAAAACAAAAATGTTTATTCTGCAGTACTTAATTTTGTTGCATTGCTTTGTAGGTGTACAAGGCGCTCAATTTATTTGTTTTTTCGCTGTGTGTTAAAGTTGGGAAGTGGAAACGAGCTACGTTCACAAACGCGTGTAGTGTTATTTAAAATTTATGGGTTTTTAAAAAGCATCGCCGATGGGGAAAAGCACATCACAAATTGTTCCAAAACTGAGCTTAAAAAACATTTGTTTACGACAACTGGTGTCTCTATGACGTCAATTTATAGAATTCTGAAAGAAGCAGACGGCGATTCCACGACAGAAAATGACGAAAATGTAAACGATGAAGAACAACGGCGGGAAAAGGTAGTAGTAGAATGCGATTCAAGGAAAGAAGAACCATAAGTAAGTATCCTTCAAAATATGGCAGCAGAATATATTATTAGAAACGGTACAACAAAATTAAAATTAATGACCATATTGGTTCAATGAATGCAAAAAGAGAATAAAAAAGAGGGGATAGCTTCTTGCTTCAGTCGTCTCTATAGAAGAGTTGGAAGAATAGATGTATAAAGAGTACATGTAATAAGATGTATTAGTAGTAGTATTCGTGCAGAACGCTCTTGCATAGATAATTTATTGTGTTCCAAACTAGTGGTTCAAGCGAAATATAACACAAAAGGAAATATCCATTTATATTGAGATGGTTTTAAGCTAACAATTTGGCTCTTCATGCAGTGAGAAATATTGAACAAAGTCAATTAAAGCACAGAGTTAAAATATTTTATTTAATTGCAATTTAAACAGTAGTTGAAGTTATTAAATGCATTGGAAATGAGATTCAAGAAGCATAATTAGCGGGATAAAGGCAAGCATAAGCAAAACAGATTTCAGAGTGATTGAATTTGAAGTTTGAGTAAAAGAAAGATTTAAGATGGCTAATATAAAATAAGTAATTAATAGGTTTGGTCATAATTGAAGTCAGAGCAAATGAAAGTAAATAATACAAAAGGTTGGTTACCTGCATAATGAATGAACCTAGAGCTAGTAATAAACGGACAGGCCAGTGAAAAGTAAGAAATCTGAAAAGTAGATGGAAATCAAATCAAGATAGGATAAGATTTGCAAAGAGCAATAGAGAACGAGGGCAACTGAACTGAAGAAAACAGCGACGTGTTTAAAAATTGAACTCAAGTGCCAGTTCATTTTTAAAACTAAGTGATTATAGCAGAGCAGTGATTATAAAAATATTTTATGTGACAAGAAAGGACAATTTTTATGTATAAAAAATAAAGACAATTTCTAGTTGTAAGCATTAAACATGTTAATCAAATTTTATTCTTTTATGTAAAATTGTAACCAAAACCAATTTCCTTTGAACAACATTAGATCGCGGTTACTAGGTAACGCGATGCTCTTCTGTTAGAAAAAAATAGAAAATAATTCCTGTAATGTCAACTTGTGGGAAAATAATGCTCCTGATTTTTTGTGTTTTTACAGAATAAAAGTTATCTGCAAAGTCTAAAAAGTGTACAAAGTTATTCTACAAGTCGACGGGCATAATTGGAAGCGTTATTAAAAGTTTCTTCACCGCAAAAATGTATAAAATTGTGCAAGCCAAGATCGTCGTGGGTTTGGCTCCGACAAGCTAACAATGTCAAACTGCAATACCAGTCCATTCCAAACCCAGAAGCCAGGAATCTCAAGTCCTGCAGGTGTGGAAGAGGTGTAACAACATCCGAGAAGAATATTTGGTGCCAAGGAAGCGAGTTCCAACAAATAAGGGCGTTGGCGTCACTCGCAGCAGCTCCAGAGGCGAGGTCGGCGATATTTTAAAAGGTATGATTTGGCAGGTTTTTATGTGGTTGGAGTCCGAAAAGCCAGTGGACTTCAAGAACACACCTTGCTGAAGAGATTCATCTTGTTTCCGAGCATCCAGATACGTCCAAGTTGCAGAAAATATCGTGGCGTTACTAGAAAATGCGATTTATGCCAGGATTTGCAGTTATCACAGGAAGCCAAGACAAAAGGTAGTAGCGCGTCGTTTTTACGTCACAACCTGAAGCAAAACCAAGTTAGATGTTGCTAGGCGGGAGATTCGATTCAATTTACATGTGGTTTCCTTGCAAATTTCGCTTTTGAATATCAAAATAAAAAGCTGTATGCACCCGCGAACCTTTTGTAATGTAAGTCAATTTTGTGAGGTTATAAATTATTGAAGTGAGTAGAGCAGTTGTACTGAAATTTTGAGTATTTGAACTACTCTGGGTTAAATAATCTACAGAATTCTTTTAATATAAATCTCAAATTTTCTTGGAGAGTAATAAATACGTTTCATTTTAGTTAGCCTAAGATACTGACAGGCAAGTATTGCATTTTTAAAATTTAATATAAGTATTGGGGTGTTTGCCTAATAGTACATTGACTTGGCGATTGTCTAACATTACATAACAATACATATAATTACAATATTTAGTACAAAAAGTTGCGATTTTAATGACATTTACTAACTGACATTTACTAAGGCTACATTAACACAGCATGCTCATTATTTTTTTGTAACTAAACAGCAATACTCAAACTTGAAGATTGTTTAAAAGACAGTCGTGTAACTAAGTTATTATGCATTATAACATTACTTAGGTTTTCGTTTCCTTTCTTTGTAAACTACCCACTATCAGAATTTCTTTTGTCGACACTTTGTGTATAGACATATATCTGCAGTAAAACAACTTTTTTTGTTTATATAACTTTCTAGATGAAATTGTGCTACATAGATTATAATTCTATACAGCTTAAGAGCATAAGAAACTAAACTAGTTAAAAAGGTTCAAGGTCATGTCAATTCCCAACTGAGGAAGGGCTGCTATAGGAACCTTACATTTTTCTTCAGCCAATAACTGAAATTTCAGGATGGATTAGACAATTAGAGAATGGAAGAGAGGCCAGGAAAGGTGGAGTAGTACTGCCTTGGGATTCACCTTACAGAAGATACTCTGCTCCGGAAAACCACCTGAAAACCTAAATCGGAGCAGACGACCAACGGAATTGAACCCACGACCTTCCGAATGCTAAGAAGACGTGCTAACCTCTAGTCTACAGAGATTGGTAAAATTCATCTCTTCTTGTGTTAAATTAAATGTGTTGTGGACTGTGCGAATGCTAAGATGCGTACAAGAGAGGTTAGAAATACCGATTTAAAAATTTGGAGCAGCTTAATTTGAAACAACATATTGTAAGATTGAAAAATGTTTTACGTGTAACTAAGCGGAGAAATAACTGATTATTTTAAATATTGCTGTAGGATACGTTGTTCATATTTCGTACTAGTTATTTTTTGCGTTCAAACTGCCGTACACGGTTAAAAAAAAGTTTAAAATGTCATTCTATAAACTACAATTATTGGTAAAACACGAAAAAGATATTAATTTAACAAAATTGCATGTTTCCCCATTACCGAATAGACATGAAGAAACTTTCAGAAAAACAATTAATAATTATATTAATAATCTACATTTAGGCTTTCATCAAATGCAACTACAGCTTTGTGTTATTCAGTATTCTTCATTAATCACCACTACATTGTTCTTTTTATAGTACATGTAGTCAAACAAAACTCCATAATTAACCGTGAACTTGTATTATAAATAATTTATACAGCTTAGCAGTCCTAATTTAAATTTCTTTCCGAACCGCATATAAATGAAATATTTATTTGACAACATACATAATTGTAACTTAATATACCATAGCCGATATTTGAAATAACTACCATGAGCCCTAACCACGACTACCACCCTCTGCAGCAAACACGCAAACGATTATTAGACATAGTAGGTAGGCAACCTAATCTGATTGTTACCACTTCAGTCCGAAAGGAAACAGATGGTGTCACAGTAACAATTAAGCTGAAATTTAGCCCCCTTTTATGAGAGTCAAGCATGACTGCTCGCCGTTGTAGAGGCCCACGTATAAGGCCTTGCGGCACCCCTTATTGTTACTTACATTTAGGACGAAATTGCAGTGCAACATATTTCATTGTTCCCAACAATGGATTGTTCGGTAGATAATTATTTATTTAGTGCGGGGTGAATTTAGATAAAACTCAGATTATGTGATTAAGCATTTTAAAATGTATGTCCCACCTATTAGATTCATTTGCAGATAATGATGGAGAACTCACGGATATCCTGAAAATAACGAGGGCATAATGGATGTGGTGTAGATTCGCAAGAGCGTTAAGATTAAATGATTCCAAGGTACGTCAGTAATTTGAGAAGAGAGTAGTACTTTGTACACTTTGGTTAACTATAATTTTTATGTAAATGCAAATAAATAATAAAGATTATATATAAGTAGGTACAATACGTATTAAAATTATTAGGATCAACCATAATTAAAATTAAGAAAAGAATGTATAAATATATTAGTAAGATTTTAAATATTGGTCTATTTAAAACGGAGAAAATCAATATTATTTATTTATTTCAGTTGTGGCCAATCAACAGGCATAAGTGCAATTACTGATTGACCAAGATTATTAATGTTAAAACTAATTAAAATTTGATTCAGTTTTTGGGGTGGATGGTACTAACGACCAAACTGCTATGATTTTGATAAACTTATTGTTGACATAGATTTATAAGTCTAGTTTGAATCACTTGTTTGAAGCAGAATAAGTTATCTATACATAGAGAAGCGTCCTGCACTGGTACTACTACTATATTCTTCGATATCTTGTTACCTGTATACTTTCTATACATCAATTTTCCCAGCTCTTCCATAGAGACGACTGAAATTAAAAGTTATTGCTATACTCCGTAAGTTTTCGCATTTTTTCTTATTCCCTTTTTTAAGTAGATATGTTAGGTATTCTACTTCTATTCTTAGTAAGGAAATTAATTTAATGAACAAATCTACAGTCATTGATTTCAGGTTTGTTCCACCATTTTCAATCATGTATGCTGTTATACAAGATTTTCGGGAATATTCTCATCATTTGTAGTTTGCATATTTGGAAAAGTTATGGGAGTAGGCGCGTCAGCACACCTTGTGGCTAAAAGCCACACCTTCGAAATTTAGTTGAAATGGATCGGTTCACCGGCGAACGCTGTGCCATCTGTGTTAGAGCAAACCTTTCTATGAAAACCGTTCGGATCATATTTCCAAGAAAAGGTATTTCTAAGCTGAGGAACAACAACTTGACAAATTTTATAAAGCAGACGAAAACGCCCGAAGAAGAGCTTAAGAGTGTGTAATGGGATATACTCGGACTAGCCAAAGTTAGACGAAAAGATGAAGGGTGCATCACTTTCATCAAACGATCCCCAAGGTATAATATGATTTTTTCATAAACATTACACGAATATTATCAGTGTTAAAAGCATATCATCTCGAGTCGCATACATAATACTAAGGCTGAATACTAAGTACAATATTAAAATTATCCGGGCATATACCCCCACAACCGACCACAACGATGATGAAGTCGAGAAATCCTACGAATATATATCATCCGCTTGGCTCTCAATGAATCTCATTTCCACTATAATTTATTGTAATGCCAAAGCCGGCATACATAAAGATGAAGCTGAAACATCAATGGGCACATTTAGACTACAAGGAAGAAACCCGCGGAGCCAGATGTTAGTAGACTTTCTCCAAGAACACCACTTATATCGTATGAACAGCTGCTTCAAGAAAAGGCCACACAGACGATGGACGTGGGAAAGCCTTGGAGGAAGGACAAAAAATTACATCGACTTTATCATCACGGACCAAAAGAAAATCGTAAACGATCGTCACTGTGTTAAATTCATCTCTAGAAGAAGTGATCATAGAGTCATCGAAGCCAATGTAAAGATACATTTGACAAACGAAAGATCGAAGCTGATACACAAAACAAATTCTACCAAATTCAAAAATAGTATTCAACCTGCCACAGAAATAGGTACTATAAATGATTCAGATATTGAGGCAGTTAGTACAGCTATAACAAAGTCCATCAATTTATCAGACGAACTACATTGTTCAAAGACCAGCGAAGGCAATGGGAAAAGTAAGTAAAAATACAAAAAACCTCATAGTTAAGAGAAGAGAAATGAGACAGCGAATGAATATGAATTTTAAAGAGGTTAAACAACTTAACAAAACTATAGCTAAAGAAATTAGATAATACGTTAGAAATTTCGACAATGTTTCCCTCAAAGGGACTATTTCACTATATAAAAACAAAACAAAAATCTCCAGAACAAGCCAAGAAGGAAAAATGAAATTTTCAAATATAAAAACAGAGATGGTGTCACTAGAAACCGCCAAGAGTTTCTAAACATAACTGAAGTTTTTTAGAGAATTGTACCAAAGCAAACAGAGTAGAAGAAGATGAAGTACCCGATTGGCAAAAATTATAAATTAAGGTTCCGATGACATGCCAATCATGACGACGGCAAAAATAGCAGCCAGCCTAAGGGATTGAACTACGGTAAATCACCCTTCAAGCTCGGAACAATGCCATTCAGATTCTTCTTCATAAAAAGGAAGATAATAAAACATTGAAAATTATAGGCCAATCAGACTCCTCTCCTACTTGTACAAGCTTTTTATGAAAATAATAACAAAGCGTTTGCACAATAAAATGGATTTTTATTAACGTGTACAGGTTGGTTTTCACATCGGTTTTGAAAGAAACTACTACCTACTGGTAGTTAAGGTTTTGATTGAACAGGTGATTGAATACAACAAACCGTCTGCATTAATATTTGTCGATTTTCGTAAAGCGTTTAATACCATTGAACTACGCTCCATAATGGCAGACATAAGAGAGTGTAGAATCGACTACAGATATACAAAATTAATATAACATATATACAGTAATGCAACGGCCACTGTGAAGCTTCATGAACCAAAAACAAAATTTAAAATGAAAGAGGAATTTACCCATCTCTCCAAAATTATTTATAGCGACTTTGGAGTATGTTACTAAATCCGTGAACTTGGATAACATTGAGATTAATGTGGACGGCGAGTATTTAAATCATCTCAAATTTGCGGATGATATTGTCCTAATAGCAAAAGTCTAAAAGTCAGGGAACTAAAGCGAGCTGTAGGGAAAACTGGTTTAAAAATAAATTTGGACAAGACTACGTTTATGACAAACCGAATACCAAGTAGGGAAGTCGTAGGAACATCGATCAGGTATACGCATATAAATACTTAAAACACGAAATCAGTCTAGATAGAGACAAGTAAACTTGTGACATCCAACAACGTATAGGTCTTGGATGGGCAGCCTTTGCAAAACTCCACGACACTCTCAGACACCATGAAATATCAATGAGCTTGAAGTCAAAGGTATTCGAGCAATGTGTAGCACCAGTTATCACATATGACGCTGAAACTCTAAAGCCCTCAAGAAAATCAATACAGAAGTTGAAAGTGGCTTAATTTGCAATGGAAAGAGTCGTGCTTAATATTGCAAGAGCATGCGGAATTCCGAATAACATCATACGACAAAAAACAGAATTGGCAGACACTATAAAGCGAAAGAAGTAGAGCTAGAACACCAAGCCGGTGGATGGATCATCTAAAGAGGATAGCACAGAACTGGATAGCCAAGGCGCAACACAGAAGATAGTGGAAAACATTAGAGGATGCCTACGTCCAGCACTAGACAAGAGAGACTGATTGATGATGATGATGATCTAACATCGAATTTGACGGTACGTCACGTAGAGATAATTTTAATGATATCTAAGGTATAAGACACTAAATAAATAAAAACTAGTGGACTCGTTGCAAAATATTTTGCAAGTTACAAAACTTCTTTGTAACGTGTGGCAGGATCCATTACGTAAAATTTAAATTTTTAAGTTTTTTTCATATTGCTACATACACTTGACCATGGTTAAATACTGGTTGTGGCAAATACGATATATTTCCACTTTATCCATAGTTTGTCCTTGTGATTTATTAATTGTCCTCGCAAATAATAAGCGTACAGAAAAATTTCTTTTCCGAAGGCAAAAATGTAGTGAAATATTAGAATGTGTTAATATATACGCGGTAATAATACTCTTCTGCCTGTGGCTTGTCCATTTAATACCAAATCTAAGCAGTTCATAAATACATGGAGTACCATTAATCTTATCTCATCATTTAAAATATAGAAGAAAATATCTATCGATCCTTTTTTGAGTGTTAAGCAATGTGGATATATTCCACTGAAATTTAAGGAATCTAGAAATTCCATATAAAATTATAAAATGTTGTCATTATGTGATGCAATTGTATTCACACTAAAATATTGCTTTTCATATTCAGGCAAAAGAGATATATTTTTTTTGTTGACTTCATCGCAATGTTGTTTAGAGCACCACCAAAACCAGTGATCGCTAACCTAACGAATTTCGATACGCGCGAACCGAATATTGGCACTAAAGGTTTGTTCACACAGTACCAACCGCTAAGAGAGCGTTTACACCGTAACACCTTTTGAGGGTGAATTCTAAAAAACCCTAAACATTATTTGGCCTATTTGTAAGACGATCTAATATGACAAATTTCAACTTCCTATCTGTAGTACTTCTCTCGTTAAGGCAATCTTAAAAAACAGATCTATTTCATTTAATTCTTTTGAGGAGATGCATTCCCCAAAACCCTGAAAATGGTTTGACATGATTTGTAAATCGAACTAATATGCCGAATTTCGACATGCTACCTGTCTCATGACAATCTTTAGAAAAACACATCTACCCTATTTAATCCTTTGGGGGGGGGGGGAGGTGCATTACAAAAAAACCTGATTTGTAAAAGGAACTCATTTGCTACATTTCAACTTCCTATCTGCAGCAGTTGCCCAATTAATGAGACCTTTAGAAAAACACATCTACCACATTTAACCGCTTTGAGAGGATACATTTCCAAAAACCCCTTAAATGATTTGATTCGATGTTTAAAACGAACTACTGTGCCGAATAAATTTCCTACTTGCAGCAGTTGCAGTATTATGGCGACCTTTAGAAAAACACATCTACCCCATTTAATCCTTTCGAAAGTTAATTTCGAAATGCCTGAAATTGATTTGATCTAATTTGTAAAACAATCTAATATGCCGAATTTCAATTTTTTGCTTGTAGTAGTTTCCCCGTGGCAAAGAGATTTGTGTCATTTAACCCCTTTCGGGGATGAATTCTACAAAACGATGATTTGATCTGATTTGTAAAATAAATTAATATGCTGAGTTTCAACTTCCTCTCTGTAGTAGTTTCCTCTTTCCAATCTTTGGAAAAACACATCTACCACATTTAACTCCTTTAAGGGAGATGAACTTCGAAAAATCCTGAAAATGATTTGCTCGATTTGTAAAAGGAACTGATGTTCTGAATTACAACTTCTTACCTGCAGCAGCTGCCGAGTTCAGGAATCAGATCTATTACATTTAACCTCTTTAGGGGCGAATTCCAACCATCCCTGAACATGATTTGACCTGATCTGAAAAATGTTCTAATATTCTCAATTTCAACTTCCTATACTTGTGGCAATATTTAGAAAAACAGATTTGTCCCATTGAAACCCTTTCGGGGATGAATTCTGCAAAACCTTGAAATTTACTTGATCTGATTTGTAAAACGAACTAATATGTCGAATTTCAGCTTCCTACCTGTAGTAGTTTCCCCGTTGGAGATCTTTAGAAAAACAGGTCTACCACATTTTGCCCCTTTGGAGGAATGAATTTCGAAAATCCCTGAAAATGATTTGACCCTATTTGTAAAAAGAACTAATATAGCAAGTTACAACTTCTTATCATTCTTCGGAGTGATAATCGCTCTTTTTCGAAGTCAGGACACAGGTTTTGCTGTTATGTTCTTGATGTCGGAATATATTTATTATGTTAGTGAGGCTGGCGATATCTGTCACGGCTTGACATACGTTTTGGAATAGGTCTACTTTTCCGTCCTTTTCAGATGAATATTCGTTGCCGAGTTTCAAGAGAAGTTTGGAAACCTATTCGGCCTTGGAATCTCCTCTTAGGTGAACCCTTATGTAAATTCAAGACAATATGTCATTATTTTACTGATAATAATAGTAATAATAATAATACTATATTTAACGGATAATACCATTTACAGTTATTGAAAATATATACATAAAATATAAAATATAGAGCTGCCAAATACAAAAATAATAATAATGCTTATAATATTATATGGGACACGGAGAAAGTACATGTATTGTAGAGATTAATATGAGTACACTATAAAACAATATTAATTGTCATGGCAAATTCTAGGCGTACAGGAAACTGTCTTCTCCAAAAGCAAAAAGGTAACGAAATATCAGGTGTTTTTTTAAATTTTGCAGCAACAATGTTATATACGAAAATGGAACAAGAAGTTAATATTAAATTTCTCGTTAAATTAAATAAAACTCATACGGAAACCTTTAGTTTGTTAAGCGAGGTGTTAGGAAAAGACTATACGTCTCGATCTCGAGTTTTTGATTGGCATAAACCGTTTTGTGATGGAAGAGCCGACTTAGAGAATGATGAACGTCCAGGCCGCCCATGCACATCAAAAACAGATAAAAAGGTTGAACACGGAATTTAGGTAGCTTCTTGCGACTTTATTTATTTCCTAAAATTAAAAGTCTATTTAAATGGACTAATTTTATAGCGGTAGAAGAGGTGAACAGACAAACGGCAGAACTTAACAGCCTTAACAGATAAATTTCTACAACACTGATTATTATCTGGGGTCCTTACTACCAAATACATATAAATAATCTAGAGCAGATTCGCAGAAAATTCTGTAATTTTTACATTTCAAGTTAACAGGTCATTATCCTGAAAACGGTATTGATAATTATTATCTATTGCAACCCGTTGGTTTTGATAGCCTAGAATTTCGACAAATTTGTTCTTTTTTAGTATTTCTTTATAAATTAATAAAAAACAAAATTGATGTTCCTGAAATTGTATCACAACTTAATTTCCATCTACCTACAATGCAATCACGTTATAATTATACAATTTTACTGTACAAAAGCTAACACGAATGTGATGTTTAAAACACCGCTGTATCTAATGTGTAGTTACTCGAATAAAATGATCGAAGTTTGCGATCTATATACATGTTCTCAGTCGGATATTATAGAATGGGCTAGATTTAGTTTTTAGTTTTTAATTTAAATTTTTTTATCTACGACCACTACTAAAAGTAGGCCTTTTAGCGCTAGCTTGTTTCACTAAAAGTGACGTTTTATAGTTTACTGTGTTTAAAGAAATCAGCTGTATGCTTTTAGCACACGGGCTAAAAGTGAAGTGAGGTTACAAAACTACAATTTCGAACAGTAAGTGAAGTTGTAAATCTATTCTAGTTTCTTCTTGCGTTACAGGTAAAGCGTTTTTGAAATAATTAAAGCGTTATGTAATGAATACAGTCATATGTGGAGTATCAATAATTACATTTCTTAACTCACCTTGACAGCACGGGCGTGGCCAAACAATCGCCCGCGGCGTAGGCTACTGTTCATTATGACATAAATTAAAAGTGTCGCAGATGCGAACCTTTCTTAAATCGATATTTACCGATTAATAACGGTAAAATTAAGGTCGTAGATAAAATATTGTATGCAACGCGTGCTAAAAGTCGTTTATGCGCGAGACATGTTATGAAACTCAGCCTTCGGCTTTGTTTCATAATTTTCATGTCTCGCACATAAACGTCGACTTTTAGCACTTGTTGCATAAATAGCTATTTTAGTTATTACATCGCTTGTTTTGTCAATATATAAAATAGATATTATATATTGTTACTTTAGACTACAGCTGTAAACTATTTAAGTTGAATTTATGAAGTTTTTCCTGTAATTGAGGTGCGCCTGTTAGGCAATTAAAAGTATTATTATTATTAAAGGTTTCACACCCCACATTAGCTTTAAATGGGTTTTGGTCGCGTGCTTCTATGACAAAATGGGTACTTTCAATCCATCATCTTCTAGTTGTGCTTGAATTCAAAAGATAAAATACAGGGGACCATCTAAACCTCGGTCTTGCAATGTGTTGATAAGTTTCGGCTTGTAAGACCTGAATTTATCTGTTTTCGACATTTTTCTGGCCGTTGTACTGAATACTGTGTTTAATTCGGCGATTTCTCGAGCAACAGTTCTCGGAGTTTCGATCACAGTCTGCATTACATGAAGCTGACGTTCTTCAACATTAACCCAAGGATTATGAGGAACTTTAAACTTATTATCAACGCTACCCGAACTTTTAAATTTCTTTAAAATTCCACTAACGCTTGACTGGCAAATGAGCTTGTTGGGATGTCGCTCGTTAATAGCTATTTATATGTACAACGAGTAGCTAAAGTGTCACTTTTGTGCAGGAGTGAGAAATTTTAAAAAATGAGCCCAAGGCGAATTTTTTAAATCTCAAGTGCAAAAAGAAGCTTTAGATACTTGTTGTATACATGATTTGTTCAACTACCGCTAATTTATGCTAAAAGAGATTACAAAACGTCAACGTAATTTCAAATTGTAAATGCATGTTAGGTATGCTTTCATTGTTTTAATTTGAAAACGCACCACATTTAATAAACAGTTTTGACAGAAATGTGCAATAAAGTGACAGATGTGTGCAATAATATTTTTTATCGGTTTCAGGATATTAATCCTTTGTTTACATATACAAAAGTAGGCTGGTAACTAGGTCATAACTTATCTGTAGGGTAATGGAATATTACCCTACATGGCAACCATAACCATATAGCAACCGATAAACTATTGAACAAATCACGGATGTTATGAATCATAACAGCCTCAGATGTTTTAAAATCCTCGCTCTACGAGCTCGGATTTCAAAACATCTGCGGCAGTTATGATACTCATAACATTCCTAGATATGTTAATAGCTATTATCGACGGTCACCACTAAAAGTAGGCCTTTTAGCGCTAGCTTGTTTTACTTAAAGTGACGTTTTATAGTTTGCCGTGGTTAAAGAAATCAGCTGTTTACTATAGCCCATGTGCTAAAAGTGAAGTGAGGTTATAAAACTACAATTTCGAATTGGAAGTGAAATTGTAAAGTTATTCTAGTTGCGTCTTGCGTTACAGACAAAGTGTTTTTTAAATCATTAAAGCGTTATGTAATAAATACAGTCAGATGTGGAGTATTAATAATTACATTTCGTAACTGACCTTGACTATTGTCATTCGCAAACATTAGCCAGCGGGGCATGGCCTACTGTTTATTATGACATAAATTAGAAATGTCGTAGATGCAAACCTTTGTTAAATCGATATTTATGGATTAATAACAGTAAAATTAAGGTCGTAGATAATAGCTATTTATGCAACAAGTGCTAAAAGTCGACGTTTATGCGCGAGACATGAAAATGTCTCGCGCATAAACGACTTTTAGCACGCGTTGCATACAATATTTTATCTACGACCTTAATTTTACCGTTATTAATCCATAAATATCGATTTAAGAAAGGTTCGCATCTGCGACGCTTTTAATTTATGTCATAATGAATAGTAGCCTACGCCGCGGTGGCGATTGTTTGGCCACGCCCGTGCTGTCAAGGTGAGTTACGAAATGTAATTATTGATACTCCACATATGACTGTATTCATTACATAACGCTATAATTATTTCAAAAACGCTTTATCTGTAACGCAAGAAGCAACTAGAATAGCTTTACAACTTCACTTGCAGTTCGAAATTGTAGTTTTGAACCTCGCTTCACTTTTATCACATGTGCTAAAGGTAAACAGCTGATTTCTTTAAACACGGTAAACTATAAAACGTCACTTTTAGTGAAACAAGCTAGCGCTAAAAGGCCTACTTTTAGTAGTGGTCGTAGATAAAATATTGTATGCAAGGAGTGCTAAAAGTCGTTTACGCACGAGACATGTTTCATGTCTCGTGCATAAACGTCAACTTTTAGCACTTGTTGCATAAATAGCTATTATCTACTAGCAACATAATATTGTACATTTTCGTCATAGAAACAAAATATGAAAAGCTACTCATAACTCAAAAGGGACTTATCAAATTATTTCTCCCTCAAACTCATGGTAACAATGCAACTACAATTAACGTCTTAGCAACCATACAATGAGGCAATCCTTGATGTTACTTACATATTCCAATTTTTAATGTCATTATGACATTTCGAAATTTCTTACTATTTTTACGAATATGCTAGTAGATAAAATATTGTATGCACCACGGGAGATATTCATGTTCTTTACCTTGGGTTGACTTACTGACCTTGGGCCAGAGGCCCTCGGTCTGTAACACATGTCAACCTCAGGGAAAAAACATATTCATATCTCCCTTAATGCATAAATATCTATTTCTACTCCCGCATGTAAATATTCTGTTTTCTTCACAATCTACAGAATGGATAAGTAGGCAATTGTAGTTAACTAACCGAATATGATTTCAAATGCACACACGGGCAGATATGAAATACACCAATCACAAACTACGTTAGTCGTGATTACCGAGGCAACTTTCATTTACTGTTTGTTTTATTATGGGCACGCCCTGCTAAATTGCGTGTAGCAGGCGTGATTTTGTTGTAAGATATTTTATTACTTAAGGTTGAAATTTTTTTTTTAAATCTTCCATTTTTTCCGTTGATAGGTCGTAGAAAAAATACACCTCGGATAATAGAGCACTCCGCCTACGGCGTCGTGGTCAAACTTTATCCTCGTAGGATATGAACATCATATCCACTCCCGTTGTACAAACTACTATTCCATAGCATGCAGTAACAACATGCTTTTGGCATATGGAAAGTATCAAATAATAGCCTCCTCTAGGAAAGGGTAGTCGAAAAAAAATTGTTACCGGTTTCCTCTTTGTGTTTTAATTCTCACCAACATTCAAAACGATTTATATCTTGTCTTTTTTAGTTAGGTAATTCATTTTGATTACATTTTATTTAAATAAATTTCAGAATAACTTGGTAGCCCAAAAGAACTCAACCCAAAAACTCAAAACTAACTATCAAACATGAAAACAATTAGGTAATTTGATTTGACAGTAAAACAATCCATAACCATCTTATAGTCTGCCTACTTAGTTGACCTGAACTTGTAAACTGAATAAAGAAAGATCTCTTTATTTGAGCAACTATAAAATAACATTTACAGGATTTTTATGAAAGTAATTCATTAATAGAGTTAGATTAGAGTTTTTAGAAGCTATTTAAATAGATACTGATTATAATTAAAAAGTACCTATCTATTTCTCCTAATAATCACCCTTTATCAATAACATAAAGGATATGCAAACATATTGCTTTTCGGTAAATAAAAACAAATTTAAAATTAGCTATTTAAGTAACAAGGAATGTAAGGACCTATTAACATTTGAGGTAGGCAAGTACAAGCCAAAGCAAAGCCGCGGCTTGTTGCCTGCCGAAAATGTTAATAGGCAATACATTCTGAGTTACCTTATTATATTTTTCCTGCTGCTTATAGAAATTTTCTTAGATTTAAAAAAAAATCGTTTGGTTTGTCGCTTTTTACCAGGATTAATTTTCGTGAGTAGTGTTACCTATGAGTGTCACATGTCACATAAACCCTTGTAATTATAAACAAAACGTCTCAGTCTGCATCTTGCCTTGCTAATGTTATTATCCTAGGAACTTAATAATAATATTAAGTTCCGTTGTCAAGAGAAAGCTGCAAACAAATATAATCGCTGACTTATACGTTTTGTTACTAAGGCTGTATATCACTGACTTACATGATCGGTAGCGGGAAAAATAATTAACATTTTCTATGTTTTTTCAAATATATTAATTTAGTCTTCACAAAAAAAATTGAATTTTTAAATTAAACCTTGGTATGCGAAATTTAGAAAATAGTCCAAAAACTGAAAAGTTAATTTTTTCAGAAGTTAAAGAAAAAAGTTATTTTCTGGCCTTGACGTTGTTCAATTGGCTTAATCTAACACACGATAAAAAAACTCATTAAAATATTGTTTAATTTACGAAAAACCGCACTTTTTGGATTTTAACAATTTTGAAAAACGCCGTTTTCTAACTAAGCCGGTGTATCTGATAGGGGCTAAATCGTTTTTCACACAAGCATAATTATTGCAGTTAAAAGTTTTTTGAAAAATCAAACATATTTCTCCTCATTTGATACAGAGCTTTTGGCGGTCACTGCTGGCGGACACAATCATGAATAAGACTTTGAGGAGAGCACTAATGTGGTATACTGTCACGAGAAAAAAGTGTTGAAAATCACTGAACTACTGTAGCAGTCTTGCTGAAAATGTGGTGTACGAATGTTTCTTTGATGTGCAATTCTTTTAAATTTTTAGTTTTTCCTGGAAAATCTTGAAAACAGCTATGCATTCTCCAAATGTTGTGGTTGATTGTTACTTATTCTACTTAAATGACTTCATATTGAATATTTCAAACCTCGTGTAGTATAACTATTTCTACTACTTTTAATTGTGTTGTTTAGAAAATTTTACATTTGTGCAAGATAAACTAATAACAAGTGGTCCAACGAAGACTACCTATTTTTAAAAATTCTTAACCTTCTTGCGTTTTTACTATTTTGTGATTTTATGTTATACAGCATTTATGGAATTTTATGGTGGTGTTTTACGAAGTGCAATGATGTGTCAAAATTACTGACTTTTAAAAATCTTTCCAACGATCTGCTGTTTTATCTCAACGAAAATATCGTCAGATTTTTAATGTTAGAACAGCTCCAAGTTTAAACATGATTAGAAACTTGATCTCTCGTTTCGAGGCTCAGTGGTAGACCTCTGTGAAGTTAGGACCACAAGTTCGAAAAATGTTATTTTTTTCAAGAGTTCCCGTTGCACTCCAAAGAGTTCTAGAGTTCCTTGCTATTTTTAAAAATAGTTCTATGTATTTAAGAGAAAAAAAATTTACTCGAATATTTGGTGTGCTAACTTCACTTTCTCCTAGGACAAGTACCACTATAACTCTTTTTCAGTCATACTCATTGAAAAATGTAATAACACTTTTCATAGAACTCGCCGGGGTGCTAGTGGAAAATTTGCCAAAACTCAATAATTGCAACAGTTATTCGCATTTTACATCAGCCAGTCTTTGTTGGCCCACCCTGTATAAACACGGAAGTTCTAATGTACAAAACTAATTTCTTATCAAGAGCCCCAGAAATTTCGAATTTCAAGGCAAGAAGAAACATTTTCCATGCTAGGCACAGACCAGATACAGATATTTCTATTCACTATAATTTTTATCCGCAGATTTTTTGAATGATCTCATAAAGTTGTATCTAATAGAAATTAATTATTTGTTTAAACTTAACCAACCGTGCCAATTTTAAAAATTATCCCAGTAATTTTATCACCTGAAAAAATGATCAGCATAAAGTTTGGATGTCAATTACTTACATGTCGTTGCTTTTGTTATTATATGTCGATATGTTGATAAAACTATTTTTTATGTTAACCTACATTTGTAACGTTCAATCGATAATTTTTCTTGTAAAATAACTCACGGATTAAGAAATGACAGATAATTTTATGCTGTTGTAACAATTCTAGACTGCTGTAGCAAATTTGACAATCTCTTGCGGTATTACTATTCAGCTTATAGATTATATTTATGAAGTCATCGGTAAAAGACATGTAGTGAAACTTTTCAGCAGTACTCAAGTTCACTTTCAGCACGTGATAATTCACTCTGGAAAGCGGCTAAAGGAATCAACAGACCTAGATAGAGCACACCTGCCACCCCTAAGAAGTAATACAGGAACTTGCGCAAGAACAGACAAGAAAAAGAAGTCCGCACAGTATCTACAAAACGTCTTCGAATCAAACTCTAATGAAGCTGACCAACATGTTGAGAACTACTTAGGTATCCCACTACAACTATCGCCTCCAATTCGTACCTAGTTTCAGTAAACAAGTACGTGCATTAAACGTGTTGGCTACGACGTTTATGGAGCGTGTTTATATGACGCCTCTATGCCGTTGAGTTTACGAGCTTTTTACGAGCAATCTTACGTTAAACTACCGTTAATATAAGACGATTTTTAGATTAGTGGTCGGCTCTTAACGTCGATATATGTTGTTACAACAACGTGATAATAACGTTTTCGTATTACGTTTATACGTCGTTGATTTTAAGTGCGTTTTAGATCGGCAGTTAACGTGAAACCTAGGTATGACGTTTATAAACACTCGAATACCTGAAATTTTCCACAGTACGTTAAAATAACGTTAATATAAAACTCATTTTAGATTAATAGTCAACTCTTATTGTCGATATGACGTTGGCACAACAACGCGATAATTAGTTTTGCACTACGTTTTTATGTGCATTTTGGACCAGCAGTTAATGTTAAACGTTGACATTACGTTTACAGATACACGTAAGTTGTACCCTTCTTGAGTAAGCCGTCAAGGAGCACGTGTGCTCAACACGCCTATCACGCGTAAGGTCATTGCTCACATCACCAATTGAAACGCGTTACGCAGCATGCTGACTAGCCGCTGTTTCTCTTTGTCTGATGACCTGGATTTATCTGAAAATCGGTGAGCTACAACGTTGTGTGTTTATTATTCGAGTTTGACATAAAACTAGCAGAATATGTTGCATTAGAAAAATATATGGCAGGTAATAATATGTCCTGTGCACCAGTAAGCTTAATTTGTTTCCCATTTAAGATAAAACAACTGTCGACTTTGAGCGCAACTACATAGTGTTGAAGCAGCTACAGGGTCTGTTCTGATAATTCGTTTATAAACTGAAATCGCCGTCTTATTCTATTGGGCTGGCGCAACAAAGATTATTCAGAAAAAAAGCAAATTCATTCTGACCTTAGTACTTGAAGTAAATAAACTATCAATTTTGTTTCCAATACATAAAACGTCGTTTCACCGTAAAAAACAAGTTAAAGTTGTGGTTAAAACATAACGTGCCTATAACGTTAGCACTTAACTAAACAAATTGCATTAATAAAACGTTGTTTAACTTATAAAGCAGGTACATTTTCTGTTGAAAAGGCAACGGCGTTACAACGTTAACATATGGGTGAAGATTGTGCATGTGCGATAACGTGACGTTCAAAAGACTCGGCTTGGCAACCAAACTTAAACGTTAAAGAAACGTCACAGGCTAACATAGAGTCAACCACATAACGTTGAAAACCTGGTTGATTTTCACGACACTTCGACGTTAATATAATGCTTGATCCAAGGATATATTTCAACGTGTCTGTGCACACTGCGAAAGGTCTTTTGAAATTAATGTGTTGCCAAAAAAATGCTTTAAATATTCTAACGAGCTACCAGCGGTCTTGCGCATGCTGTGGGAATTCATTTAAACAATCTTGTAAGGAATACTCTCAATCTCCATTGTCCAACTGCTGTTCACTTCGAAAATATGCCGAAATTTGTATAGAAATCAGTTGATTGATACACAAAAATAAATTATTAATTATAACTAATGTCAAATGACAGCTTCATATTTTCTGGTATTTCAATTCACATGACTTAAACATTCCACAGGCACTTTTGCTGAACTTAGTTTTGACAGATACTATGTATTGGCACCGACGAAAGTGTGTGTGACAATACAAGTACAGAGAATGTGTAAGTGATAACACATGGAAAATACATTAGAGGAGCAACAGAAGCAGAAGTAGCGTAACTATAGCTGCGTTGGCCAACTACACTCGGGCAGGTAATAGTTATTTACCTGGCAAGCTTAGTAAATTTGCCTTTATGGGCGAGCCGGATTATTTGCAGGGTGAGCTACGTAGGAGCGAGCCCTGTAATCCGGTGAGCCCCAATAAAGGCTAATTGCAAGCGAGCCGCGTACAACGTTTTATTTCCTCTTGCTGAAAATCCTAAAAATTCATATTAGTGATTAATAAAGGACGTATCTATTAAAAAACAAGGTGCTTGTAAAGTCGCGATGGCAGCATTTTACAGGCACCTGGTCTGTAAAGACTCATTTACCGGTCAGTTCAGACGACAGAGACACTTTACAGGCACATGGCCTGTAAAGACTCATTTACCGAGTCCGTTCAGATGACAGTAAATGACCGTTTAACAAGTCAAGAGGAAATAAAAATTTCTAACTACATAGGACAGATGTATTCGGTACTTACGCAACCCCTTTAATTCGTATCGACAAGTGCACTTGCTTCTAGTAAGTTAATTTGATAAGCAGATTAATGATTTAATGAGGTTCGTATATTTTTCTTTAAAAAGGCCAACTAAGAAAATAAAACTTAATTGCATTGACAGGCAAATACCTATGATATTATTACAATTATTTATTGTAAATTTTTGTTAGATTTTCATGACATAATTTGCATTTATTTGCAACAATTTTTTTGTTTTGTTTTTTATCTAAACATTTGACTCGCACTAATAAAGCATACTTCACGCTCATTGGCGGTCATTAATTGTGGATATCTCAAACGAGAACTACAAGAAATGCCATTTTAACATTTTTTTAACTTTAATTCATGCTTTATGGAAACTTATATTTTATGTACACAATAATTTTACGACATGTGTGCGTCATAAGAATAAAACATTATTTTTACATAACGTAGTCTGGAGATTTCACCCCTCATATACATATCAATTCTGATGCAGAGCCCTTTGCCTATCAGTTATATTTCTAAATTTATATTTATCAGAACCAGAAGTGCATCTTTGCATTTTTATGTAAGTACGTTTCTATCTGAAGGCATTTCAGAATGTTAACAAAAATAAACAAAGATGGGTGATTATTAGCTAATGTTATTCCAGTACTGAAACCTCATTAATTGGTTAAGCCGCTTATCTGTTAATGACGAATGCAGTCGTCCAGTTGAATTTCAAGGCAAATCGTTGTAAGCAGATTAATCTGGTCTCGCGAGTGCGCCCAACTAAAGCCACCTAAGACCATGCGGGGGCGGGGGCCTCTGGTAAGGGGGCCTTCATCGAAAGATTTTTCTTAAATTTACAAATACAATTTGTAATGTTAAAAGCTTTGGGGCACAAATATACACCTAAAACGATTTGCTTGGATCATTTACAACAATATTCATAAAATTTATGAAAGGAATGTGATTGTGAATGGGATCAAACAGTGACGACGCGACATCACTTTTGCGAGAATATCGAAGTAGTGTTTTTCTAAAAATTACTGCTTTAAAAGCAGTTCTTATCGACATATACATTAAGCTGTATAGAATATTGAGGTTTGCCGTCGCCCTATAAAGTTATAAAAAATGTTTATGCCTAAAAACGGAAACTCTGTTGTTTTTGCTTTTATATTTTTAAAGAATTTAATTTAAAACAATTTTATAAAATTTTTAGATAAAATTGAAATTGAAAGTACGGAAGGGGATCACATGCCAAAACGTGATGCATTATGGGAAACGGTGCGTCAGCTTTCATTCAGGGCCTCCTGACTCGATAATTAGTGCAATTCAAAGAAATGAACTACTGACAACTTATCAAATCACAAACGCGAGAACATTCAAGTAACATTGAAAAGTACTCTTTTAAAATATTAAAATTAACCACCGGAGATACAGGAGGCCCCACAAAATTAAAAATAATACAAGGATTTCAGGAACCGCATATCTCAATAAACTTAGCTATCCCTTCCTGTCATAGATAATAGCGCAGCAAAAATATAGACATAGATAAAGCAATAAATGCATTTTCAGAAGAAAACAAAATTTAGGTTATAACTGCAGGAAATTATTGAAATAAAATTCAAAACACTCGTATCACAGTTGATAGGTATTTGGATGTCCCTGGTGTATTGCTACTGTTAATATTGTGATTATATTATTATTATTAGTGGATTCACTATTTGTTTCCAAAACTACAAAAAACAATTATTGGTATTTTAAGCGAAATTCAGCCTAGATGCCGTGTCAGCGCTGCCGCTGCTCTTCCGCTTAACCCCCTCTCGCGCATTATCGCTAACAAAAAAAAATATTAACAGAAGTGCAATTGAATGATAATAATGAAAATTTAAAATAGCAACAAAAAACAAAAGTTCCACATAACATATAAGATATTGGGCATTCAGGCAAAATGTAACACGCTTTGGCGAAGTTCATTTTCAGTAATTTACTTTCAAAATTTTTAATATTAGAATATTTGAGAGCTAATGGTAGCAAGTGATATTTGTTAACAATTTGATACCTATCTAAACGACAGCTTAAACACATCGACACGATGAATAGTGGGGTTAATAATTCTTTAAATCTCAGATTTAAAGTATGTGCGTCTGTACACTCGAATAATTGTATTGTAGAGATAGTTGGGTTTTTTATTTAAATAATTTTGAGATATAAACATACACCATGCGATTCGACATATTATATTTAACCAACGGATATTAAGCAGTTTTTGAAAGTTCTAGTCAAACTTACGTATTCGAAATATTAACCTTAAGCATGTATTCTGCGTAGTCTTTGAATTTTTTATCAATGAGCGTAACATAAACAAGAACCATACACGGAGTCCCAATAACTAATAAATAGAACTAACAATTCCCATAACATTCTACGATGTTTCCGACTTAAGATAAAGCAATCGTAGGATGTTATAACCACTATTCATACATTTATTAGTATACGACGAAAATCGTAACTCTATCAATAATTAAGCCCAAGTTGTTTGTTACTTAAACTAATTTTAGTTTGACACCGTCAACATTAATATTAATTTGAGATTCTATAAACCATCTGTCAAGTTTATTACAAATTAACATTTATTTCGATTTGCTTGGATTTAGTAACAAAGAATGTAACCTTGCATTATCTAAGATAGATTTTAAGTCTTCGTTTATTTCCTCACAACTTTGACATATATTACAGGGATAGAAATATTTATGTATATGCGTATCATCTTTATATAAATAAAAAAGAGGGGTATTTATTTTTTATTTAATTCGCACTCAGCCAACAGCCGTTAGGCCAATTATAGGCGTCGCTGTGAAGTTATGAGGATTTCCAACCCCACTAACGACTGTCATGATGTTGTATGACCGCCGGGACCAACTTTTTTCCGTGATAGCCGTACCACGAGGCGCCGAGAGATTCAGCCGTGGAACTCCCATCCAAGTTCTGACCAGAGACAGCGTTGCTTAACTCTGCTGATCGAACGTGGACGCTTGTTCAAGCTACACCACTCGGGACACAATACATCAGACAAAGCGTGATGTATATAAAAAGTAAGGGGCCTAACATCGACCCTTGAGGTACTCTTGGTGTGACATCTACAAATTGAGAGGTGTTATTTTTGTAAGAAACCGCTTGGCATCCCTTAGTCAAGTAATCAGAAAGTGAAATTGAACTCGTTTCTAAACCACAGTTAAAAATCTCCTGTGATACACTCACACAACTTCCTTTTACAGTGATCTTATAATTAG